>CM033348.1:12199331-12799331 GCA_019395295.1 Osmanthus fragrans | reverse complement strand
TCTTCACTGAAATTCAATCATTTTAGACATGATTTTGAGCTGATTTCAGCTTCTTCTTCATCATTTAACTCCCTTTGTCTGGTTTTTCTCTAGTTTGTGAATGAATGGTTAGCCATTTAACACAATTAAGGCTGCTGGTACACCTCAAATTTTTCCAGCATTTTGCAACATTGAAACTCAGGTTCTTAGCTACTTTTTAAGACCACAAGGGAGAGCTTTCACCTGGTTTTTTCCAAGAGTTCTTAAGCCATGTTTCAGGCCGTCACTCCAAGGTTTCAATGGCCATTTGCACCACCAGAAACACAATACTTTTAAACTGGCTTTATCCAAGAGTTCTTGAGCCATTGTTAAGAGGGTTGTCTCTGCAAGGTTTTTGGGGTGGCTGGTGATGATCCTCATGTTTCTAGTCACTTTTTAAAACAACTAGGGGGGACTTGGAATGAAGCTGAGTGGCATTTTTCTTACTGGAAAAAAATGCTCGAAAACAGATTGTTTAGCTACTTGTTAACTGGGTCTGATTCTTTGATCTTCCTAGGTCTATGCTGAAACAACAAATGTAGCTTCTTCCTTCTGTGGAAAAGATCTCAAAATGTGGAAACTCTCTATAAGAGTGCTCCGAAAATAATAAAAAATACCAAGACAAAAAAAGGGTGATGAAATTTGATTTTTGCACAGAACATAGTAGCATTTTTTGAAGCGCTTTTCTTTGGAACCTTAAGATCATTTGATGTTCTAATACTATGTTAAAAATAAAAGAAGAAAGAATTGACATATCCTTCTATTGAATGCGGAAGTTCTAACTCAATGGTACGAAGAAATGGCATGGATCGAGGGGAGTGAAGATAACAGATTTAACACAGCAAAAATACGGTGCAATGAACTGATTTAAAGCTCAATAAAATGGAGTTAAACAACTCAATAATCTTGCGGTTTCAGGTGGGCAATATGACAGTGGAGATCAACATAAAACACAAACATAAAGAACATAAATTAAACTCACTCTTGCTGGTTTTTACACCAGCAGAGGAGAAAACGAAAATACACTTGAGACTACATTTTGAATATATTTTTGTATTGATTTTCTTGGTTGTGTCTTGTACATCTCGAGCTCCACAATGGAGAGCATACATAAAGAAAGAAATATGGTAGCCAACCTACATGTCTCTCCCCTTAATTTAAGGACAACTTGCCTAATATTTTAAACATTTCATCACATGTCTTAGTTGGTTTGAAACCAAACTAGACTTTACAGTTATTGAAACCACAATTTTCAACTAATTTGTTTGACAACAAAGTGTCAATACCCAACAAACTTCCCTTTCACACCTTGATTGGAAACAAATTTTTTGTGTCAAACTCTTTCAAAATTTCGATCCATTCTTCATCAGATTTGCTCTTCACTTTCTTCATTTTTCTGGCCATTTGCTACTGCTGAAAGGTGCTGAAATTCTGCAATTTGAAATACCGGATTTTTCAAGTTTTGATACAATACTGGATTTATAGTTTGAGACTTACCGGATTTGGATTTTATAAACTTACTAGATTTTTTCAATGCATACCGGATTTCAGCACTGTCTTGGCACTTACCAGATTCTAGCAAAGATGGCTTACCGGTTTTTTTGGTTCGCATACCAGATATAGCTTTGTTTTGGCACTTATCGGATTTTAAGCTTTTCCATACTGAATTTTTCCAATTTTACACCGGATTTGAGCTTCAAACAAAGCTCATGGTGTATCAACATTTCAATACCGATTTTTTCGCCATTTAAAAACTAGTTTCTTCACTGAAATTCAATAATTTTAGACATGATTTTGAGCTGATTTTAGTTTATTCTTCATCATTTAAATCCCCTTGTCTAGTTTTTCTTTTGTTTGTGAGTGAATGATCAGCCATTTAACACAATGAAGGCTGCTGGTACACCTTAAATTTTTCCAGCGTTTTGCAACGTTGAAACTCAGGTTCTTAGCTACTTTATAAGACCACAAGGGAGAGCTTTCACCTGGTTTTTTCCAAGAGTTCTTAAGCCATGTTTCAGGCCGTTACTCCAAGGTTTCAATGTCCATTTGCACCACTAGAAACACAGTACCTTTAAACTGGTTTTATCTAAGAGTTCCTGAGCCATTGTTAAGAGGGTTGTCTCTGCAAGGTTTCTGGAGTGGTTCGTGATGATCCTCATGTTTCCAGTCACTTTTTAAAACCACTAGGGACTCTTGGAACGAAGCTGAGTGGCATTTTTCTTACTGAAAAAAATGCTCGAAAACAGATTGTTTAGCTACTTGTTAACTGGGCCTGATTCTTTGATCTTCCCAGGTTTGTGCCGAAACAACAAATGTGGCTTCTTCCTTCTGTGGAAAAGCTCTCAAAATCTGGCAACTCTCTATAAGAGTGCTCAGTAAATAATAAAAAATACCAAGACAAAAAAGGGGTGATGAGATTTGATTTTTGCACAGAGTATGGCAGCGTTTTTTGAAGCATATTTCTTTGGCCCCATAAGATCATTTGATGTTCTAATACCGCGTTAAAAATAAAAGAAAGATCGACAGATCCTTCTGTTGAATGCGGAAGAAATGAGATGGATCGAGGGGAGTGGAGATAACAGATTTAACACAGCAAAAATATGGTGCAACGAGCTTATTTAAAGCTCAATAAAATGGAGTTAAACAGCTCAATAATCTTGCGGTTTCAGGTGGGGAATATGACAGTGGAGATCAACATAAAACAAAAAAATATAGAATATAAATTAAACTCACTCTTACTGGTTTTTACACCAGCAGAGGAGAAAACGAAAATACACTTGAGACTACATTTTTAATATATTTTTGTATTGATTTTCTTGGTTGTGTCTTGTACATCTCGAGCTCCACAATGGAGAGCATACATAAAGAAAGAAATATGGTAGCCAACCTACATGTCTCTCCCCTTAATTTAAGGACAACTTGCCTAATATTTTAAACATTTCATCACATGTCTTAGTTGGTTTGAAATCAAACTAGACTTTACAGTTATTGAAACCACAATTTTCAACTAATTTGTTTGACAACAAAGTGTCAATACCCAACAAACTCCCCTTTGACACTTTGATTGGAAACAAATTTTTTGTGTCAAACTCTTTCAAAATTTCGATCCATTCTTCATCATGTTTGCTCTTCACTTTCTACATTTTTCTGGCCATTTGCTACTGCTGAAAGGTGCTGAAATTCTGCCATTTGAAATATCGGATTTTTCAAGTTTTGATACAATACTGGATTTATAGTTTGAGACTTACCGGATTTGGATTTAATAAACTTACTAGATTTTTTCAATGCATACCGGATTTCAGCAAAGTCTTGGCACTTACCAGATTCTAGCAAAGATGGCTTACCGGTTTTTTTGGTTCGCATGCCAGATATAGCTTTGTTTTGGCACTTATCGGATTTTAAGCTTTTCCATACTGAATTTTTCCACTTTTATACCGGATTTGAGCTTCAAACAAAGCTCATGGTATATCAACTGTTCAATGCCGATTTTCGCCATTTAAAAACTAGTTTCTTCACTGAAATTCAATCATTTTAGACACGATTTTGGGCTGATTTTAGCTCATTCTTCATCATTTAACTCCCCTTGTCTGGTTTTTCTCTTGTTTGTGAGTGAATGATCAGCCATTTAACACAATGAAGGCTGCTGGTACACCTTAAATTTTTCCAGCGTTTTGCGACATTGAAACTCAGGTTCTTAGCTACTTTTTAAGACCACAAGGGAGAGCTTTCACCTGGTTTTTTCCCATAGTTTTTAAGCCATGTTTCACGTCGTCACTCCAAGGTTTCAATGGACATTTGCACCACCAGAAACACAGTACCTTTAAACTGGTTTTATCCAAGAGTTCTTGAGCCATTGTTAAGAGGGTTGTCTTTGCAAGGTCTCTGGAGTGACTGGTGATGATCCTCATGTTTCCAGTCACTTTTTAAAACCACTAGGGAGGACTTGGAACGAAGCTGAGTGGCATTTTTCTTACTGAAAAAAATGCTCGAAAACAGATTGTTTAGCTACTTGTTAACTGGGCCTGATTCTTTGATCTTCCTAGGTCTGTGCCGAAACAACAAATGTGGCTTCTTACTTATGTGGAAAAGCTCTCAAAATGTGACAACTGTCTATAAGAGTGCTCAGTAAATAATAAAAAATACCAAGACAAAAATGGGGTGATGAAATTTGATTTTTGCACAGAGTATGGCAGCGTTTTTTGAAGCATATTTCTTTGGCCCCTTAAGATCATTTGATGTTCTAATACCGCGTTAAAAATAAAAGAAAGATCGACAGATCCTTCTGTTGAATGCGGAAGTTCTAACTCAATGTATGAAGAAATGAGATGGATCGAGGGGAGTGGAGATAACAGATTTAACACAGCAAAAATATGGTGCAACGAGCTTATTTAAAGCTCAATAAAATGGAGTTAAACAGCTCAATAATCTTGCGGTTTCAGGTGGGGAATATGACAGTGGAGATCAACATAAAACACAAACATAAAGAATATAAATTAAACTCACTCTTACTGGTTTTTACACCAGCAGAGGAGAAAACGAAAATACACTTGAGACTACATTTTGAATATATTTTTGTATTGATTTTCTTGGTAGTGTCTTGTACATCTCGAGCTCCACAATGGAGAGCATATATAAAGAAAGAAATATGGTAGCCAACCTACATGTCTCTCCCCTTAATTTAAGGACAACTTGCCTAATATTTTAAACATTTCATCACATGTCTTAGTTGGTTTGAAATTAAACTAGACTTTACAGTTATTGAAACCACAATTTTCAACTAATTTGTTTGACAACAAAGTGTCAATACCCAACAAACTCCCCTTTGACACTTTGATTGGAAACAAATTTTTTGTGTCAAACTCTTTCAAAATTTCGATCCATTCTTCATCATATTTGCTCTTCACTTTCTTCATTTTTCTGGCCATTTGCTACTGCTGAAGGGTGCTGAAATTCTTCCATTTGAAATATCGGATTTTTCAAGTTTTGATACAATACTGGATTTATAGTTTGAGACTTACCGGATTTGGATTTAATAAACTTACTAGATTTTTTCAATGCATATCGGATTTCAGCAAAGTCTTGGCACTTACCAGATTCTAGCAAAGATGGCTTACCGGTTTTTTTTTTGTTTCGCATGCCAGATATAGCTTTGTTTTGGCACTTATCGGATTTTAAGCTTTTCCATACTGAATTTTTCCACTTTTATACCGGATTTGAGCTTCAAACAAAGCTCATGGTATATCAACAGTTCAATACCGATTTTTTCGCCATTTGAAAACTAGTTTCTTCACTGAAATTCAATCATTTTAGACATGATTTTGAGCTGATTTTAGCTTATTCTTCATCATTTAACTCCCCTTGTCTGGTTTTTCTCTTGTTTGTGAGTGAATGATCTGCCATTTAACACAATGAAGGCTGCTGGTACACCTTAAATTTTTCCAGCATTTTGCGACATTGAAACTCAGGTTCTTAGCTACTTTTTAAGACCACAAGGGAGAGCTTTCACCTTGTTTTTTTCCCACAGTTTTTAAGCCATGTTTCACATCGTCACTCCAAGGTTTCAATGGACATTTGCACCACCAGAAACACAGTACCTTTAAACTGGTTTTATCCAAGAGTTCTTGAGCCATTGTTAAGAGGGTTGTCTCTGCAAGGTCTCTGGAGTGACTGGTGATGATCCTCATGTTTCCAGTCACTTTTTAAAACCACTAGGGAGGACTTGGAACGAAGCTGAGTGGCATTTTTCTTACTGAAAAAAATGCTCGAAAACAGATTGTTTAGCTACATGTTAACTGGGCCTGATTCTTTGATCTTCCTAGGTCTGTGCCGAAACAACAAATGTGGCTTCTTACTTATGTGGAAAAGCTCTCAAAATGTGACAACTGTCTATAAGAGTGCTCAGTAAATAATAAAAAATACCAAGACAAAAATGGGGTGATGAAATTTGATTTTTGCACAGAGTATGGCAGCGTTTTTTGAAGCATATTTCTTTGGCCCCTTAAGATCATTTGATGTTCTAATACCGCGTTAAAAATAAAAGAAAGATCGACAGATCCTTCTGTTGAATGCGGAAGTTCTAACTCAATGTATGAAGAAATGAGATGGATCGAGGGGAGTGGAGATAACAGATTTAAGACAGCAAAAATATGGTGCAACGAGCTGATTTAAAGCTCAATAAAATGGAGTTAAACAGCTCAATAATCTTGCGGTTTCAGGTGGGGAATATGACAGTGGAGATCAACATAAAACACAAACATAAAGAATATAAATTAAACTCACTCTTACTGGTTTTTACACCAGCAGAGGAGAAAACGAAAATACACTTGAGACTACATTTTGAATATATTTTTGTATTGATTTTCTTTGTCGTGTCTTGTACATCTCGAGCTCCACAATGGAGAGCATATATAAAGAAAGAAATATGGTAGCCAACCTACACGTCTATCCCCTTAATTTAAGGACAACTTGCCTAATATTTTAAACATTTCACCACATGTCTTAGTTGGTTTGAAATCAAACTAGACTTTACAGTTATTGAAACCACAATTTTCAACTAATTTGTTTGACACCAAAGTGTCAATACCCAACAAACTCCCCTTTGACACTTTGATTGGAAACAAATTTTTTGTGTCAAACTGTTTCAAAATTTCGATCCATTCTTCATCATATTTGCTCTTCAATTTCTACATTTTTCTGGCCATTTACTACTGCTGAAAGGTGCTGAAATTCTGCCATTTGAAATATCGGATTTTTCAAGTTTTGATACAATACTGGATTTATAGTTTGAGACTTACCGGATTTGGATTTAATAAACTTACTAGATTTTTTCAATGCATACCGGATTTCAGCAAAGTCTTGGCACTTACCAGATTCTAGCAAAGATGGCTTACCGGTTTTTTTGGTTCGCATGCCAGATATAGCTTTGTTTTGGCACTTATCGGATTTTAAGCTTTTCCATACTGAATTTTTCCACTTTTATACCGGATTTGAGCTTCAAACAAAGCTCATGGTATATCAACTGTTCAATGCCGATTTTCGCCATTTAAAAACTAGTTTCTTCACTGAAATTCAATCATTTTAGACACGATTTTGAGCTGATTTTAGCTCATTCTTCATCATTTAACTCCCATTGTCTGGTTTTTCTCTTGTTTGTGAGTGAATGATCAGCCATTTAACACAATGATTGCTGCTGGTACACCTCAAATTTTTCCAGCGTTTTGCATCATTGAAACTCAGGTTCTTAGCTATTTTTTAAGACCACAATGGAGAGCTTTCACCTGGTTTTTTCCAAGAGTTCTTAAACCATGTTTCAGGCCGTCACGTCAATGTTTCAATGGACATTTGCACCACCAGAAACATAGTACCTTTAAACTGGTTTTATCCAAGAGTTCTTGAGCCATTGTTAAGAGGGTTGTCTCTGCAAGGTTTCTGGAGTGACTGGTGATGATCCTCATGTTTGCAGTCACATTTTAAAACCACTAGGGAGGACTTGGAACGAAGCTGAGTGGCATTTTTCTTACTGAAAAAAATGCTCGAAAACAGATATTTTAGCTACTTGTTAACTGGGCCTAATTCTTTGATCTTCCTAGGTCTGTGCCGAAAAAAAACAAATGGGGCTTCTTCCTTATGTGGAAAAGCTCTCAAAATGTGGCAACTGTCTATAAGAGTGCTCAGTAAATAATAAAAAATACCAAGACAAAAATGGGGTGATGAAATTTGATTTTTGCACAGAGTACGGAAGCGTTTTTTGAAGCAAATTTCTTTGGCCCCTTAAGATCATTTGATGTTCTAATACCGCGTTAAAAATAAAAGAAAGATCGACAGATCCTTCTGTTGAATGCGGAAGTTCTAACTGAATGTATGAAGAAATGAGATGGATCGAGGGGAGTGGAGATAACAGATTTAACACAGCAAAAATATGGTGCAACGAGCTGATTTAAAGCTCAATAAAATGGAGTTAAACAGCTCAATAATCTTGCGGTTTCAGGTGGGGAATATGACAGTGGAGATCAACATAAAACACAAACATAAAGAATATAAATTAAAACTCACTCTTACTGGTTTTTACACCAGCAGAGAGAGAAAAAACGAAAATACACTTGAGACTACATTTTGAATATATTTTTGTATTGATTTTCTTTGTCGTGTCTTGTACATCTCGAGCTCCACAATGGAGAGCATATATAAAGAAAGAAATATGGTAGCCAACCTACACGTCTATCCCCTTAATTTAAGGACAACTTGCCTAATATTTTAAACATTTCACCACATGTCTTAGTTGGTTTGAAATCAAACTAGACTTTACAGTTATTGAAACCACAATTTTCAACTAATTTGTTTGACACCAAAGTGTCAATACCCAACAAACTCCCCTTTGACACTTTGATTGGAAACAAATTTTTTGTGTCAAACTGTTTCAAAATTTCGATCCATTCTTCATCATATTTGCTCTTCAATTTCTACATTTTTCTGGCCATTTACTACTGCTGAAAGGTGCTGAAATTCTGCCATTTGAAATATCGGATTTTTCAAGTTTTGATACAATACTGGATTTATAGTTTGAGACTTACCGGATTTGGATTTAATAAACTTACTAGATTTTTTCAATGCATACCGGATTTCAGCAAAGTCTTGGCACTTACCAGATTCTAGCAAAGATGGCTTACCGGTTTTTTTGGTTCGCATGCCAGATATAGCTTTGTTTTGGCACTTATCGGATTTTAAGCTTTTCCATACTGAATTTTTCCACTTTTATACCGGATTTGAGCTTCAAACAAAGCTCATGGTATATCAACTGTTCAATGCCGATTTTCGCCATTTAAAAAACTAGTTTCTTCACTGAAATTCAATCATTTTAGACACGATTTTGAGCTGATTTTAGCTCATTCTTCATCATTTAACTCCCATTGTCTGGTTTTTCTCTTGTTTGTGAGTGAATGATCAGCCATTTAACACAATGATTGCTGCTGGTACACCTCAAATTTTTCCAGCGTTTTGCATCATTGAAACTCAGGTTCTTAGCTATTTTTTAAGACCACAATGGAGAGCTTTCACCTGGTTTTTTCCAAGAGTTCTTAAACCATGTTTCAGGCCGTCACGTCAATGTTTCAATGGACATTTGCACCACCAGAAACATAGTACCTTTAAACTGGTTTTATCCAAGAGTTCTTGAGCCATTGTTAAGAGGGTTGTCTCTGCAAGGTTTCTGGAGTGACTGGTGATGATCCTCATGTTTGCAGTCACATTTTAAAACCACTAGGGAGGACTTGGAACGAAGCTGAGTGGCATTTTTCTTACTGAAAAAAATGCTCGAAAACAGATATTTTAGCTACTTGTTAACTGGGCCTAATTCTTTGATCTTCCTAGGTCTGTGCCGAAAAAACAAATGGGGCTTCTTCCTTATGTGGAAAAGCTCTCAAAATGTGGCAACTGTCTATAAGAGTGCTCAGTAAATAATAAAAAATACCAAGACAAAAATGGGGTGATGAAATTTGATTTTTGCACAGAGTACGGAAGCGTTTTTTGAAGCAAATTTCTTTGGCCCCTTAAGATCATTTGATGTTCTAATACCGCGTTAAAAATAAAAGAAAGATCGACAGATCCTTCTGTTGAATGCGGAAGTTCTAACTGAATGTATGAAGAAATGAGATGGATCGAGGGGAGTGGAGATAACAGATTTAACACAGCAAAAATATGGTGCAACGAGCTGATTTAAAGCTCAATAAAATGGAGTTAAACAGCTCAATAATCTTGCGGTTTCAGGTGGGGAATATGACAGTGGAGATCAACATAAAACACAAACATAAAGAATATAAATTAAACTCACTCTTACTGGTTTTTACACCAGCAGAGGAGAAAACGAAAATACACTTGAGACTACATTTTGAATATATTTTTGTATTGATTTTCTTTGTCGTGTCTTGTACATCTCGAGCTCCACAATGGAGAGCATATATAAAGAAAGAAATATGGTAGCCAACCTACACGTCTATCCCCTTAATTTAAGGACAACTTGCCTAATATTTTAAACATTTCACCACATGTCTTAGTTGGTTTGAAATCAAACTAGACTTTACAGTTATTGAAACCACAATTTTCAACTAATTTGTTTGACAACAAAGTGTCAATACCCAACAAACTCCCCTTTGACACTTTGATTGGAAACAAATTTTTTGTGTCAAACTGTTTCAAAATTTCGATCCATTCTTCATCATATTTGCTCTTCAATTTCTACATTTTTCTGGCCATTTACTACTGCTGAAAGGTGCTGAAATTCTGCCATTTGAAATATCGGATTTTTCAAGTTTTGATACAATACTGGATTTATAGTTTGAGACTTACCGGATTTGGATTTAATAAACTTACTAGATTTTTTCAATGCATACCGGATTTCAGCAAAGTCTTGGCACTTACCAGATTCTAGCAAAGATGGCTTACCGGTTTTTTTGGTTCGCATGCCAGATATAGCTTTGTTTTGGCACTTATCGGATTTTAAGCTTTTCCATACTGAATTTTTCCACTTTTATACCGGATTTGAGCTTCAAACAAAGCTCATGGTATATCAACTGTTCAATGCCGATTTTCGCCATTTAAAAACTAGTTTCTTCACTGAAATTCAATCATTTTAGACACGATTTTGAGCTGATTTTAGCTCATTCTTCATCATTTAACTCCCATTGTCTGGTTTTTCTCTTGTTTGTGAGTGAATGATCAGCCATTTAACACAATGATTGCTGCTGGTACACCTCAAATTTTTCCAGCGTTTTGCATCATTGAAACTCAGGTTCTTAGCTATT
This sequence comes from Osmanthus fragrans, assembly GCA_019395295.1. Classification (NCBI taxonomy): domain Eukaryota; kingdom Viridiplantae; phylum Streptophyta; class Magnoliopsida; order Lamiales; family Oleaceae; genus Osmanthus; species Osmanthus fragrans. Next base: position 12,788,517 of record CM033348.1, on the reverse strand, counting down.
TTTTAAGACCACAATGGAGAGCTTTCACCTGGTTTTTTCCAAGAGTTCTTAAACCATGTTTCAGGCCGTCACGTCAATGTTTCAATGGACATTTGCACCACCAGAAACATAGTACCTTTAAACTGGTTTTATCCAAGAGTTCTTGAGCCATTGTTAAGAGGGTTGTCTCTGCAAGGTTTCTGGAGTGACTGGTGATGATCCTCATGTTTGCAGTCACATTTTAAAACCACTAGGGAGGACTTGGAACGAAGCTGAGTGGCATTTTTCTTACTGAAAAAAATGCTCGAAAACAGATATTTTAGCTACTTGTTAACTGGGCCTAATTCTTTGATCTTCCTAGGTCTGTGCCGAAAAAACAAATGGGGCTTCTTCCTTATGTGGAAAAGCTCTCAAAATGTGGCAACTGTCTATAAGAGTGCTCAGTAAATAATAAAAAATACCAAGACAAAAATGGGGTGATGAAATTTGATTTTTGCACAGAGTACGGAAGCGTTTTTTGAAGCAAATTTCTTTGGCCCCTTAAGATCATTTGATGTTCTAATACCGCGTTAAAAATAAAAGAAAGATCGACAGATCCTTCTGTTGAATGCGGAAGTTCTAACTGAATGTATGAAGAAATGAGATGGATCGAGGGGAGTGGAGATAACAGATTTAACACAGCAAAAATATGGTGCAACGAGCTGATTTAAAGCTCAATAAAATGGAGTTAAACAGCTCAATAATCTTGCGGTTTCAGGTGGGGAATATGACAGTGGAGATCAACATAAAACACAAACATAAAGAATATAAATTAAACTCACTCTTACTGGTTTTTACACCAGCAGAGGAGAAAACGAAAATACACTTGAGACTACATTTTGAATATATTTTTGTATTGATTTTCTTGGTAGTGTCTTGTACATCTCGAGCTCCACAATGGAGAGCATATATAAAGAAAGAAATATGGTAGCCAACCTACATGTCTCTCCCCTTAATTTAAGGACAACTTGCCTAATATTTTAAACATTTCATCACATGTCTTAGTTGGTTTGAAATCAAACTAGACTTTACAGTTATTGAAACCACAATTTTCAACTAATTTGTTTGACAACAAAGTGTCAATACCCAACAAACTCCCCTTTGACACTTTGATTGGAAACAAATTTTTTGTGTCAAACTCTTTCAAAATTTCGATCCATTCTTCATCATATTTGCTCTTCACTTTCTTCATTTTCTGGCCATTTGCTACTGCTGAAGGGTGCTGAAATTCTTCCATTTGAAATATCGGATTTTTCAAGTTTTGATACAATACTGGATTTATAGTTTGAGACTTACCGGATTTGGATTTAATAAACTTACTAGATTTTTTCAATGCATATCGGATTTCAGCAAAGTCTTGGCACTTACCAGATTCTAGCAAAGATGGCTTACCGGTTTTTTTGGTTCGCATGCCAGATATAGCTTTGTTTTGGCACTTATCGGATTTTAAGCTTTTCCATACTGAATTTTTCCACTTTTATACCGGATTTGAGCTTCAAACAAAGCTCATGGTATATCAACAGTTCAATACCGATTTTTTCGCCATTTGAAAACTAGTTTCTTCACTGAAATTCAATCATTTTAGACATGATTTTGAGCTGATTTTAGCTTATTCTTCATCATTTAACTCCCCTTGTCTGGTTTTTCTCTTGTTTGTGAGTGAATGATCTGCCATTTAACACAATGAAGGCTGCTGGTACACCTTAAATTTTTCCAGCATTTTGCGACATTGAAACTCAGGTTCTTAGCTACTTTTTAAGACCACAAGGGAGAGCTTTCACCTGGTTTTTTCCCCACAGTTTTTAAGCCATGTTTCACATCGTCACTCCAAGGTTTCAATGGACATTTGCACCACCAGAAACACAGTACCTTTAAACTGGTTTTATCCAAGAGTTCTTGAGCCATTGTTAAGAGGGTTGTCTCTGCAAGGTCTCTGGAGTGACTGGTGATGATCCTCATGTTTCCAGTCACTTTTTAAAACCACTAGGGAGGACTTGGAACGAAGCTGAGTGGCATTTTTCTTACTGAAAAAAATGCTCGAAAACAGATTGTTTAGCTACATGTTAACTGGGCCTGATTCTTTGATCTTCCTAGGTCTGTGCCGAAACAACAAATGTGGCTTCTTACTTATGTGGAAAAGCTCTCAAAATGTGACAACTGTCTATAAGAGTGCTCAGTAAATAATAAAAAATACCAAGACAAAAATGGGGTGATGAAATTTGATTTTTGCACAGAGTATGGCAGCGTTTTTTGAAGCATATTTCTTTGGCCCCTTAAGATCATTTGATGTTCTAATACCGCGTTAAAAATAAAAGAAAGATCGACAGATCCTTCTGTTGAATGCGGAAGTTCTAACTCAATGTATGAAGAAATGAGATGGATCGAGGGGAGTGGGGATAACAGATTTAAGACAGCAAAAATATGGTGCAACGAGCTGATTTAAAGCTCAATACAATGGAGTTAAACAGCTCAATAATCTTGCGGTTTCAGGTGGGGAATATGACAGTGGAGATCAACATAAAACACAAACATAAAGAATATAAATTAAACTCACTCTTACTGGTTTTTACACCAGCAGAGGAGAAAACGAAAATACACTTGAGACTACATTTTGAATATATTTTTGTATTGATTTTCTTTGTCGTGTCTTGTACATCTCGAGCTCCACAATGGAGAGCATATATAAAGAAAGAAATATGGTAGCCAACCTACACGTCTATCCCCTTAATTTAAGGACAACTTGCCTAATATTTTAAACATTTCACCACATGTCTTAGTTGGTTTGAAATCAAACTAGACTTTACAGTTATTGAAACCACAATTTTCAACTAATTTGTTTGACAACAAAGTGTCAATACCCAACAAACTCCCCTTTGACACTTTGATTGGAAACAAATTTTTTGTGTCAAACTGTTTCAAAATTTCGATCCATTCTTCATCATATTTGCTCTTCAATTTCTACATTTTTCTGGCCATTTACTACTGCTGAAAGGTGCTGAAATTCTGCCATTTGAAATATCGGATTTTTCAAGTTTTGATACAATACTGGATTTATAGTTTGAGACTTACCGGATTTGGATTTAATAAACTTACTAGATTTTTTCAATGCATACCGGATTTCAGCAAAGTCTTGGCACTTACCAGATTCTAGCAAAGATGGCTTACCGGTTTTTTTGGTTCGCATGCCAGATATAGCTTTGTTTTGGCACTTATCGGATTTTAAGCTTTTCCATACTGAATTTTTCCACTTTTATACCGGATTTGAGCTTCAAACAAAGCTCATGGTATATCAACTGTTCAATGCCGATTTTCGCCATTTAAAAACTAGTTTCTTCACTGAAATTCAATCATTTTAGACACGATTTTGAGCTGATTTTAGCTCATTCTTCATCATTTAACTCCCATTGTCTGGTTTTTCTCTCTTGTTTGTGAGTGAATGATCAGCCATTTAACACAATGATTGCTGCTGGTACACCTCAAATTTTTCCAGCGTTTTGCATCATTGAAACTCAGGTTCTTAGCTATTTTTTAAGACCACAATGGAGAGCTTTCACCTGGTTTTTTCCAAGAGTTCTTAAACCATGTTTCAGGCCGTCACGTCAATGTTTCAATGGACATTTGCACCACCAGAAACATAGTACCTTTAAACTGGTTTTATCCAAGAGTTCTTGAGCCATTGTTAAGAGGGTTGTCTCTGCAAGGTTTCTGGAGTGACTGGTGATGATCCTCATGTTTGCAGTCACATTTTAAAACCACTAGGGAGGACTTGGAACGAAGCTGAGTGGCATTTTTCTTACTGAAAAAAAATGCTCGAAAACAGATATTTTAGCTACTTGTTAACTGGGCCTAATTCTTTGATCTTCCTAGGTCTGTGCCGAAAAAACAAATGGGGCTTCTTCCTTATGTGGAAAAGCTCTCAAAATGTGGCAACTGTCTATAAGAGTGCTCAGTAAATAATAAAAAATACCAAGACAAAAATGGGGTGATGAAATTTGATTTTTGCACAGAGTACGGAAGCGTTTTTTGAAGCAAATTTCTTTGGCCCCTTAAGATCATTTGATGTTCTAATACCGCGTTAAAAATAAAAGAAAGATCGACAGATCCTTCTGTTGAATGCGGAAGTTCTAACTGAATGTATGAAGAAATGAGATGGATCGAGGGGAGTGGAGATAACAGATTTAACACAGCAAAAATATGGTGCAACGAGCTGATTTAAAGCTCAATAAAATGGAGTTAAACAGCTCAATAATCTTGCGGTTTCAGGTGGGGAATATGACAGTGGAGATCAACATAAAACACAAACATAAAGAATATAAATTAAACTCACTCTTACTGGTTTTTACACCAGCAGAGGAGAAAACGAAAATACACTTGAGATTACATTTTGAATATATTTTTGTATTGATTTTCTTGGTCGTGTCTTGTACATCTCGAGCTCCACAATGGAGAGCATATATAAAGAAAGAAATATGGTAGCCAACCTACACGTCTATCCCCTTAATTTAAGGACAACTTGCCTAATATTTTAAACATTTCATCACATGTCTTACTTGGTTTGAAATCAAACTAGACTTTACAGTTATTGAAACCAAAATTTTCAACTAATTTGTTTGACAACAAAGTGTCAATACCCAACAAACTCCCCTTTGACACTTTGATTGGAAACAAATTTTTTGTGTCAAACTCTTTCAAAATTTCGATCCATTCTTCATCATATTTTCTCTTCACTTTCTTCATTTTTCTGGCCATTTGCTACTGCTGAAGGGTGCTGAAATTCTTCCATTTGAAATATCGGATTTTTCAAGTTTTGATACAATACTGGATTTATAGTTTGAGACTTACCGGATTTGGATTTAATAAACTTACTAGATTTTTTCAATGCATACCGGATTTCAGCAAAGTCTTGGCACTTACCAGATTCTAGCAAAGATGGCTTATCGGTTTTTTTGGTTCGCATGCCAGATATAGCTTTGTTTTGGCACTTATCGGATTTTAAGCTTTTCCATACTGAATTTTTCCACTTTTATACCGGATTTGAGCTTCAAACAAAGCTCATGGTATATCAACTGTTCAATGCCGATTTTCGCCATTTAAAAACTAGTTTCTTCATTGAAATTCAATCATTTTAGACACGATTTTGAGCTGATTTTAGCTCATTCTTCATCATTTAACTCCCCTTGTCTGGTTTTTCTCTTGTTTGTGAGTGAATGATCAGCCATTTAACACAATGATTGCTGCTGGTACACCTCAAATTTTTCCAGCGTTTTGCATCATTGAAACTCGGGTTCTTAGCTATTTTTTAAGACCACAATGGAGAGCTTTCACCTGGTTTTTTCCAAGAGTTCTTAAACCATGTTTCAGGCCGTCACTCCAAGGTTTCAATGGACATTTGCACCACCAGAAACACAGTACCTTTAAACTGGTTTTATCCAAGAGTTCTTGAGCCATTGTTAAGAGGGTTGTCTCTGCAAGGTTTCTGGAGTGACTGGTGATGATCCTCATGTTTCCAGTCACTTTTTAAAACCACTAGGGAGGACTTGGAACGAAGCTGAGTGGCATTTTTCTTACTTAAAAAAATGCTCCAAAACAGATTGTTTAGCTACTTGTTAACTGGGCCTGATTCTTTGATCTTCCTAGGTCTGTGCCGAAACAACAAATGTGGCTTCTTCCTTATGTGGAAAAGCTCTCAAAATGTGGTAACTGTCTATAAGAGTGCTCAGTAAATAATAAAAAATACCAAGACAAAAATGGGGTGATGAAATTTGATTTTTGTACAGAGTACGGCAGGGTTTTTTGAAGCATATTTCTTTGGCCCCTTAAGATCATTTGATGTTCTAATACCACGTTAAAAATAAAAGAAAGATCGACAGATCCTTCTGTTGAATGCGGAAGTTCTAACTGAATGTATGAAGAAATGAGATGGATCGAGGGGAGTGGAGATAACAGATTTAACACAGCAAAAATATGGTGCAACGAGCTTATTTAAAGCTCAATAAAATTGAGTTAAACAGCTCAATAATCTTGCGGTTTTAGGTGGGGAATATGACAGTGGAGATCAACATAAAACACAAACATAAAGAATATAAATTAAACTCACTCTTACTGGTTTTTACACCAGCAGAAGAGAAAACGAAAATACACTTGAGACTACATTTTTAATATATTTTTGTATTGATTTTCTTGGTTGTGTCTTGTACATCTCGAGCTCCACAATGGAGAGCATATATAAAGAAAGAAATATGGTAGCCAACCTACACGTCTCTCCCCTTAATTTAAGGACAACTTGCCTAATATTTTAAACATTCCATCACATGTCTTAGTTGGTTTGAAATCAAACTAGACTTTACAGTTATTGAAACCACAATTTTCAACTAATTTGTTTGACAACAAAGTGTCAATACCCAACAAACTCCCCTTTGACACTTTGATTGGAAACAAATTTTTTTTGTCAAACTCTTTCAAAATTTCGATCCATTCTTCATCATATTTGCTCTTCACTTTCTTCATTTTTCTGGCCATTTGCTACTGCTGAAGGGTGCTGAAATTCTTCCATTTGAAATATCGGATTTTTCAAGTTTTGATACAATACTGGATTTATAGTTTGAGACTTACCGGATTTGGATTTAATAAACTTACTAGATTTTTTCAATGCATACCGGATTTGAGCAAAGTCTTGGCACTTACCAGATTCTAGCAAAGATGGCTTACCGGTTTTTTTGGTTCGCATGCCAGATATAGCTTTGTTTTGGCACTTATCGGATTTTAAGCTTTTCCATACTGAATTTTTCCACTTTTATACCGGATTTGAGCTTCAAACAAAGCTCATGGTATATCAACTGTTCAATGCCGATTTTCGCCATTTAAAAACTAGTTTCTTCACTGAAATTCAATCATTTTAGGCACGATTTTGAGCTGATTTTAGCACATTCTTCATCATTTAACTCCCCTTGTCTGGTTTTTCTCTTGTTTGTGAGTGAATGATCAGCCATTTAACACAATGATTGCTGCTGGTACACCTCAAATTTTTCCAGCGTTTTGCATCATTGAAACTCAGGTTCTTAGCTATTTTTTAAGACCACAATGGAGAGCTTTCACCTGGTTTTTTTCCAAGAGTTCTTAAACCATGTTTCAGGCCGTCACTCCAAGTTTTCAATGGACATTTGCACCACCAGAAACACAGTACCTTTAAATTGGTTTTATCCAAGAGTTCTTGAGCCATTGTTAAGAGGGTTGTCTCTGCAAGGTCTCTGGAATGACTGGTGATGATCCTCATGTTTCCAGTCACTTTTTAAAACCACTAGGGAGGACTTGGAACGAAGCTGAGTGACATTTTTCTTACTTAAAAAAATGCTCGAAAACAGATTGTTTAGCTACTTGTTAACTGGGCCTGATTCTTTGATCTTCCTAGGTCTGTGCTGAAACAACAAATGTGGCTTCTTCCTTATGTGGAAAAGCTCTCAAAATGTGGCAACTGTCTATAACAGTGCTCAGTAAATAATAAAAAATACCAAGACAAAAATGGGGTGATGAAATTTGATTTTTGTACAGAGTACGGCAGCGTTTTTTGAAGCATATTTCTTTGGCCCCTTAAGATCATTTGATTTTCTAATACCACGTTAAAAATAAAAGAAAGATCGACAGATCCTTCTGTTGAATGCGGAAGTTCTAACTGAATGTATGAAGAAATGAGATGGATCGAGGGGAGTGGAGATAACAGATTTAACACAGCAAAAATATGGTGCAACGAGCTGATTTAAAGCTCAATAAAATGGAGTTAAACAGCTCAATAATCTTGCGGTTTCAGGTGGGGAATATGACAGTGGAGATCAACATAAAACACAAACATAAAGAATATAAATTAAACTCACTCTTACTGGTTTTTACACCAGCAGAGGAGAAAACGAAAATACACTTGAGATTACATTTTGAATATATTTTTGTATTGATTTTCTTGGTCGTGTCTTGTACATCTCGAGCTCCACAATGGAGAGCATATATAAAGAAAGAAATATGGTAGCCAACCTACACGTCTATCCCCTTAATTTAAGGACAACTTGCCTAATATTTTAAACATTTCATCACATGTCTTACTTGGTTTGAAATCAAACTAGACTTTACAGTTATTGAAACCAAAATTTTCAACTAATTTGTTTGACAACAAAGTGTCAATACCCAACAAACTCCCCTTTGACACTTTGATTGGAAACAAATTTTTTGTGTCAAACTCTTTCAAAATTTCGATCCATTCTTCATCATATTTTCTCTTCACTTTCTTCATTTTTCTGGCCATTTGCTACTGCTGAAGGGTGCTGAAATTCTTCCATTTGAAATATCGGATTTTTCAAGTTTTGATACAATACTGGATTTATAGTTTGAGACTTACCGGATTTGGATTTAATAAACTTACTAGATTTTTTCAATGCATACCGGATTTCAGCAAAGTCTTGGCACTTACCAGATTCTAGCAAAGATGGCTTATCGGTTTTTTTTTGGTTCGCATGCCAGATATAGCTTTGTTTTGGCACTTATCGGATTTTAAGCTTTTCCATACTGAATTTTTCCACTTTTATACCGGATTTGAGCTTCAAACAAAGCTCATGGTATATCAACTGTTCAATGCCGATTTTCGCCATTTAAAAACTAGTTTCTTCATTGAAATTCAATCATTTTAGACACGATTTTGAGCTGATTTTAGCTCATTCTTCATCATTTAACTCCCCTTGTCTGGTTTTTCTCTTGTTTGTGAGTGAATGATCAGCCATTTAACACAATGATTGCTGCTGCTGGTACACCTCAAATTTTTCCAGCGTTTTGCATCATTGAAACTCGGGTTCTTAGCTATTTTTTAAGACCACAATGGAGAGCTTTCACCTGGTTTTTTCCAAGAGTTCTTAAACCATGTTTCAGGCCGTCACTCCAAGGTTTCAATGGACATTTGCACCACCAGAAACACAGTACCTTTAAACTGGTTTTATCCAAGAGTTCTTGAGCCATTGTTAAGAGGGTTGTCTCTGCAAGGTTTCTGGAGTGACTGGTGATGATCCTCATGTTTCCAGTCACTTTTTAAAACCACTAGGGAGGACTTGGAACGAAGCTGAGTGGCATTTTTCTTACTTAAAAAAATGCTCCAAAACAGATTGTTTAGCTACTTGTTAACTGGGCCTGATTCTTTGATCTTCCTAGGTCTGTGCCGAAACAACAAATGTGGCTTCTTCCTTATGTGGAAAAGCTCTCAAAATGTGGTAACTGTCTATAAGAGTGCTCAGTAAATAATAAAAAATACCAAGACAAAAATGGGGTGATGAAATTTGATTTTTGTACAGAGTACGGCAGGGTTTTTTGAAGCATATTTCTTTGGCCCCTTAAGATCATTTGATGTTCTAATACCACGTTAAAAATAAAAGAAAGATCGACAGATCCTTCTGTTGAATGCGGAAGTTCTAACTGAATGTATGAAGAAATGAGATGGATCGAGGGGAGTGGAGATAACAGATTTAACACAGCAAAAATATGGTGCAACGAGCTTATTTAAAGCTCAATAAAATTGAGTTAAACAGCTCAATAATCTTGCGGTTTTAGGTGGGGAATATGACAGTGGAGATCAACATAAAACACAAACATAAAGAATATAAATTAAACTCACTCTTACTGGTTTTTACACCAGCAGAAGAGAAAAACGAAAATACACTTGAGACTACATTTTTAATATATTTTTGTATTGATTTTCTTGGTTGTGTCTTGTACATCTCGAGCTCCACAATGGAGAGCATATATATAAAGAAAGAAATATGGTAGCCAACCTACACGTCTCTCCCCTTAATTTAAGGACAACTTGCCTAATATTTTAAACATTCCATCACATGTCTTAGTTGGTTTGAAATCAAACTAGACTTTACAGTTATTGAAACCACAATTTTCAACTAATTTGTTTGACAACAAAGTGTCAATACCCAACAAACTCCCCTTTGACACTTTGATTGGAAACAAATTTTTTTTGTCAAACTCTTTCAAAATTTCGATCCATTCTTCATCATATTTGCTCTTCACTTTCTTCATTTTTCTGGCCATTTGCTACTGCTGAAGGGTGCTGAAATTCTTCCATTTGAAATATCGGATTTTTCAAGTTTTGATACAATACTGGATTTATAGTTTGAGACTTACCGGATTTGGATTTAATAAACTTACTAGATTTTTTCAATGCATACCGGATTTGAGCAAAGTCTTGGCACTTACCAGATTCTAGCAAAGATGGCTTACCGTTTTTTTTTTGGTTCGCATGCCAGATATAGCTTTGTTTTGGCACTTATCGGATTTTAAGCTTTTCCATACTGAATTTTTCCACTTTTATACCGGATTTGAGCTTCAAACAAAGCTCATGGTATATCAACTGTTCAATGCCGATTTTCGCCATTTAAAAACTAGTTTCTTCACTGAAATTCAATCATTTTAGGCACGATTTTGAGCTGATTTTAGCACATTCTTCATCATTTAACTCCCCTTGTCTGGTTTTTCTCTTGTTTGTGAGTGAATGATCAGCCATTTAACACAATGATTGCTGCTGGTACACCTCAAATTTTTCCAGCGTTTTGCATCATTGAAACTCAGGTTCTTAGCTATTTTTTAAGACCACAATGGAGAGCTTTCACCTGGTTTTTTTCCAAGAGTTCTTAAACCATGTTTCAGGCCGTCACTCCAAGTTTTCAATGGACATTTGCACCACCAGAAACACAGTACCTTTAAATTGGTTTTATCCAAGAGTTCTTGAGCCATTGTTAAGAGGGTTGTCTCTGCAAGGTCTCTGGAATGACTGGTGATGATCCTCATGTTTCCAGTCACTTTTTAAAACCACTAGGGAGGACTTGGAACGAAGCTGAGTGACATTTTTCTTACTTAAAAAAATGCTCGAAAACAGATTGTTTAGCTACTTGTTAACTGGGCCTGATTCTTTGATCTTCCTAGGTCTGTGCTGAAACAACAAATGTGGCTTCTTCCTTATGTGGAAAAGCTCTCAAAATGTGGCAACTGTCTATAACAGTGCTCAGTAAATAATAAAAAATACCAAGACAAAAATGGGGTGATGAAATTTGATTTTTGTACAGAGTACGGCAGCGTTTTTTGAAGCATATTTCTTTGGCCCCTTAAGATCATTTGATTTTCTAATACCACGTTAAAAATAAAAGAAAGATCGACAGATCCTTCTGTTGAATGCGGAAGTTCTAACTCAATGTATGAAGAAATGAGATGGATCGAGGGGAGTGGAGATAACAGATTTAAGACAGCAAAAATATGGTGCAACGAGCTGATTTAAAGCTCAATAAAATGGAGTTAACAGCTCAATAATCTTGCGGTTTCAGGTGGGGAATATGACAGTGGAGATCAACATAAAACACAAACATAAAGATTATAAATTAAACTCACTCTTACTAGTTTTTACACCAGCAGAGGAGAAAACGAAAATACACTTGAGACTACATTTTGAATATATTTTTGTATTGATTTTCTTGGTTGTGTCTTGTACATCTCGAGCTCCACAATGGAGAGCATATATAAAGAAAGAAATATGGTAGCCAACCTACACGTCTCTCCCCTTAATTTAAGGACAACTTGCCTAATATTTTAAACATTTCATCACATGTCTTAGTTGGTTTGAAATCAAACTAGACTTTACAGTTATTGAAACCACAATTTTCAACTAATTTGTTTGACAACAAAGTGTCAATACCCAACAAACTCCCCTTTGACACTTTGATTGGAAACAAATTTTTTGTGTCAAACTCTTTCAAAATTTCGATCCATTCTTCATCATATTTGCTCTTCACTTTCTTCATTTTTCTGGCCATTTGCTACTGCTGAAGGGTGCTGAAATTCTTCCATTTGAAATATCGGATTTTTCAAGTTTTGATACAATACTGGATTTATAGTTTGAGACTTACCGGATTTGGATTTAATAAACTTACTAGATTTTTTCAATGCATATCGGATTTCAGCAAAGTCTTGGCACTTACCAGATTCTAGCAAAGATGGCTTACCGGTTTTTTTGGTTCGCATGCCAGATATAGCTTTGTTTTGGCACTTATCGGATTTTAAGCTTTTCCATACTGAATTTTTCCACTTTTATACCGGATTTGAGCTTCAAACAAAGCTCATGGTATATCAACTGTTCAATGCCGATTTTCGCCATTTAAAAACTAGTTTCTTCACTGAAATTCAATCATTTTAGACACGATTTTGAGCTAATTTTAGCTCATTCTTCATCATTTAACTCCCCTTGTCTGGTTTTTTTCTTGTTTGTGAGTGAATGATCAGCCATTTAACACAATGATTGCTGCTGGTACACCTCAAATTTTTCCAGCATTTTGCATCATTGAAACTCAGGTTCTTAGCTATTTTTTAAGACCACAATGGAGAGCTTTCACCTGGTTTTTTCCAAGAGTTCTTAAACCATGTTTCAGGCCGTCACTCCAAGTTTTCAATGGACATTTGCACCACCAGAAACACAGTACCTTTAAATTGGTTTTATCCAAGAGTTCTTGAGCCATTGTTAAGAGGGTTGTCTCTGCAAGGTCTCTGGAGTGACTGGTGATGATCCTCATGTTTCCAGTCACTTTTTAAAACCACTAGGGAGGACTTGGAACGAAGCTGAGTGGCATTTTTCTTACTTAAAAAAATGCTCCAAAACAGATTGTTTAGCTACTTGTTAACTGGGCCTGATTCTTTGATCTTCCTAGGTCTGTGCCGAAACAACAAATGTGGCTTCTTCCTTATGTGGAAAAGCTCTCAAAATGTGGCAACTGTCTATAAGAGTGCTCAGTAAATAATAAAAAATACCAAGACAAAAATGGGGTGATGAAATTTGATTTTTGCACAGAGTATGGCAGCGTTTTTTAAAGCATATTTCTTTGGCCCCTTAAGATCATTTGATGTTCTAATACCACTTTAAAAATAAAAGAAAGATCGACAGATCCTTCTGTTGAATGCGGAAGTTCTAACTCAATGTATGAAGAAATGAGATGGATCGAGGGGAGTGGAGATAACAGATTTAACACAGCAAAAATATGGTGCAACGAGCTGATTTAAAGCTCAATAAAATGGAGTTAAACAGTTCAATAATCTTGCGGTTTCAGGTGGGGAATATGACAGTGGAGATCAAAATAAAACACAAACATAAAAAACATAAATTAAACTCACTCTTGCTGGTTTTTACACCAGCAGAGAAAAAATGAAAATACACTTGAGACTACATTTTGAATATATTTTTGTATTGATTTTCTTGGTTGTGTCTTGTACATTTCGAGCTTTACAATGGAGAGCATATATAAAGAAAGAAATATGGTAGCCAACCTACATGTCTCTCCCCTTTATTTAAGGACAACTTGCCTAATATTTTAAACATTTCATCACATGTCTTAGTTGGTTTGAAACAAAACTAGACTTTATAGTTATTGAAACCATAATTTTCAACTAATTTGTTTGACAACAAAGTGTCAATACCCAAAAAACTCCCATTTGACACTTTGATTGGAAACAAATTTTTTTTGTCAAACTCTTTCAAAATTTCGATCCATTCTTCATCAGATTTGCTCTTCACTTTCTTCATTTTTCTGGCCATTTGCTACTGCTGAAAGGTGATGAAATTCTGCCATTTGAAATACCGGATTTTTCAAGTTTTGATAAAATACTGGATTTATAGTTTGAGACTTATCGGATTTGGCTTTAGCTTACCGGATTTGGATTTAATAAACTAACCATATTTTTTCAATGCATATCAGATTTCAGCATTTCTTGGCACTTACCAGTTTCCAGAAAAGATGGTTTGCCGGTTTTTTTGGTTTGCATACCAGATATAGCTTTGTTTTGGCACTGATCGGATTTTAAGTTTTTTCGTACTGAATTTTTCCATTTTTATTCCGGATTTGAGCTTCAAACAAAGCTTATCGTATATCAACATTTCAATACCGATTTTTTCGCCATTTAAACACTAGTTTCTTCACTGAAATTCAATCATTTTAGACATGATTTTGAGTAGATTTCAGCTTCTTCTTCATCATTTAATTCCCCTTATCTGGTTTTTCTCTCATTTATGAATGAATGATCAGCCATTCAACACAATGAACGCTGTTAGTACACCTCAAATTTTTCAGCATTTTGCAACATTAAAACTCAGGTTCTTAGTTACTTTTTAAGACCACAAGGGAGAGCTTTCCCCTGGTTTTTTCCAAGAGTTCTTAAGTCATGTTTCAGGCCGTCACTCCAAGATTTCAATGGCCATTTGCACCACCAGAAACACAGTACCTTTAAACTGGTTTTATCCAAGAATTCTTGAGCCATTGTTAAGAGGGCTATCTCTACAAGGTTTCTGGAGTGGCTGGTGATGAACCTCATGCTTCCAGTGCTTCCAGTTACTTTTTAAAACCACTAAGGAGGACTTGGAATGAAGCTGAGTGGCATTTTTCTTACTGAAAAAAATGCTCGAAAACAGATTGTTTAGCTACTTGTTAACTGGGCCTGATTCTTTGATCTTCCTAGGTCTGCGCCGAAACTACAAATGTGGCTTCTTCCATCTGTGGAAAAGCTCTCAAAATGTGGCAACTCTCTATAAGAGTGCTCAGAAAATAATAAAAAATACTAAGACAAAAAAGGGGTGATAAAATTTGATTTTTGCACAGAGTATGGCAGCGTTTTTTGAAGCATTTTTCTTTGGCCCCTTAAGATCATTTGATGTTCTAATACCATGTTAAAATAGAAGAAGAAAGAATCGAAAGATCCTTCTGTTGAATGCGGAAGTTCTAACTCAATGGTATGAAGAAATGAGATGGATCGAGGGGAGTGAAGATAACAAATTTAACACAGCTAAAATATGGTGCAACGAGCTGATTTAAAGCTCAATAAAATGGAGTTAAATAGCTCAATAATCTTGCGGTTTCAGGTGGGGAATATGACAGTGGAGATCAACATAAAACACAAACATAAAGAACATAAATTAAGCTCACTCTTGCTGATTTTTACACCAGCAGAGAAAAAATGAAAATACACTTGAGACTACATTTTGAATAAATTTTTGTATTGATTTTCTTGGTTGTGTCTTGTACATCTCGAGCTCCACAATGGAGAGCATATATAAAGAAAGAAATATGGTAGCCAACCTACATGTCTCTCCCCTTAATTTAAGGACAACTTGCCTAATATTTTAAACATTTCATCACATGTCTTAGTTGGTTTGAAACCAAACTAGACTTTACAATTATTGAAACCACAATTTTCAACTAATTTGTTTGACAACAAAGTGTCAATTCCCAAAAAACTCCCCTTTGACACTTTGATTGGAAACAAATTTTTTGTGTCAAACTCTTTCAAAATTTTGATCCATTCTTCATCAGATTTGCTCTTCACTTTCTTCATTTTTCTGGCCATTTGCTACTGCTGAAAGGTGCTGAAATTCTGCCATTTGAAATACCGGATTTTTCAAGTTTTGATACAATACTGGATTTATAGTTTGAGACTTATCGATTTGGCTTTAGCTTACCGGATTTGGATTTAATAAACTTACCATATTTTTTCAATGCATATCGGATTTCAGCATTTCTTGGCACTTACCAGGTTCCAGAAAAGATGGCTTGCCGGTTTTTTTGGTTTGTATACCAGATATAGCTTTGTTTTGGCACTGATCGGATTTTATGTTTTTTCTTACTGAATTTTTCCATTTTTATTCCGGATTTGAGCTTCAAACAAAGCTGATCGTATATCAACATTTCAATACCGATTTTTTCGCCATTTAAACACTAGTTTCTTCACTGAAATTCAATCATTTTAGACATGATTTTGAGTAGATTTCAGCTTCTTCTTCATCATTTAACTCCCCTTATCTGGTTTTTCTCTTATTTATGAATGAATGATCAGCCATTTAACACAATGGAGGCTGTTGGTACACCTCAAATTTTTTCAGCATTTTGCAACATTAAAACTCAAGTTCTTAGTTACTTTTTAAGACCACAAGGGAGAGCTTTCACCTGGTTTTTTCCAAGAGTTCTTAAGTCAAGTTTCAGGCCGTCACTCCAAGGTTTCAATGGC
Organism: Osmanthus fragrans; assembly: GCA_019395295.1. NCBI lineage: Eukaryota > Viridiplantae > Streptophyta > Magnoliopsida > Lamiales > Oleaceae > Osmanthus > Osmanthus fragrans. The sequence goes on along the minus strand of CM033348.1, from coordinate 12,772,431 downwards.
CATTTGCACCAACAGAAACACAGTACCTTTAAACTGGTTTTATCCAAGAATTATTGAGTCATTGTTAAGAGGGCTATCTCTACAAGGTTTCTGGAGTGGCTGGTGATGAACCTCATGCTTCAAGTGCTTCCAGTTACTTTTTAAAACCACTAGGGAGGACTTGGAATGAAGCTGAGTGGCATTTTTCTTACTGAAAAAAATGCTCGAAAACAGATTGTTTAGCTACTTGTTAACTGGGGCCTGATTCTTTGATCTTCCTAGGTCTGCGCCGAAACTACAAATGTGGCTTCTTCCTTCTGTGGAAAAGCTCTCAAAATGTGGCAACTCTCTATAAGAGTGCTCAGAAAATAATAAAAAATACTAAGACAAAAAGGGGTGATGAAATTTTATTTTTGCACAGAGTATGGCAGCGTTTTTTGAAGCATTTTTCTTTGGCCCCTTAAGATCATTTGATGTTCTAATACCATGTTAAAATAGAAGAAGAAAGAATCGAAAGATCCTTCTGTTGAATGCGGAAGTTCTAACTCAATGGTATGAAGAAATGAGATGGATCGAGGGGAGTGAAGATAACAGATTTAACACAGCAAAAATATGGTGCAACGAGTTGATTTAAAGCTCAATAAAATGGAGTTAAAAAACTCAATAATCTTGCGGTTTCAGGTGGGGAATATGACAGTGGAGATCAACATAACACACAAACGTAAATAACATAAAACAAGAACATAAATTAAACTCGCTCTTGCTAGTTTTTACACCAGCAGAGGAGAAAACGAAAATACACTTGAGACTACATTTTGAATATATTTTTGTATTGATTTTCTTGGTTGTGTGTTGTATATCTCGAGCTTCACATGGAGAACATATATGTAGAAAGAAATATGGTAGCCAACCTACTACCAACCTACATGTCTCTCCCCTTAATTTAAGGACAACTTGCCTAATATTTTATACATTTTATCACATGTCTTAGTTGGTTTGATACCAAACTAGACTTTACAATTATTGAAACCACAATCTTCAACTAATTTGTTTGACAACAAAGTGTCAACGCCCAACACTCCAGATAAATGAAAGTTGAAAAATAGTGGCATTGATAATTTAAATCAAACACAATCACCAGTAATATTTACCTTGAGCAATGGATATGTTTTCGAATATAGAATTCATAACATAAACAATCATAGGTAAAAGCATATTGAAATCATCCACGGAAAATACAAGTTTGCACTTGGGTTATATAGAATTTGAAGGAAATTTCAATCAATTATCCACACTGATAGTATAACCTAACCAGATTGCCAAATCATACATGTTTACATGATGGCCACAAGCCAGAACTTAATCTGTTTTAGATGGTTAATAGATACAAATCACGATGCTTCAAACCAATATGCAGTACACAGTTTTCTTCCAAAATTTGTTTTTATTAAAGTCAACCTCAAAATTGATATAAACAAATTCCTATCACCTAATCAAGATTTTCACTCCCCAACCTCACTGAATTTTACTCCCAACCAAGATTAATGATTTTTTACTGAATCTATTATCTTTTCGAGTTTTATTAATCTTGCCACATGTTCTTCACTCATTGATGGTGAAGTTACGTTTAGAAGGTTTAACATTCATATTCACGTGTGCTTTAATAACGGTTTTTGTTGATGAAGAATAGTCCATAAATAAATAGGCGTATTATTTACTTTTTCCATAGTTTTGCACTAGCACGACTCGTGTGCTCATCGTTTGTTGAAGATCAAATTTATGGCTTCGTGTTATAAATACTTGCTCACAGTGGCCTAGGTTCACACATGATTTGAACATTTTAGAAATGCTCGCTAACATTGGCAAAGGTTCGTACATGACGAGCTCAAGATAGTATCACAAATGATGGTCAAATTAATTGCAATAGTCCCCAAATTTATTTTGACGCTATAGGCCTTAAGTAATTCATTGTAATATACGAGCCCAAAAAGTATTTGGTGAACTTTTATCTTGACCTCTTGTAAAGATAGGTCAATGGGATGCTTAATTGAATTTTAACAAAAAAAAGAAATTGGATATTTTCACTTTAATTTAACAATGCAGCGAAATATCTCTAATAGTCCTTGAGGTTTGAGCCTAATTATTTATGTTAAGTAGCGAACTTGTGAAGTTAATTATGGAATTAAATGCTGCAGATTAGCAACAGACGTGTGGTACGGTGAAGGGCACTTCATAATTTCAGTCGTCGTTGCATGCATCAATTTGCGCATTTCAAGGTACATGCATTGTATTTATTTAATGCTAGCGATACACGCACCTCATCTAATCCATCCATTTGAAATATTTTTTACGCCTTTTTATATTTAATGGCTAGGATTGGCTTGCATCTGAGGGGCCACAATTAATCCTAATGGGCTTCAATAGCTGGAATCTGTTTACAGAAGCTATAAATTTGAAATTCCTAGTGTTTTTATATTGTATTTTGCTATGTGTACATTAGGGTACACATAAGGGTGTCCATAATGTGAGTGGGATGGGACCCGTGCCACAGTATCGTGGGTCCCACCCCACTCACATTATGGACACCTCTATGTGTACCCTAATGTACACATTTTCAAATCCTTTTACATTTCCTTACTCTTTCAAAATTCCCTTATTTTTTTCCTTCCCTTTTCTTAAGATTCTTGTTCGACCATTTTGTAGTAGATGCTAAAGTATTTTCTTGCAACCATTTTTGCTTATCCCCCTTCTAAAGCATTCAAAATTCTTTTCTAGTTACGTGTTTCGCATTTTTTACGTCTTTTTTTTTTTACATTTTTTCATCACTCGTTCACCTTTTTTTTGGTTCAAAATCAATTCCATAGAACGTCCTTCCAAAGTGACTCCTAAAACAGGTCCATTAAAGCCAAAAGTTACCAATGCTGGGTTTTGGAATGATGGTGCGAGGTCGTCGTTGTCGTCATCATCATCATCATCCTCAGGAAACTTGCTATATTTTAGTGTAATACCATTGACGATTATTTTCTATCTGGCATGTATGTAGATCCATGAACTTTAAGGTAAGGTAGGGTCTACAACTTAAAGATCAGCTCATAACAAAGTGTGAGGGTTATAATGAGAATGAGGGTGAAGAAAGGTTTTAAGAGGCCTCAAAGATTTTTTGTTAATATTAACTAAGAGAAATCTAGTTGAGATTAGGGATAAGTTTAATATCCACAAAAATATCAAGCTAGTGTATCCCAAACAGTTTCTGGTTCCTCGAGACTGTATTGCCATCCATAGGAGCTTTGTAGATATGGGGCTTATAGTTCCTTTCCATCACTTTCTTCACAAAATTCTTAAATTTATTCAACCTTGCTACTACCCAACTTTCTTAGAATGGATGGGCTCATGTGGTTGGGTACTTCCTTTCGTAGAAAACGGCACGATTAGAGGAGGAGTTATCTTCATATGTTATAAGGTTTATCTACTACCCAGTGAAAGCTGGAACTAAAGCTAAATTTTCACTTCGTTTCCCCAAAACATGCCTTAAATTTACGATTACTCCCAACCAAGTGTGTAATTGAAAAGAGTTTCTTTTTTCTATGAAGTAATTTGGGTCTTTATCCTAACAACTATAATCCCATAAAAACAATGCCTCGCTATTATGGCGAATACCGTGAGTATAATTTATTTTTGAACTTGTTTAGTTGAGTCTTCAGGAGACCAAGCACTCACTGATCTTCGAATTCTTGTGACTCTGATCCCTAATCTATGTCCAGAGGTTCAAAATACTGAGACACTTCTTGATCCTTCTTACTCAAACTTCCCCAATTTAGGAGTACATACTACGATAGGTGCAATGCTCTAAAAAGAGTTAAGCATGGTTAAGCATGGAGTCAAAGCTTCAAGCTTTACGAGCTTAAGCAAGCCTAGGCCAAGCTTAGGCATAAAAAAAACATTTTCTTATTTATAATATTATTATAATATTTTAGTCATTTAAAAAATTATTTAATAATTAAAATAATACATATTAAACATCTAAAATTATAAAATACAATATTTAGTCCATTTATCAATTATACAATTTTCAAGTTTTCAAAATGCAAAATTTAGAATATCCGTAGTTTCAATTTTCGACTAGACAAGTCCTACTTAATAGATTCATAGGAACCTCGTACATGCTTTTGGAGTTTGTAATAAAATGAGTCTCAAGATCACAATTATGTGATGTAGATAACACCATAATTTAAATCTTATTTAACTATTTAGATAAAGTCATTTTTAACTTTTGTACTAATAAAATCCTCTAAAAGCTTGAAATTAAAGTCAATTTTTTTTTAAATAATAATACGCTAAAGTCAAATAAAAGAATTTAATTAAAAAAACTAATAAAATGTGTCTATGGAAGATGAAAGAAATGAAGGATAAAATTCAGTCGTTTAGGAATTGGGAAAAAAAAATCTAGACACGAAGCAAGGCGTTTTGCCCTACTTTTGAGCTGCCTAAGCAAGCTTTGTAGGACACTGCTCAAGTGCTAGAGAGTTTGTCATTTATTATTAAAAATTTAATTTATTTCACCTTCTGCTTTTCAGTGATGATTAACTTTGTTGAGAACCCATCTGGGAGATTCCAAAAGAAGGCGGCAAAGACTTTTTCTCAAGTTCTGATCTCTTCCAAGGATATCCCCTCGCAGGTAGTTGGAAGGTCTAAGGCTACATGCTTGCAAGATGCTTGAGAGTCTTTTGTTGATGCCTTGACCCCTCATCTCGTGGTAATCATAGGTTTATTATTCTCAACTAGTGTTAAATTTCTCAATTCATGCAATTGTGACAATCTATAGTTCCACATTTATTTATTATTCTCTTCCAAGATATAATAAACCTATGATTACCATGAGACGATCATATTCCTAATATTTATTGCCCGTGTGTCCCAATAATAATGTTCTGCCTACCGTGAGTTTTTCAACACAACAACTAAGCAACTTTATTATCCTAGTGGTGCGCAAGCATTAAAACAATATAATTATGCATATTACTGGAATCACAATACAAGAATTAATATAAAAAAAACATTAAATCTCAAATTAAAACTAAGATTCAACCAGTTTCATCATCCATCCAATACAAAGGGTTTTAGCCTAACATGTTAACGTACAAATTACAAAGAAAATAATAGAAAGACTTCACCCGAATCATAAAATGATGAAGAAGATCTGGGAATATTCAACTTTGCCTTCAAATCCGAATCCAAGTGATGAATTCTTTCTTCTTCGATCTAAAATTCTCTCTTTTCTCTCAAACGTGGGCTTACAATCCCCAAAAATTAGGTCTACCCGTCTTTTGACGGCTTTTAATATAAATAGGTCTAGCAAAAATTGTGCCAAAAATGTTTCCAAAACAAAATAAGGAAACTGAAATTTTTACCGGGCTTGAACCATGCGTACGCATGGGTTTATATGTGTGTACGCACAATACAAACAAATTGGCTTCAGTAGATGATTTTTAGCACCTTGCGTACGCAAGGCCTGCAGGCCTATGCGTATGCATGGTACAATTTTTGGAGACTAATTTGGCAAATTAGTCCCTGAACTTTCTCACGCACGTGTTTTGATCATTTTCCAAAATTCCTCGTCTTCTTGACTTTTCTTCAATTCCAATTGACTTTTGGCATTCCCAAATCATCATTTTGCACTCCGACTCAACTTTTGAATTATTGCATTTCAGTCCCAGAACTTTGCATTTGACGTGAATGAATTCTTTTTCCCGCTCATTTTCCTTACTTCTACATCTTTGATTAATTGTTACATACAAACAATATATAGATAGGATTAAGCCATGTTTCATCAAGTTTGACAACAATTAATCAATTTTAATTGCTTAAATGAGTGTGTAAAATACCCTTATCAAATCAAAAACTTGTTCGTGCAAAATTCGCAAGCGTACGGGATCGTTGACAAGTAATAATAAGTGAGTTAGTAGTTTACCGTCCTACGAGGAATAAGGTTTAATATTTAGTTCAATAGTTATTATCAAATTCAATATTATCGTAACACAAAAGAGAGTTTGATGTTCTTCTATACTAATCTTAATTTAAGAAAGCAATTAAAATGTATTTATCTAATGTGTGAATGAGTGTATTGGAATCTTGAATCCCTCTATTGCCATTTATTTCAATTCTTAATTCGTAATCTAGATAATTTCAAGCATTTTGACAATCAATAACGCTAAATTATTCAATACTCTTTACCAAGACACATGAACCTATGATTAATACGACCCGATCCTATTCCTAGTCCGAATTCATATGAAAATCATGCATTTAGTTTTGATTATCTAAGTGATTATGTGTGAAATAAATTATTCCTAATTCTAACTACACATATCAGTTTTGCCACGTTCTAAACTCATTGTGAGTATTCTTACACTACAACAAGCAACTAACTATCTAATTGGTGATCAAGCAATCAAATAGTACAATGAGAATGCAAAATCAAGAAAAAACAATCAAGAAATATCTGAATTACTTGTTTCGAATTAAAATAAACAAAAAAAAAGGGTTCACCATTCATCCAATACAATTGAAAAACTAGCTGGTCATCCTAATAATTAAAATATACATGATAGATGGAAGAATATCACTCGGAATAAGAAAAGATGGAAGAAAGAGGAGAAATCCACTTTTTTGAATGAAATTTTGAAAGGGGTTGAATAATCTTCAATAATCTTGGACAATTCGCCTTGATCTTGATGTTTAGCCTCGTTCTTTGCCTTCAAAATAAGTAGAATATAGAACATTTTAGGCCTAAAGGAGGTTTTTTTTTTTTTTTTTTTTTTTTCATTCTGGATAGGATATCAAGATATTCTTTCTATGCAGAATTATATCGGAAAAAGGAAACGGGCCCATCAAATAAAATTTGGCCAGCGCTCATGCACCATATAGTTCATTGCGCCGCACAGTACAATGATTTCTCTCTCAGTAAATTCAAATAAGGTCTCGCGTGCGCGGGGAAAAATGCTTTTGCGCGCGCGCTGTTCTACGCGATGTCGTCCCTGGACAATGTTCAGTAATTTGGTCATAACTTTTGATTCCGAACTCCGATTGAGATGATTCAAATTGCACTGCAAAGCGGACTCAAAGAGATACAATTCTTTAAAAATACATATTTTACAATTCTTACCTTTTCTATCCGAAAATTGGGTCACAAATGGAGGTTAAAAATCTGGAGCATAACTTCTTCGGCTGGAAATTGATTTGTGAAAATTCTTCAACACTTTTTCGTTCATTTTCCCTCCACTTGCATCCAATTGATGTCATATGATCTTCAATCATCGTTTTGTGGTCTGAACAACTATTGGATGTTTTCAATTTTAGTCCTCAACTTTTGAATTTCGTCATTTTCATTATTTTTGCATTGTTTTCTCCAATTCTTCATCCAAACACGAGTTTTACCTAAGAAAAACAATAAAATACAATTTAGGTCATATTTTTCCAAAATAAAATAAAATTATGTAGTTCAAAGCCCCAAATAAGAGTAGAAAATACACTTATCAAACCTCCAAACTTGAATCTTTGTTTGTCCTCAAACAAAATTAAACTTAAATACACAATAAACATACAAGCATGCAAACATATATAGCTAGCTAACCCGACATTTTTTTCTCAGAATTGAAATCATGATATTAAGTCTATGCATAGCTTCAAGATCACAATACAGAAATTAAAGTCTACCTTTTCAATGTAAAGTCGACGTGTGTGTGTATGTGTGAAGAATTAAGCATAGCATCATGAATTAATAAGTTGTTTCATTCCCAACCCTTAATAGTCAGATATATTCTTGTCCTCACTTGTGAGATTCGCACACCCCTAAACTTGTTCTTTTAGCTATTTTCTCGTGTGTAATCTAAAGTTGATTTTTTATACTATCCTCACCTCTCTAGTTTAGGCAAACATCACCAATTGCAGTTCAACATGTCAATAAACAAGGATTCTCCTTTGATTTTGATTGCTTCAATCTCCAGGATTTAACTAGGCTAATAACCTCTCATTAAAAGTCAAATTTTCCTAAATAAGCGTTTGGGACTTAACTAAGGCATTTTGTGCGTCTTCTGTTTCATGCACTTGCTTTTTCTGATTTTATATATATATCTTTCTTTTCAATTTTCTTCTTTATTTGTAGCATTCTCTCCCTTAACTTTCTAAATGACCCATGTTACAAGATTCAGGCCGATGACTCCCAAGTCAGTTGACTTTAGGACAACATGTTTTAACACCCTTATAGGCTTAATAACTCGAGTCATAAAGACTACGAAGATAAATTTTCAATTTTTTTTTTTTTGCCTTAATTAGTGCAATGTCCCTCATTAAACACATATCCAAGTAAACTGACTTTCAACTTGAGACTTTCGCCTCATTTCATCCTATTTACCTTAGAAAATCCACACAAGATGTTTAATTTCACACATGGAATCCTCATTTATCTCAACATCTTCCTACAACAGTGAAATCCTCCCAAACTATTCTAAATTTAGTTTAAAGATGTAAAATATAGTTGCTTTGGGTTTAACATCTATGGTCCACTATTTTCAACCTATCCAATTACGAAATCAACTCATTCCTACACAATGCTTAACTTAATTCACGTGCTCAATATATATCAAACTTCACACGAAAAAACAAACATTAACTTAAGCATGCAATATATTCACCATTCATAGATCAAATCATTATTTATCATTGCTAGCCAGGCCAACTAACTCACACAAACAGACAAAAAGAAAATATTTTTAGAATATTTCAACATTTTCAAAAAAAAATTTGTTTTTTTTTTTTCATAAAACAATAAAAAAGCACACAAAACAAAAAAAAAACTCATGTTTTACACCCTGAAACTTAAACTGAACATTGTCCTCAATGTCTTAAATTCTAAGTCCGCATATAAAGGGTGGGGAAGAAAACGAAGAGAATACTCCCTTGATATGGCGTAGAATTCAATGGCTAGCTTTTCAATGTATATCGTTGCTTCCTTGGTAATTGTTGGTTCAAGTGTTCTACGACGTCATGTTCCTGCACAATCCAGATAAATAAAGCTCGACGGTGCAAAAGATCTAGAACAAGTGTTACTTGGCTCAAACATCAGTAAACTAACAAGTAACCTAAGGAAAAATGGGATAGGGATGATGATTCCCTAATTAAAACTATAAAAATAAATTAAACTATCCTAAAACTAGAAAGCAAAATAAATAAAAAAAAGATAGAAAGATTGGGTTGTCTCCCAACAAACGCTTGTTTAAAAGTCTTTAGCTCGACTCCTGTTAGTTTTAGGCTCTTCATGGTGGCTTGAAGAGAGAGTTTTCAGTCCTGCATTTTAAACATTAGTTGCACTTCTTCGGTTCATCCTTGACTCTCCAAACAATCATGTTTCCATTGTTGTCCCTACCAATAATTCCTCCCGCATTTGGCCTGCCTTTGTAGTTTTCCCAATGATCCATTCGTTGGCAATTCTCAAAGTATGAGGGTTGCTTGATTCGATTCTCCATGGTGAAGCTCTGTTGCTTATCCTCCACTCTCAGGACTATCTTATTAGTATCAAAATCCAGCAAGGCTCGGCTTGTGGACCAAAATGGCCTTCCTAAGATTATTAGATGCCTCTTCTATGTCCAGAATGATAAAGTCAGCCGAAAAAATGAACTTTCGTGTCTTGATAAGCATGTCTTCGACTATTCTACAGGGATGTTTCCGCGATCTGTTCGCCAGCTGAAGGAATCAAGAAGCAACCTTGGGGTCTCCCAATCCCAATTTCCTGTAAAGAGGCAAAGGAATTAAGTTAATACTTGTTCCTGAATCAATTAAACAATTAATTTTATGTAAATTTCCGATGGAGCAAGGTAGAGTAAAACTCCCTGGATCTTTAAGTTTGGGAGGGATCCTATGTTGGATGATCGCACTACACTCTTCAGATAGTGCTGTTGTTTCTTGCTCGGGCATTTCCTCTTTTTAGTCAACATATCCTTCAAAAACTTAGAATTGTGTGGTATTTGAAGGATAGCGTCAATGAATGAGATGTTGACATGCAACTTTTTGAGGACCTCCAGGAATTTCATAGCTTATTTCTCCAACTTGGTTTTCTGCAACCTCTGAGGAAAATGGGCCAGAGGTGTCACTGAAGTGCCAGGAACATTTGCCTTAAAATGTGGACTCTCTGAAACTATCTTTTGATCATGCTCTGTTGCTTTTTGAGACTGCTTCACTGGTTCCTTACCCTTAGTATGAATTTGAGTGCTCTTTGTCTCTTTCATCTTTGCATTAATTTCTGGTAACTGAACACCACTCCTAGTAGTGATAGCCTGAACATGATCATCCTGTGTTAGCTGTCTCCAAAGCCTCTGAAAGAATGGGATTGGAGGTACATATACTTTGATCAAGGCGGTGGGAGTGAATGATGGTTCATTTTTAGTTTCAGAACTCATCACCTCGACTGCTAGTACCTGCTCTCGTGGATTTTTCTCAGGGTCGCCACACAATGTACCTTGTGGTCTGTTGGCTATTACAGCTACTATCTATCCCACCTGATTTTCCAAATTCTTGATAGAAGCCTGTTGATTCTGGAAGTCTCAGTCTTTGTGATGTACTGAGATAACAAATCTTCTAGTGACGGCCTTCGTTCTTGCTGCTGAATCGCTTGGAGATTTCCCTTCGTCTGATTTACTTGATCCGAATTATCCACCCATGCATAGTTAGGATGCTTGTTCAAACTTGGATGGTAGTTGTATAAGTAAGGTCCATTTTGCCTCTGATAGTTCCACGCATAACTTAACTCTGCTGTTTGATTCGTATGAGTAGAAGCTAAAGAACAACTTGAAGTAATGTGATCTACCCCACAACCTGCGCACATTGGAGCTGGAGTTGTACTATATTCACAAATTGAGTTTAAGTGTCAAGCTTTTTCGTTATTTGTTCCATCTGTGCTGCTAACGCTGTCACTGAGTCTACATTATGTATCCTAGCTGCCTTCCTCGGAGCCTCCCTATCAGTTGGCCAGTTTTCCTGATTCTCTGCAATCTTTTCAAATAGATTATGTGCATCATCTACCTCGATCGTCAAAATCGATCCACCTGCTGAGGTATCTACAATATTATGAAATTTAGAGCGCAACCCATTGTAGAAAAGATATATTTGTGCCAGTTTAGGAATGTCAAGATTTGGACACTTCCTGAACGCGCTCTTGAACCTGTCCCATGCTTCTGGATATGTCTCAAAGTCTCTTTGTCTGAAAAGATATACTTCGTTTCTAATTTGGTAAACTCTAGATGGAGGGAAGAATTTCATGGTAAATTTACCATGTCATTCCACGATATGATGCTCCCATGAGATTGTGACATCATCCATATTTTTGCACGTTCCTTTTAAGTGTGAGGAAATAGACGCATTCGAAATGCATCCCGTGGCATCCTCTCATGGCTAATTACGTCACACAGCATGGTAAAAGCTTGAATGTGTTCATGTGGATTTTCTGTAGCTTTTCCGCTGAACCTGATGTCTTGATGATTTTGAAAGAGGTTTATGACATCTGGTCGGATGTGGAAGTTTGATTGTCCAAAGGGTGGATAGATGATCAGAGGTTGAATCGGTGCTGGCAAAGGATTCACATAATCCCCAACCAATATAGGTTGAGCCTAAGGTGGTTGCTGAGCCGGAAGTGCTCCATTCTGCAGTGCATCTTGAATCTAATTTTGATTCTTAGCCATTATCCTTGTTCCTCTTTGTTCTCTTCTACGTTGCTTGAAAGTCCTTTCAATCTCAGGATTTATAGGGAGAATCTCGATCGTGTTAGGAACTTGCATAAACTGGTGAAAACCTATAAAGAGTAAAAAAGAAGAAATTAGGCATCACAATTAAAACCTAAAATAACCTAAAGAAAAATTTTAAAAAAATCCGAACTAAATAGAAACTACTAAACTAAAATTAAATCCATTATTCCCTGGCAGCGGCGCCAAAAACTTGTTCGTACAAAACCTGCAAGCTTACGAAATCGTTGACAAGTAATAATAAGTGAGTTAAGAGTTTATCTTCCGATGAGGAATAAGGTTTAATGTCTAGTTCAATAATTATTATCAAATTCGATATTATCGTAACACAAAAGAGAGCTTGATGTTCTTCTATACTAATCTTAATCTAAGAAACAACTAAAATGCATTTATCTAATGTGTGAATGAGTATATTGGAATCTTGAATCTCCCTATTGCCATTTATTTCAATTCTTAATTTGTAATCTAGACAATTTCATGCATTTTGACAATCAATAACGCTAAATTATTCAATGCTCTTTTCCAAGACACTTTAACCTATGATTAACACGACCCGATCCTATTCCTAGTCCGAATTCATATGAAAATCATGCATTTAGATTAGATTATCTAAGTGATTGCATGTGTGAAATAAATTATTCTTAATTCTAACTACACATCAGTTTTACTGCGTTCTAAACTCATTGTGAGTATTCCTACACTACAACAAGCAACTAACTATCTAATTGGTGATCAAGCAATCAAATAGTACAATGAGAATGCAAAACCAATAAAAAATAATCAAGAAATATCTGAATTACTTGTTTCGAATTAAAATAAACAAACAAAAGGGTTCATCATTCATCCAATACAATTGAAAAACTAGCTAGTCATCCTAATAATTAAAATATACAAGATAGATGGATGAATATCACTCGGAAAGAGAAAAGATGGAAGAAAGAGGAGAAATCCACTTTCTTGAATGAAATCTTGAAAGGGGTTGAATAATCTTCAATAATCTTGGAATTTTTGCCTTGATCTTGATTTTTAGCCTCGTTCTTCGCCTCCAAAATAAGTAGAATATAGAGAATTTTAGGTCTAAAGGAGGTTTTTTTTTGTTTCTGGACGTGTTTTTGGTTTATATAGGATGTCAAGATATTCTTTCTATGTAGAGTTTTATCGGAATAAGGAAACTAGCCCGTCAAATAAAATTTAGCCTGCGTACGCATAGTACAATGATTTTTCTCTCGGTGCAAAAAAGGTCTCGCGCGCATGGGGAAAAATGCCTGTGCACGCGCGCACCATTCTACATGATGTCGTCCCTGGACAGCATTTGGTAATTTATCATAATCTTTTTGTCTGAACTTCTATTGAGATGATTCAAGTTGCGTTGTAAAACTGACTTAAAGAGATACAATTCCTAAAGAAATACATATTTTCCAATTCTTATGTTTTCTATCCGAAAATTGGGTCACAAATGGAGGTTAAAAATCTGGAGCATAACTTCTTCGGCTGGAAATTGACTTGTGAAAACTCTTCAACTCTTTTTCGTTAATTTGCCCTCAAATTGCATCCAATTAACATCATATGATCTTCAATCATCGTTTTGTGGTCTACATCAACTATTGGATGTTTTCAATTTTAGTCATCAACTTTTGAATTTCGTTATTTTCTCTATTTTTGCATTCTTTTCTCCAATTGTTCGTCCAAACATGAGTTTTACCTAAGAAAAATAATAAAATTCAATTTAGATTGTATTTTGTCAAAAAAAATAAAATTATGTATTTTAAAGCCCTAAATATGCGTCGAAAATACACTTACCAGGTTGGCATTGAAAGTGTTAGATTATAAGTTGCATTCCATGATTTCACATTGCACTCTACATGTTCGATAAAATGCTTCATTGGTATTTTTGTGTGATGCGATCCCGGCCGGATGCGATCCGTTAGGGGATTTCATGGAGCTTGCGGAATTGATTTTGAAAACGCCGGGAAACCCCATATTCAGGTTGTACGATAGGATCTCGACCCGCAAATTATTGAACCAAGCAACCAAACAAGAACGAAGTTTGAAAGATCTCTTGATTACAAAACTAAAAAACCTCGATTTGCGAATGCCACAAAGGGTGCCTAATCCTTTGATAAGTTCTAGGTTTGAACGGCACAAATATATCAAAATATTTGATAAGTTCGAAAGTTCAGTGAAGAACCATGGAGAGAAAAGTCCCAATTTTTATTCATATCAAAAGTCTTTTTTACAATGAAAAATATAAATCATATTTATACTAAAACAATAAACCCTAAGAAATATGAAAAATACCATATCAAAGAGTCCTAAAATAACAAACTTGCCAAAAATAAGAATTCTAGCCAAAATAAAATATTTTATGAAAAAATGAAAGTTTCTTCTAATTATGGCATGTGTTAGATCATATCATCCCCTCTCTCTTCGAAAGGATTGGTCCTCGAATCCATGCCTTGTGATTGCGTAGGGAACAACCAACATGCTACAAGTTTTATCACTGTACCGCCTGGATCAAATGGAAAACTTTTCCTTTCATGCTAGAGGATCAACACATGGCACCCATCAACTTTGTAGATATGTATATATTGCAACAGAAACTCAATTACATCATCTTTGTTGCTCAAACCTCACATATGAACTCCTTCCATTGTTCTTGAAACTCTTTCGTCTCCTCGGGAATCACAAAGTCAACTTCAAGAATAACAAAATCAATCTTCGGTACTAAAGAATTCTCCAAACTGAGGTAAGGTTGATTAATTTCATGGATCAAATTTTTAGAAACCTACAATACAGAAATAGACAAACTCGGGAGGAAATTGTTAGTTCTCACTAAAGCCCTCTCAACTTCAATTTTATTTTCTTTCAAGCACTTTTCTGATTTTTCTTCTCTCTCTGAAGACTCACTTTCTTTTACCATCTCTCTACTCTCATTTTCACTCTCCATTTCTTTTCTCTCTTGTGGCTTTTCTCTTTTTTCTTCACACTTAGCCACCTCACTATTTTTCTCTCGAGCTCACCAACTCATCGTTTTCGCTCTTACTGTCATTTTCTCTCAATTCTCTTTCTCTCCCACTCCTCAATTTGAGTCGATCCTCATACGCCTGTTGTGGTGTCAACGACGCAAGAATAATAGGCTTCCCATCCTTAGCAAAATTGTACCTATTTTTTAATCCGTCATGTTTTGCCTTCCTATCATGTTGTCATTGCCTACCCAACAGTATATGCCCTGCATACGTAGGAACTACATCACATAACACCTCATCGTGGTACTTCCCAATTGATAAACTCATTAACACTTGCTCATACCCTAACCTCTTCACATTCACCTAACCACCGCAATTTATATGGTCTGGAATAATTTACTGTAGCCAATCCAAGTTTCTCGACAAGCATAGCACTAACGATATTAATACAACTACTTCTATCAATAATCAAACTACATACCTTGCTATTGACATGACATCTAGTTTGAAAGATCGTCTCCCATAGCTGCTCAACATCATCCACGTTGATAGTATGGAGATCACGCATCACCACACAAGTTTCTTCCACTACCGATTTTTCGATTCCATTACGTTCTCTACAATGCTCTTTAGTCTCCCTTTTACACCTATTCCTTTTATCAACACTAACTCCAACAAGATGTCTTCTCCTTCGTTCAAGCCTATCAACTCTATCGCATATATCTTCTAACAATCGGTCAAATCGCCGTATCACATCATTCGACATCCTTTAAAAAAAAAAAATTTACTCAAAAACAGGAAATTGAAAACTGCTGGAAATTCCAAAAATGATAGTAAATTTTTTTTGGATTTTTTTTTTTGGATTTTTTTTTTTTTTTTTTTACACTTGAGAATTTGAATAGAAAACCAGCAAAATAAAAAAAATTTAATTCGGACCTATAAATAGTCCAAAAACAATTTTTGAATTTTTTTTTAAATTTTTGGATCAAAGATTTAAAAATATTACTGGACACAAGAACAATAACAAAAGACTCAAAACAAAATAAAAAGGATAAAACCTGAATCTGGAGCCCGAGCTCTGATACCACTTGATGCGATCCCGGTTAGGGGATATCATGAAATTTGCGGAATTGATTTTGAAAATGTCGGGAAAACCAAAATTCAGGTTGTAGACGATAGGATCTCGACCCGCAAATTATTGAACCAAGCAACCAAACAAGAACAAAGTTTGAAAGATCTCTTCATTACAAAACTAACGAACCGCGATTTGCGAACGCCACAAAGGGTGCCTAATCCTTTGATAAGTTCTAGGTTTGAACGGCACAAATATATCAAAATATTTGATAAGTTCGAAAGTTCAGTGAAGAACCATGGAGAGAAAAGTCCCAATTTTTATTCATATCAAAAGTCTTTTTTACAATGAAAAATATAAATCATATTTATACTAAAACAATAAACCCTAAGAAATATGGAAAATACCATATCAAAGAGTCCTAAAATAACAAACTTGCCAAAAATAAGAATTCTAGCCAAAATAAAATATTTTATGAAAAAATGAAAGTTTCTTCTAATTATGGCATGTGTTAGATCATATCATCCCCTCTCTCTTCGAAAGGATTGGTCCTCGAATCCATGCCTTGTGATTGCGTAGGGAACAACCAACATGCTACAAGTTTTATCACTGTACCGCCTGGATCAAATGGAAAACTTTTCCTTTCATGCTAGAGGATCAACACATGGCACCCATCAACTTTGTAGATATGTATATATTGCAACAGAAACTCAATTACATCATCTTTGTTGCTCAAACCTCACATATGAACTCCTTCCATTGTTCTTGAAACTCTTTCGTCTCCTCGGGAATCACAAAGTCAACTTCAAGAATAACAAAATCAATCTTCGGTACTAAAGAATTCTCCAAACTGAGGTAAGGTTGATTAATTTCATGGATCAAATTTTTAGAAACCTACAATACAGAAATAGACAAACTCGGGAGGAAATTGTTAGTTCTCACTAAAGCCCTCTCAACTTCAATTTTATTTTCTTTCAAGCACTCTTCTGATTTTTCTTCTCTCTCTGAAGACTCACTTTCTTTTACCATCTCTCTACTCTCATTTTCACTCTCCATTTCTTTTCTCTCTTGTGGCTTTTCTCTTTTTTCTTCACACTTAGCCACCTCACTATTTTCTCTCGAGCTCACCAACTCATCGTTTTCGCTCTTACTGTCATTTTCTCTCAATTCTCTTTCTCTCCCACTCCTCAATTTGAGTCGATCCTCATACGCCTGTTGTGGTGTCAACGACGCAAGAATAATAGGCTTCCCATCCTTAGCAAAATTGTACCTATTTTTTAATCCGTCATGTTTTGCCTTCCTATCATGTTGTCATTGCCTACCCAACAGTATATGCCCTGCATACGTAGGAACTACATCACATAACACCTCATCGTGGTACTTCCCAATTGATAAACTCATTAACACTTGCTCATACCCTAACCTCTTCACATTCACCTAACCACCGCAATTTATATGGTCTGGAATAATTTACTGTAGTCAATCCAAGTTTCTCGACAAGCATAGCACTAACGATATTAATACAACTACTTCTATCAATAATCAAACTACATACCTTGCTATTGACATGACATCTAGTTTGAAAGATCGTCTCCCATAGCTGCTCAACATCATCCACGTTGATAGTATGGAGATCACGCATCACCACACAAGTTTCATCCACTACCGATTTTTTTCGATTCCATTACGTTCTCTACAATGCTCTTTAGTCTCCCTTTTACACCTATTCCTTTTATCAACACTAACTCCAACAAGATGTCTTCTCCTTCGTTCAAGCCTATCAACTCTATCGCATATATCTTCTAACAATCGGTCAAATCGCCGTATCACATCATTCGACATCCTTTAAAAAAAAAATTTACTCAAAAACAGGAAATTGAAAACTGCTGGAAATTCCCGAAATTATAGTAAATTTTTTTTGGATTTTTTTTTTACACTTGAGAATTTGAATAGAAAACCAGCAAAATAAACAAAATTTAATTCGGACCTATAAATAGTCCAAAAACAATTTTTGAATTTTTTTTTAAATTTTTGGATCAAAGACTTAAAAATATTACTGGACACGAGAACAATAACAAAGGACTCAAAACAAAATAAAAAGGATAAAACCTGAATCTGGAGCCCGAGCTCTGATACCACTTGATGCGATCCCGGTTAGGGGATATCATGGAACTTGCGGAATTGATTTTGAAAATGTCGGGAAAACCAAAATTCAGGTTGTAGACGATAGAATCTCGACCCGCAAATTATTGAACCAAGCAACCAAACAAGAACAAAGTTTGAAAGATCTCTTGATTACAAAACTAACGAACCGCGATTTGCGAACGCCACAAAGGGTGCCTAATCCTTTGATAAGTTCTAGGTTTGAACGCCACAAATATATCAAAATATTTGATAAGTTCGAAAGTTCAGTGAAGAACCATGGAGAGAAAAGTCCCAATTTTTATTCATATCAAAAGTCTTTTTTACAATGAAAAATATAAATCATATTTATACTAAAACAATAAACCCTAAGAAATATGGAAAATACCATATCAAAGAGTCCTAAAATAACAAACTTGCCAAAAATAAGAATTCTAGCCAAAATAAAATATTTTATGAAAAAATGAAAGTTTCTTCTAATTATGGCATGTGTTAGATCATATCATCCCCTCTCTCTTCGAAAGGATTGGTCCTCGAATCCATGCCTTGTGATTGCGTAGGGAACAACCAACATGCTACAAGTTTTATCACTGTACCGCCTGGATCAAATGGAAAACTTTTCCTTTCATGCTAGAGGATCAACACATGGCACCCATCAACTTTGTAGATATGTATATATTGCAACAGAAACTCAATTACATCATCTTTGTTGCTCAAACCTCACATATGAACTCCTTCCATTGTCCTTGAAACTCTTTCGTCTCCTCGGGAATCACAAAGTCAACTTCAAGAATAACAAAATCAATCTTCGGTACTAAAGAATTCTCCAAACTGAGGTAAGGTTGATTAATTTCATGGATCAAATTTTTAGAAACCTACAATACAGAAATAGACAAACTCGGGAGGAAATTGTTAGTTCTCACTAAAGCCCTCTCAACTTCAATTTTATTTTCTTTCAAGCACTCTTCTGATTTTTCTTCTCTCTCTGAAGACTCACTTTCTTTTACCATCTCTCTACTCTCATTTTCACTCTCCATTTCTTTTCTCTCTTGTGGCTTTTCTCTTTTTTCTTCACACTTAGCCACCTCACTATTTTCTCTCGAGCTCACCAACTCATCGTTTTCGCTCTTACTGTCATTTTCTCTCAATTCTCTTTCTCTCCCACTCCTCAATTTGAGTCGATCCTCATACGCCTGTTGTGGTGTCAACGACGCAAGAATAATAGGCTTCCCATCCTTAGCAAAATTGTACCTATTTTTTAATCCGTCATGTTTTGCCTTCCTATCATGTTGTCATTGCCTACCCAACAGTATATGCCCTGCATACGTAGGAACTACATCACATAACACCTCATCGTGGTACTTCCCAATTGATAAACTCATTAACACTTGCTCATACCCTAACCTCTTCACATTCACCTAACCACCGCAATTTATATGGTCTGGAATAATTTACTGTAGTCAATCCAAGTTTCTCGACAAGCATAGCACTAACGATATTAATACAACTACTTCTATCAATAATCAAACTACATACCTTGCTATTGACATGACATCTAGTTTGAAAGATCGTCTCCCATAGCTGCTCAACATCATCCACGTTGATAGTATGGAGATCACGCATCACCACACAAGTTTCATCCACTACCGATTTTTCGATTCCATTACGTTCTCTACAATGCTCTTTAGTCTCCCTTTTACACCTATTCCTTTTATCAACACTAACTCCAACAAGATGTCTTCTCCTTCGTTCAAGCCTATCAACTCTATCGCATATATCTTCTAACAATCGGTCAAATCGCCGTATCACATCATTCGACATCCTTTAAAAAAAAAATTTACTCAAAAACAGGAAATTGAAAACTGCTGGAAATTCCCGAAATTATAGTAAATTTTTTTTGGATTTTTTTTTTACACTTGAGAATTTGAATAGAAAACCAGCAAAATAAACAAAATTTAATTCGGACCTATAAATAGTCCAAAAACAATTTTTGAATTTTTTTTTAAATTTTTGGATCAAAGACTTAAAAATATTACTGGACACGAGAACAATAACAAAGGACTCAAAACAAAATAAAAAGGATAAAACCTGAATCTGGAGCCCGAGCTCTGATACCACTTGATGCGATCCCGGTTAGGGGATATCATGGAACTTGCGGAATTGATTTTGAAAATGTCGGGAAAACCAAAATTCAGGTTGTAGACGATAGAATCTCGACCCGCAAATTATTGAACCAAGCAACCAAACAAGAACAAAGTTTGAAAGATCTCTTGATTACAAAACTAACGAACCGCGATTTGCGAACGCCACAAAGGGTGCCTAATCCTTTGATAAGTTCTAGGTTTGAACGCCACAAATATATCAAAATATTTGATAAGTTCGAAAGTTCAGTGAAGAACCATGGAGAGAAAAGTCCCAATTTTTATTCATATCAAAAGTCTTTTTTACAATGAAAAATATAAATCATATTTATACTAAAACAATAAACCCTAAGAAATATGGAAAATACCATATCAAAGAGTCCTAAAATAACAAACTTGCCAAAAATAAGAATTCTAGCCAAAATAAAATATTTTATGAAAAAATGAAAGTTTCTTCTAATTATGGCATGTGTTAGATCATATCATCCCCTCTCTCTTCGAAAGGATTGGTCCTCGAATCCATGCCTTGTGATTGCGTAGGGAACAACCAACATGCTACAAGTTTTATCACTGTACCGCCTGGATCAAATGGAAAACTTTTCCTTTCATGCTAGAGGATCAACACATGGCACCCATCAACTTTGTAGATATGTATATATTGCAACAGAAACTCAATTACATCATCTTTGTTGCTCAAACCTCACATATGAACTCCTTCCATTGTCCTTGAAACTCTTTCGTCTCCTCGGGAATCACAAAGTCAACTTCAAGAATAACAAAATCAATCTTCGGTACTAAAGAATTCTCCAAACTGAGGTAAGGTTGATTAATTTCATGGATCAAATTTTTAGAAACCTACAATACAGAAATAGACAAACTCGGGAGGAAATTGTTAGTTCTCACTAAAGCCCTCTCAACTTCAATTTTATTTTCTTTCAAGCACTCTTCTGATTTTTCTTCTCTCTCTGAAGACTCACTTTCTTTTACCATCTCTCTACTCTCATTTTCACTCTCCATTTCTTTTCTCTCTTGTGGCTTTTCTCTTTTTTCTTCACACTTAGCCACCTCACTATTTTCTCTCGAGCTCACCAACTCATCGTTTTCGCTCTTACTGTCATTTTCTCTCAATTCTCTTTCTCTCCCACTCCTCAATTTGAGTCGATCCTCATACGCCTGTTGTGGTGTCAACGACGCAAGAATAATAGGCTTTCCATCCTTAGCAAAATTGTACCTATTTTTTAATCCGTCATGTTTTGCCTTCCTATCATGTTGTCATTGCCTACCCAACAGTATATGCCCTGCATACGTAGGAACTACATCACATAACACCTCATCGTGGTACTTCCCAATTGATAAACTCATTAACACTTGCTCATACCCTAACCTCTTCACATTCACCTAACCACCGCAATTTATATGGTCTGGAATAATTTACTGTAGCCAATCCAAGTTTCTCGACAAGCATAGCACTAACGATATTAATACAACTACTTCTATCAATAATCAAACTACATACCTTGCTATTGACATGACATCTAGTTTGAAAGATCGTCTCCCATAGCTGCTCAACATCATCCACGTTGATAGTATGAAGATCACGCATCACCACAGAAGTTTCATCCACTACCGATTTTTCGATTCCATTACGTTCTCTACAATGCTCTTTAGTCTCCCTTTTACACCTATTCCTTTTATCAACACTAACTCCAACAAGATGTCTTCTCCTTCGTTCAAGCCTATCAACTCTATCGCATATATCTTCTAACAATCGGTCAAATCGCCGTATCACATCATTCGACATCCTTTAAAAAAAAATTTACTCAAAAACAGGAAATTGAAAACTGCTGGAAATTCCCGAAATTATAGTAAATTTTTTTTGGATTTTTTTTTTTTTTTTTTTTTTTTTTTTTTTTTTTTTTTTTACACTTGAGAATTTGAATAGAAAACCAGCAAAATAAACAAAATTTAATTCGGACCTATAAATAGTCCAAAAACAATTTTTGAATTTTTTTTTAAATTTTTGGATCAAAGACTTAAAAATATTACTGGACACGAGAACAATAACAAAAGACTCAAAACAAAATAAAAAGGATAAAACCTGAATCTGGAGCCCGAGCTCTGATACCACTTGATGCGATCCCGGTTAGGGGATATCATGGAACTTGCGGAATTGATTTTGAAAATGTCGGGAAAACCAAAATTCAGGTTGTAGACGATAGAATCTCGACCCGCAAATTATTGAACCAAGCAACCAAACAAGAACAAAGTTTGAAAGATCTCTTCATTACAAAACTAACGAACCGCGATTTGCGAACGCCACAAAGGGTGTCTAATCCTTTGATAAGTTCTAGGTTTGAACGCCACAAATATATCAAAATATTTGATAAGTTCGAAAGTTCAGTGAAGAACCATGGAGAGAAAAGTCCCAATTTTTATTCATATCAAAAGTCTTTTTTACAATGAAAAATATAAATCATATTTATACTAAAACAATAAACCCTAAGAAATATGGAAAATACCATATCAAAGAGTCCTAAAATAACAAACTTGCCAAAAATAACAATTCTAGCCAAAATAAAATACTTTATGAAAAAATGAAAGTTTCTTCTAATTATGGCATGTGCCAGATCATATCATTTTAGGACACCATTGCACACACAAGCCCTATTTTATTACATGAACGTGTTTATACTCTCATGTCTCGATTTGGAGTTGATTTGCATTGAGTTTTGCAATGTGACATGAAAACACACACCGTGTCGCGGTGCCTTGACGTTACTGCACCATGCCTTGACGTCACTGCACCACGTCATCCCTTGCACGTTCTTGTCCGTTTGTGGGATATTTAACACTTTTGCATTATTTTGCGTGCATTAGTCGATTCTTCCATCATTTTGCGTATCTGGACACCTTTGTGCATAGTTTTACGTGCCATGTGCATTTTTGCATTATTTTGTGTGTGATTGACGTTTTTTTGTTTTATTTTGCATATTTTAGCTTATCTTTGCATCGTTTTGTGTGCATGCATCTCTTGTGCATTATTTCATGAAACTTCATGCATATGGTTGCATTGTTGTACCTTGTGGTCTATACTCTTTTTCGTAGTAGCTTTTGACGTGTCTACATATTCCTAGAATTCTTCAGCCTATTTACCCTTATCTTTCAGCCGAGATCGGTCCATCTGATGCTGTCATTTATTCCACTCTTTTTTTGACATCCCTTTGGAAGGGGGTTCCACTGCAGTCTGCACTGGATCGCTTTCCACTGTTGCGCATTATGTACACGAACCTATGGCCAGTCGGGCATACGTCTTCTCTACCATCCTCTAGGGCTAGATTTCTTTATGCCCTTCTTACTTTCCTCTGTCAGCATATTCTGCGGTCTTTTCGTGTCCTTGGCCATAGGATAGGTCTGCCTTATGCCTGTCTTATTCACTGCCTGGGCACAGCCCTTAGTGTCACTTTTCCCGAGGGTCCTTCTTGTTACTTAGGTCGCCCTATAGGTCATGCCACTGTTTCACAGAGTCGATCACATGCTTTATCTTCTTCGGCTCCTGCTGAGCCTACTGTGCTTGCTGACCCGACAGCACCAGTAGATCCTATAGGTGATCCTCTTAGTGGTCCTTCGACCGTCATCTTTTTCGCATCATGTCCCTTCTACTTCCTTTTCGGTTGACCCTATGGCCGCCTTGATGGGTCAGATGTCTAGTTGTTTATCCACTAGGCACGATTGTTAGCCGAGGTTACACAACATCGAGTAAAGACGGCCCAGATTCAAGCAGATCTCACTCCTCAGAGCCGCGTGGTCACAGATTGCCAACAACGCTTACGATGGATGCGAGAGCACTAGGAGTGTGCTGGTGATGATTCAGATGGCTCTACTTAGGACGATGCTCCTACTCCATAGTTTAGAACTAGTTATGTAGTTGTAGGCTCTGATTCTTTTTGTTTAGCTAGAGTTATAGTAGTCACTTGATGTATTCACTTATTTTGTACCAAACTCTAGTTATTTATGCAGTGATTTTGCTTCATTTCACTTGCGTTGTTATTTTTGCTATTTGCTATGTCCTTTTGCATGGATTGTGTAATCCTTTACCTTCAACATTTGTGATAAAAAGGAGGAGAGATTTTATAGTGAGGGGGAGATTTATTTGTGATTTGGGCAGCTACATTATCATTTGCATGCGTGTCGTTTGGGGTTGTTGCAGTGAGACATAGATAATTGTTACTCATACATATTCATGCTTTTGATATATGTCTTTTGGGGTTGTTGGGGTGAGACATAGATACACTTTGACATTTGAATTGATTTACATTGCATTGACATCTATACTTATGTCTTATGTCGTTTGGGGTCGCTGAGGAGTGATATAGATATTGTGTTTATAAGACATTAAATTTCATTGATTTCCATCACCATCACCACCACCACACAAACACCACGGCGGCATCGACGCTCTAGCACCACCAGACATCACAAAACACGATAGCCGCCCAAACACCAACAAAATCGTCGCAACGTCGCCCACTCACCATCAAAATCATCGTCACCACGTCCACTGCTGACCTCCGCACCATCGATCGAATCAAAAACAAAAAAAAAACTTCCAAAAAAATAGACGGCGCTGCTGGTGCCCAGATTCGGGCAACAGCATCTCCGCCTCACTGCGCGTAACTGCGCCGTCTGAGATGAAGAGGCTACTGCGGCGTTGTAGTGCCTCAATGCCAATGTTGTGTTGCCAGGGAAGGGTTGGCATAGGGAGAGAGTGAAGGGAGGCGGCGGGTTTAGAGAGTGAATGTAGGGAGAGAGAGAATGGGCGGGGGAGAAAATGAAATTAGGGTTTGTATAATTTTTATATATTAATTATAGTACCTGATTTTTGCACAAGGAAACTTGGCCCCTGATTTTTGAATTAGGTTAAACATAACCCCTGACCTATGTAATTTTCCCAACAGGGAAAACCAATAGAGTAAATGAGTGATTGATCGGCCCACTTGTTGGGAAGAATAGTTTAAACGTCTAACAATATGTTTGGGCGTTGTGTGGGTCGGTGCTAGTATTTCAATATCCAGAATGATTTCAAAGTACTTTGCAAATAGATCCATCCGGACCATTGTAATTATTCGAACCAAATCGTTCTATCATAACATTTTTTTGAATACACATTTAATAATCATTTCCAAATATAATATTAATGTTCTTTGTTTCTTGGGTTTTAGAAAGAGTGTAGATTCGATTTCTGGTGTTCAAGGTGATAATTGAATCAATCGGGTTGTTTGAATGTGAAAGATAGTCTTTTGTGATATTATCTAAGTAAATTGTCCGTTGTTGTATACTTAGTTGTCGTTTTGAGGTTTTATAGTGTAATAGAGGATTATCCACTTTTGTAGATGCATAACACGGGATTATGTATTGAAAGTACCACCAAAACTCTTGGGCTTTGGCTGAAAAACTTTTTTTTGTTGAGATTTAAAGTTTAATCTTATTTGCATTTTTCTGGGCATTTCAGTGGTATCGGAGCCTAGATTTTGAAAACTTGAGGGTAAGAGGAATTTTATGAACTTGGTGAAAAATCAAAAAGAATTTTATAAACTCGCTAAGTGAGATCTTTTCTATATTACAATTTACTGTACATATATAGTACGCTTTCTTGTATATTTTGTTCACTACTGCTCCCTGAGGCTCATTCAAAGCCTTGGGAATCTCAGATAAATCTAGAATGGATAGTGTTCTTGGAGTATACTCTTGAAGAAGAAAACACTGAAAAACAAATTTGATAGCTTATTCTTTAATTAGCATGTAATAAATTTAATTTGTCTATTGATTTTTTATTTGTGCATATATTAGTTGCTCAGTAGATAAGTGTCAAATTGGTGCTCGATTATTTGATTTTTTAATAATATGTATATTTGTATATGATTGATTGTTGGTTCATTAAATACTTAGTTTTGCCAGAATTAATCTTGAAATAATTTGTAGCGACCCGAATTTTCAAAAATACAAATTTCATAACTTAAATTGTGTCGCTACGACATTCCGTCAAATTTTAGAAATTATCTTGTGCCCGTCGAATTGTCTAGCAAAACATTTAAAATAAGATTTCAAAACGATTTTAATCTTAAAATTCAATATTTATTTATCGAATCCAATTTCGAACAATTTTAAAAGTATCAAATTCTTATCGATTTAAATTCAATTTTAATGTCCAATTTTTATTAGTTCAAATTTTATCTTTTAACCCAATTTTATTAAATCCTGTTAGCCAAAGAATTATTTTCCAGCACAAACTCTAGGTCCAATTACTGCCTCGTTTTCTGTGCCCTACATTCACTATTCATCACCACTGTTCTCTCAACCTCTCGACTCCACGGCAGTTTCCTTCAACCACGCCTCACAGCACCCACAGCAACTTCAACAACCCAGGTAAGGAGATCACCATCTCCATCAATTTCACCCCAACCCAATGTAAAGTGCACACACACATACGGTTGCTCCACTGCAATCACCCATGTCAACCCTCCAACCAAACCGCCACCTGCAACGCCTCAAATCGCCGCCTTCACGCACCCATTCCACAGTCAAACCACCAACGAGCCTCCACCACGATACCGCACCACCATTACCC
Organism: Osmanthus fragrans; assembly: GCA_019395295.1. Classification (NCBI taxonomy): domain Eukaryota; kingdom Viridiplantae; phylum Streptophyta; class Magnoliopsida; order Lamiales; family Oleaceae; genus Osmanthus; species Osmanthus fragrans. Next base: position 12,745,717 of record CM033348.1, on the reverse strand, counting down.
AAACACGCAGCCCCGTTTTGCCCAAAAATCGACCCCCATTTCATCCAAAATCAACTCCAAACAACCCCAAAATCAAGAAATCACAAAGCCCATTCACTTACCTCGACTCCGCCCACATTTTGGCCGGATTTCCCATCGGAAAACCCAAGAAACTCCGGCTCCTAGCTTCGGTTTTAGCCTCGGTCGTCGCCCAAAAAGACCCCCAATCAACCTCCAACCGCCGCCGCTACCTCGCGACGGCGACACCTTCGACTTCTGGCCGGAAACCACCCTCCTCTAGCACCTTTCCCCGTCGCCGATTTCCTCATCCTCTGCTCCCTGCCCTTCAAGTCGCGAGTGAGAGAGAGAGAGAGTTAGAGATAGGTTGTATATAATTTAATTTTTGGTTATTTATTCCTTAAGTCCTAGTTTTTGAAAGTCGTCCATTTCAGCCCCCAAAGTTTTTAAAAGGTTATTATTTTCAATTCCAAAGTTTTATAAATTGTTTAATTTAGCCCTATGTTTTAGTTACTTTTAAAATTAGTACATAAATTCCAAAAGTTCATATTCAGCCCTTCAAACTTTTAAATTCAGTTTTAATACTTTTCAATTTAGTCCCTAAAAGTTTTAAAGTCTTAATTAAACTTAGTATCTTAAATTAAATTAATTTTGTTCTTGCTAGACGAGTTCGCGGGCAAAGTGTGAAGCACGGTAACGTTACAATTGTTCAATTTCCAAGAAAAACTTTCAAGACTTCGAGGTGGGGTTTACATTTAAGCGATTGTGGTTATTTGTCCATGTTAATTCTCGATGTGTGATTTTGATTGTGATATGATGTTTATACATATGAAAAGGTTGCCAGGGACCGTAAATAGGTCCGGGATCGAAATTGGGTCCTTGGGAATGCCCACGGTGCAAAAAATTTGTTAAGTGCTTATAAGATGTTGTCAGGGACCGTAAATATGTCCAGGATCAAAATTGGGTCTTTGGGAATGCCCACAGTACATATTCTATAGTATGTTGTATGGATATTATGTTCACCACTTGATTGCATATTTTGACTTAATTTGGACTAATTGCTGTATCTCCACTGAGTATAATTCGTTATGCTCACCCCACTATTTTTTCCAACCTTTCAGGTTAAGGAGTTTGGCAGGGCAAGGCAACGAGCGGGGCAAAGTTTAATTTAATAATAGAACTTTTGAATTTCAAGTTTTGAAACAAGAAATTTTAAATAGTTGATTTCCATTTTGATACTTAAATATTGAATTTAGGTATCTTTGCAAATGTCGGTTTTTGCTTATTACATTTGGTATTAACTCTTGAATGTGAGAAAAATTATTTTAGAAGTGATGTTTCCGCGTTTTGTACTAAATTGCTATGGGTTTTTAAAGTATATGTTTGCCTTCGTATTGTGGCGACTTTTGAAAATATTTATTTACAGGTTACTTTGACTTAAGTGACGCCTCGAGTTATTAGGAAATTTGGGGCGTTACACAATTTTCATTTGCTTCTGTATAATTTCTTAGTTTCTTTAGTAACACAGTGTAATTTTTAAAAAGAATATTTTCAAAAACTATTTTTCAAATTTTCTACTTGCATTTTCTTAAAATGGAAACCACTAAGTTTGATTTAAATATTTTTCATGGGAAGGGGATATAACTATGTGGGGACAAAAATTAACGGCTATCTTGATACAACAAAATATGCTACAACCCTAAGTTGTTTTTGACATGTTGATATTAGTCTCCCTAGGAAATCTGAAGTTGAAAAAACTACGTTGAGTACAATTTTTCTACACTTATCCCCAGGTGTCCTAGCATTACATGGAGTTCTTTGTGGTAGTTACTAGGTCAGCTTACCACAGAGACATTGTAAGACATGCCCTAAACGAATCATGAGCCATCCGTACACCATTTATGTATAAAATTTTCCATGGAGAATGGCATTGCAACTATCATTGGCGACCAAGTAAGGGCTATGGAATTTGGACTATGCTACATGACAAAATTTTTGACAAAAAGTTTGACAAAATAGACAAGTGGCCAAGTAAGGGCTATGGAATTTGGACTATGCTACAATGACAAATTTTTTGTAATCTATTTTGTACAAATAAATTAACCCATGGAATTTTATTTGAACTTCTTAAGAAAAGAAGCCCCCTGTGTGGTCAAGAAAGTGATAGTTGACACCGTAATGATCGATGCTCTTGAAGAAGAGTAAAAGCGTAAACAAGGAGAAGACGTCGAGATGATGGATGTCCCTAAAAAAGGAGTCATGTATGACGAATTGTACCCTTGCATTATCGAGTTCGATTCACAAACAGCTACAATGGAAGAGCTAGAGAGTTTTTCCATGGATCCTCGTGCAAGCTGAGAAACAATTCGTCATAATGAACAAAGAAGAAGTTAAAATCTTCATATGCAAAAATTTGGATATCTTCACCTGGAAGCATGAAGATATGGTTGGAATCAACCTGAACCCCAAAATTAATCCCAAGTTCACTCTGCATAGACAAAAATGGCGAGCTCAACTTTCTTCTTTCTTCTGTGCCTCGTATCATCACTCAATTTGAACTCGTCTCACTTCGATTCTCGATTTGCTCTCCGGGTCAACTTTTGAATAATTGCACTCAGGTCCCTAAACTTTCATTTTCTTCTGTTTTGGTCATTTTTCGCTCTTTTTCGCTTACTTTTTGTTTCATCCATCAATGTAGTCCTACAAACAAAAATTGTACCGAATTAAGCCATATTCCAATATATACGTACATAATTAGCCATGTTTTGTGGCCTAAATAAATGTGTAAAAATCAGATCAATCTCCACTTATTATATGCAAAGCCTAACGTATGTGTGTGTATACTCATGCAGACATACTCAGCTTATGATGGGTTCAAATCCCAAACCAATGTAGTCAGATTTTCCTTTCTTCGCTCGAGAAATACACACCCCCAAACTTATTCTTTTCACTCAATTATCTCGGGGTGTGTTCTAGAGTAGAGGTTTGATTCACTTAAGTTATCACCCTCTCTTAGTTTGGATAGACCTCGCAATCACAAGTTCACAGTTCAACAAACAGGGATTCTCCTATTTCTTTGATTGATTCAACCTCTAAGACTAAACTAAGCTACTTGTCTTGCATCAAATGTATAATTTCATCAACAACATGCCTTAGGGCTCTTTTCTCACTCCATTTTCTTTCTTTTAACATAACTTATTTGATTTCTATATAACCCATGTATTGAGTTTTAGGCCGATAACTCCCAAATCAGTTGATTTTAGGGCACCAGGTTTCAATCACCCTTGCAGGCTTACTTACTCAAGTTATAAAGGCTTGAGAATATGTATTTTCACTCTTTTTCTTTTGACTCTTTCCCTCTTGCTTTCTATATGACCCCTGTAGCGAGCTTTTGGCCGATAACTCCCAAGTCAGTTGACTTCAAGACATCAAGTTTTTATTCACCCTTACAGACTTACTTATTCAAGTCATAAAGGCTTGAAAAGAGTGTTTTCTCACAAGAATTATGCCATGCCCCTATTTTTCTAGACACTTAGTTTCAAAAACCAATCTCTAACTTAAAAACTTACCCTCATCGGTCTATATCAATCTACACAACTTAATTTCATGCATGGAATTCCCACTATCTTACTATTCTTCTGTAATATCAAAATCATCTCCAAACTACTACAAGAATGGATATTTGATAAATACAATAGAGGGTTTTTTCGAGTCAACCTGTTATGTTCAATTTTCCTATAAATAATGACCCCAACCATCGTCTTAGCACGCACACATGAGTGATGTGTACAAAAAGTGTCAAGTTTACACATAAACAAGTATTGACCAACCTAACTTGAACAATATCCACTATTTAAGGCTCATAATAATTCCAATAATCACATCATTGCTGGCAAGCCCACTAAACTCACTCAAGCACACAAAACAAGGCAAACAAATAAGTAAAAACAAAGTTTTTTTTTATTTTTTTATAACAACACACATAAAACATTAAAACACAGAGTGGGCATTACACCACATAAACATCGATGGATAATGAAAGTAATGAAACGTTCACCAATTTCGTCATACAAATTTTACAACCCGCCAAACTTGAACTGAGCATTGTTCCCAATATGGAAAGTGTAAGAGTGAACTACAGAATTTGAATGACAAAGCTCAAACAAATTAAAGCGTGGGGGAATAAAATCTCCCCTGATTAGAATGGAGGCGATGGTGAAGATGGCGGAAAATAGTTGGGCCTGGCGGTGGTATCGTCCTGTGTCGGAGGCATCTGAAAGAACACAAATGAAGAAATCAGTGAAGGTATACAAATCGGCACTTGAAATCCCAAATCCCCCAAACTTTCTTCAATTCATGCATATGGGGTAATATGTGATGGACAACCCAAAATGAACTTAACATTAACAAATTCCGAAAATAGTGCATGTTCAACTGGGCATGTTCACCCAAGGAGACCACCGAGAAAAAGCGAAAATTTCCCAAGCATCCTCCTGGCATATGAAAGTATGGAATGTGCTTTACCACATATCAAAACCTCAGAGCATTTGGATTCCATTTGAGTTGTGAAACCAATGGGGCGAAATAGGTGATGTGAGTGACGTGAAGGGTGTGATGCCTAGACATGAGGTGCCTATGTGTGCCCTGTTGTGTTATTATGGATAAAGGCCTAATTTGTAGAGGCCCAAATCTTTTCTATAAAGTTAGGCCCATAATTGTGTGATTAACTTCACATTAGGCCCAATAAAGGAAATATAAGCCCAAAAGATAGTCCAATACATGTTTAAAGGTAAAACGATGTTTAAAAAGTATTTTCTTAAAAATGATTTGATGAAGATTGGATGGAATGCAGAGTATTTCATTTTATGGCTAAAAGTACACTTCAAATATTTTAAGTCTCCTTTCAGACCCATTTTCGACATATAAAAGTTTCGAATTTGAACATGATATCTGAATAAAAGTTGTATCTCTTTGAGTTAGCTTTCTAACTCATTTTGAATCACCTCAATCGGATATTGGGAGAAAAAGTTATGATAAAAATACTGTAGGCTGTGCAGTGTCGATCGGAAAACCCGCAAACCCGAAACCCGCGAATTTTTGAGAATTAATGGGCACTACTTGCACAATTTAATTACCCTATTTAATATAACCTTTCACCCACCCCAAACCTCACCTATAAATACCCTCTTCACTCATTTGCTTTTTTACACCAAAAGCACTTTCAATTTGCTTTCAATGTTGAGAGAAAAATAGAGAGTTTGGGAGAGAAAAGGAAGGAGGTTTTCAAAGTATTTTTCAGAAGTTTTAAGTGTGGGCAAAAATATTCTGCAAGAAGATTTTTTTGATTTCAAAGGTGTTTTCAAACAACAAAGGAAGGTCCAAACGTCCAAGTTTCGTCAAAGTTTTGAAGTTCATCCAAAGTTTTTCAAATTCTTTTCAGAGTTCATCAAGCATCAAATCGAGGTAGGTAAAGGTGCATAAAGTTGTTATACGTGTTTAAGTTATAATTTCCAGTAAGTAATATTCTATGTTAAAGGCTAATGTTGTGTGTCAAATGGTATCGTCGGTTCGGCATGTGCCTTTCATGTCAAATGGTTCCGTCGGTGCGGCATACATTTAAAGGTTAATGTTGTGTGTCAAATGGTATCTTCGGTTCGGCATGCACCTTTCATGTCAAATGGTTCCTTTGGTACGGCATACATTTTCATGTCAAATGGTACTTCCGGGTACGGCATGTTTTATGGAAGTTCTAATGTTAATTGTTATGAAATGCTTAACTTAATCACGATTGCACCTATGACGCCTATTGAGTTTTCAACTCACGGATTTCTACCCTATATCTACGGATTAAATGTTGATGCACCGGGTTGGATGATGGAAGAGATGGAAGGAGATGCAATAAGCCTATGGGAACCCGGTGAACAAGTGATTTAGATTTAAAGTCTTTAATGTTTCAAATGTTATTTCCAACGTTATTTCTTTTGAGTATCTTGAACAAGTCATGATTTCATCAAATAAATTATATTCCGTGATTTTGGAAAGTTATAAAGTATTTTAATCCAATATCCTTCAAAAAGAATGTTTGTTAAGATTTTAGCTTCCGTTAAGATATGTACACTTGTTACTAAACCGCCGGTTAAGTTAAGTAAAGTAAGTAGCGTTCCGGTCCACTAGGGGTTGGGGCGTTACATAATTGCTAATGAAAATGCACATAATAACCAACACAATACGTAGACGAAGAGATCCCAATGCAAAAATTTTGAAATTGCACAAGACACATCACTCCGGCAATGTAACAAACACCTTCAAAGCACATAAATATTCTTGAAGATTGACACAATATTGCATATGAAATCAAACCAAAATTTATCACCCAACAATCACATAGAAATCAGCTACATTCTACAATCCCGAACTCCATCAATTGAATATACTAAACTATACTATAGAGAAGGGAAAGCCAAACCTACTTTGAAAAGCTTGAAGAGGAGGAATGGAATGAAAGTGTTGTTGGAATCGTGTGTGCTCGACCCCGTGTGTGTGAGTAGCTAGATTGTTGGAAGACGTTGATGCATGGAGATGAAAACTGAGGGTGTTTTAAAGAGTTTGGCCGAGTGTCATGTGCGAGGAATGCCGGGCATGTGTGTGTGAAAGTGCCGGGTTGGAGGGTTTAAAAGCCATATTTTTTATGTGTTTACTCTATACGATCACATAGAGTAATTATATGTGGCCGCATAAAGTTCATTGTCAGGACCAAGGCAGACAATGACCAATTGAATGCTACCGCATTCAAGTTACTCTATGTCGCATAGACTACCAGAACAGGGTTGTTTGTCTATTTTCCATATTTTACTGAATTCGAGCATCCTTACACCCAAAACCTCGATTTTCGTGCTCAACAAGTGAAAAATAGTGCAGTGAGTATATGCAACATAGAAAAATTTCAAAATATATTCAACTCTTCAAAAACTTATTTTTGACCATTTTACCCCAAAAGTCCAACTTTTTGCCAAACATACATCACCAAAATTTATCAAAACACATTTTAAACTACGGGAAGCGCAAGTGCACTATAAAACATAGTCAAAACAACTTTGAACCCCAAAATCACGTGTTGGCCCGAAATTTTTTCGAAAAAGTTCGTTTTGGCTCGAAATGTGTGATTTTGACCCCAAATCTCCCAAACATGATTTCAACACCCCATTAAACATGTAAAATACATTCAGAACTTGTGTGAATCATGCATAGATACTTTGTGAACTACCTAGGTGATCGATGACCTAAAAACTACTAAATATGCATAGAAAACATGAAAAATCCTAAATATACTGCATAAAGAGGAATAAATAAAAAGGGTAAAGATGATAGGCTGCCTCCCATCCAGCGCTAGTTTATATTCTATAGCTCAACTATACCGTGTTAGTTTGATTCTGGTGGTGTGAGAGCAACTCTTCCAACGACGATTTTTTTTTTACTACAGCTGTCCTCCAAACTTTAACCTTACCTTTATCCACGTCATCTGATTTTCCCTCGTTATCTCCCTCAAACTCAACAAAGAAAGTGTTCGGCTTCTCATGCTTTTGTTCTGATTGGGAATGCACTTTACGATCCTCAGAAGTGTCTAAATAATTTTGAAACACAATTGTGTCCTTCACCACATTTTCCACTACACCAATTTGGAGTCATTTCTCTGGCTTGGTATGAAAGTCCACATCCTTGCAAACATTGAAAGTGATTTGTTCCTCGCCAAGTCTCAAATTTAACTTACCTTTTTGAACATCTATCAGAGCTCTACTGGTAGCTAGAAATGGTCAGCCCAAGATAAGTGGAACATTATTGTCTTATTCCATATCTAGAATGAGAAAATTGGCCGGGAAGATGAATTTGTCCACTTTGATTAGCACGTCTTCAATTATCCCCCTCAGATGTACCAAGGATCAATCGGCTAGTTGTAGTGTCACCGCGGTTGCTATGGCATCGCCCAAACAGAGTTTCTTGAAAACAGAAAGGGCCATTAGATTAATACTTGTACCAAGATCACATAGAGCTCTATCAAAGTATTCACCAATAGTGCAAGGTATAGTAAAACTCCCTGGATCTTTCAGTTTTGGTGGGAGCTTTTTCTGAATTATTGCACTGCACTCCTCTGTTAGCATCACCTCTCATCTTCCTCTAGCTTTCATTTCTTTGAGAGACTGTCTTTCAGGAATTTGGTGTAACTAGGCATTTTGAACAGTGCTTGCGCAAATGCAATATTTATATGGGTTTTGTGAAAATTTCAAGAAATTTTTTGTATTGTTGCTCCCATTTATGCTGTTTCAACCTCTGACGGAATGGAATTGGTGGCTCGTAGGGATTGACAGGAGTAGGTGCTTTATTCTGTAATGTATCTGAACCTTCCTTTGTGGATGTTTCCTTTGTTTGTTCAGTTTTTTCCGTTTCTAAAGGCGATGGTGTTTCTTTGTCTGCATCCAATCTTTTCACATTGATTTCTGGTAACTAAACCCCACTTCTCATAGTAATGGCTTGACATTGTTCCCTGGGATTCACCTCAGTATTGCTTGGCAAGGTACCTAGTACCCTTCCATTCACAGCCATTGCTATCTATCCTACTAGAGTCTCCAGGTTCTTAATTGCTGCACCTTGAGTTTGGAGAGCTGTTTCTGTCTTTTCCATGTACTTTTCAGTTTTCTCCATGAATTTTGCAAACACCTCATCCAGTTGGACCTTATTCTCTTATTGAAACCGCCCTTGAGGTCTATTCTGATTTTGGAACTTATTTTAATATCCCCTCCAAGAGAAATTTTGATGATTTCTCCACCCATGATTGTAGGTTTCAGAGTTAGGGTTGTTCTGTTGACGTTGACCCCACTATGCATATTTGGCTTATTCTACCCCTTGTGAAAGAATTGGACATCTTTTGTGCTGTGTTCTGCCCCCACACTCTTCACAATTCGATTTTCTTGCTTGTGTTGCATTTGTTGAATGAGATATGCTTTCTACCTTGTGAAACAAGGAATCAATTTTAGTAGATAAAGCCGAATAGGTGTCAATTTTATAGATACTTGCTGATTTCTTTTGAACAACCCGCTTGGACGACCACATTGCTGAAGTATCTGCCATCCTTTCAAACAATTCCCATGCTCCGTCGACAGTTCTTGTGGTTAATGAGCCATTGGACGAAGAGTCTACCATGCTTCTGAACGATCGAAGCAGTCTTGTATAGAAGAATCAAATATAGGTTTTCTTGTCAAAACCATGCTGAGGACACTTTCGTAGCATATTTTTAAACCTATTCTAGTCCTCATCGAAGGATTCGGGATCATTTTGCGCAAATACTGATATAGCATGTTTGAGTTATGCTACCTTGGCTGGTGAGAAGAACTTTGTGCAAAACTTGTGAGCTAGCTCATCCCAAGTGGTTATGCTTGCAACAGGAAGTGAATCCAGCCGTTCTAAAACTCTATTTCGCAAGGTGTGTGGAAATAACCTCATTCTGATAGCATCATCTGAAATTCCTTGATACCTAAAGTGTTGACACATATCCAAGAATCTAGATATTTGTGCATGCGAATTTTCAATAGCCATCCCGTGAAAATGATGCCCATTCTGGAAGAGTTGGATGACATTCGTCTTCAACTGGAAGTTTGGTTGCCCGAATGGTGGATAGACAATGTTAGATTGACTTTAGACGATAAATGGTACCATGAAATCTCCCAGTAGCATATTACCTTCATCTTCTGCTTCTGCATTCGCTAGAGGTTCCGGATTGAGTTGTTGATTTTCCATTGATACTTGCTCTTTTTGGTGTTTTGTTGGGTTACTACTGCTTCTCTTAGCCTAAGATGAAAGGTTCTTTCTGTAACAACCCGGGTCCCACTTAACGGGCTGTCCCGACCGTTAGATCGACGATGTACTGTGCCCACTGTACCAACATGGATCTTTTCAGCATGTTTTATCCTCACTCGCACGCTCCCCGAGAAAACTTCCCAGGGGGTCACCCATCATAAAATTGCTCCAAGCGAAGCACGCTTAACTGTGGAGTTTCTAACGATGGACTTCCGGAAAAGAAAGCGCACCTTATTGGTATGGGTAGTACCTATCAAATCTTTTAAGCTTTCCTGGTCTGGGTATTACACTTTTGATTTCCGGATCAGTTGGAATCAAATCACCGTCAACCGATCTTCACATATAAGACCTGAAAGATGAACAGTAGTAGCACTCAGATGAATAAGAAATAAACTAGAAGCTAAACTAAACTAAAAAGTTCGAATTAGTGTCAAAGTAAATAAAATCAAACTATATTAAATCCCCGGCAACGGCACCAAAAACTTGACACGCGAAAATGTGTTCGACTTATAGTACCGCAAGTATACGGTTCGTTTCAAGTAATAAAGTGGATTTTTTTTAAGTCCAAGTATCGTTCCCACAGAGATTTAACAGTTTGATTGTATTTAATTCGACCTTAACCGAAATTAAAGACTTTGTTTGAGTTTTTGTAACTAAAATTGCATTAAAACTAGTAATCTACTTATGCAAAAGAGAATGAATTAACTATATGAATGCAAATTTCACTATGTGCAATAATATAACTAAATGAAAGATGTTATAATAATCAAATAAAAGGCGTATTAGGTTCGCGAATCGCCATGCAACGATCTATTCAACCCTAGTTCTACAATTTGACAACACAATTATGACGAATCAATGTTCCTATTTTATTCAAAACTCTCTTTCGATTAAGTTTGAACCTATTCTCATATACGACACCAACTATATCTCTACGACGGGAGAAAATACGGAGAAATGCTTGAATATCTATGAGCACTTAGAGATTCACGTATAGCATAGCGGTATATCTCTATCCCCTATCAAACCCTACGATGATTTATATCCTGTCTAATCTATTTATCCTCTTTCAAATGGATTAAATAAACCACAACACTCACATAATCATTGCGCATATAATTATGGATAAAAACAATGCATATAAATTATTCATCAATCCAAAAACACGTTTTAACGTCAAATATATAAAACTAGAAACCAAAATATCACATTACAAGGTTCATCATTCACCTAACACTATAAAATCTAGCCTAACATGATAGAACTAAGAAAACTAAGAAAAGAAAGAAAGTAAATAAGAGAAGACATCACCCTATCAAATATTGAAGCGAAATCTTGAATCTTGAAATAATCTCCTCGTTCTTCGCCTTCTTCTTTTTCTTCAATATGTCCCAAGTAGTAGAATAATCCGTACCCCCATTTCTGATCATGTTTAGGTTAAAAAGGGGTCCTAGATTGGTTTTCCTAAGAGATTGAATCAAATAAGGAAAGTAGAAAATTCGGGCCAGAAATGTACTATGCGGCCGCAAAGAGTAATTCTATGGGGTCGCATAGCTATGAAATTATGGGTATATACTGTCAAAACCTATGCGGTCACATAAGTGTTACACTATGCGGCCGCATAGTGTATTCAACTTTGAAACTTTGCATTTTGGTCCCTAAATTCAGTTTCTTCATTCTTTGTCTCCTTTGAACTTTCTTCTTTCTTCTGTGCCTCGTATCATCACTCAATTTGAAATCGGCTCACTTCAATTCTCGATTTTCTCTCCGGGTCAACTTTTGAATAATTGCACTCAGGTCCCTGAACTTTCATTTTCTTCTGTTTTGGTCATTTTTCGCTCATTTTCGCTTACTTTTCGTTTTATCCATCAATGTAGTCCTACAAACACAAATTGTACCAAATTAATCCATATTTCAATATATACGTTCACAATTAGCCATGTTTTGTGGCCTAAATAAATGTGCAAAATGCACTTATCAAGTAGCAACAGCATAGCGTCGTGTAGGAAGAGCAAATTCGTCGCCACTTATAATAGAGATTACAAGGAAGAAGATGGGAAGGTGAGTGGTGGTGATCAACATTCATTGTTTTGGGACTGTCGGAATACAGTTGGCAATGACAGTGGATAATGAGGATGTGGAGGTTGTAACGGTCAACGTTCATTGGTTTGGGACTGTAGGAATGGAAGTGGTGGCCGACAATTTGGGATTATGAGAAAATGTTTGGGTGAAAATGGTTGTAGGGTTAGGATAGGTGGGATAGGGTATGTAATGACCTAACCTCTATGCCCAAGCATTTAACTTACGTAGTATCCACTTTATGAGAGTCTAAGTCAATCTTACCTCTCATGACTTTCGATCATGTCCCAATGATTCGAACCCATGACCTCTGTCTTATAAGAGACTTAAGTTAAATTCTAGTACTAATAAAACAAAATGCCATAGAAATTCATTAGTAGTAAGATAGACTCAGGCTTTTCTAGAGCAAACAATATGTAAGTTAATGGTTTAGGCATTGAGGTCGAATTGTTACAGTATAGCTAATTTTTGAAAGAAACAAATCTTGTACCTGATTGTTGAAATGGGAAGTTCAAAAGTAGGTGTAGGTTTAATTTCCTCTTACAATAATTCAAGCTAGGGCCTTCAAATTCAATCCCAAGTCAAAGGTCTGGGTTCAAGTTCATATCGAATTATTGATAGACATTATAAAATTTTGCAAATTTCATATTTACTTTTAAACATCTTTTTTACTTTCTTCAATGCTGATCACCACAAAAGGGGGCGACAAAAATATAAATTCCTTACTCCACTAAAAATGTCGTTCAAGTAGTACAATGCAAGTAAGGGTCATTACCCGCAGAGGATTGGTTCAACTACGTTAATTGCACAAAATAAAATGAGCGGCGAAAGCATGTAAATGGGGGGGGGGTTTTGATTTGTTAAACAAAGAACACAATAAACTACAAATAGAAATGGCGAAATGCTAGAAATGCAATAAAAATAAATAACAAAGGCGAAGAGTCAACAAAAGAGAGAGTGTGATCGGGGGATAATTCTTTACCGCGAGAATGATTTTCCAATTTAATTTTCACAAAAGATTTTCGTTCAATCGATTAACAACAATTCGAGAATAATCACAAGCTCGATTATCTCAAACTCTCCTTAGATTTTAGTTGAATAAAATAAGCTCTTTACCCAACCCTAATCATCAAACAACCTAGGAAAAGATCGCTAGATTAAATTTAACGAAAGCATTTAAACGAGAGAGTCGAATTGAATTGAGTACAAACACACAAGCTCGGTTTGTTAACTTAAAGCGATAATCCACCTACATTTAATAGAAAATTCCACATAATCCATCAAAATATAGTTGCTACTAAAGTTTGGTCAAATTAGCAATTACGGACTAAAAATCTCAAATTAGCAAATATCGAAACAACCCAATCATCTAGTAGCGCTCCTAAACAATCGAGAAGAACAATATAAACAATAAACTCAATGGATTCATCACATTAATCAAAAGAACTATATAGCACAAAACCATTGGATTCTCATTTTTCGGGTCAAAAATTACCCCCAATCACATTTAGGTTTAGCTATCCATAAAGTAATTACAAATAGTCAATAAAAACTTACAACCCATAAATGAAAAATAGATTAAAGAAGGAAAAGCTTATTGATAATGAGAATGGTTGAGAAATCTTCAAAATCAATGGGTCTTCTTCTCCAAGCTATTCCACCATTGTTGAGCTCCAAGCTTTCCCAAACTTTCCAAAGAAATCAAAAGAAAAAGGAAGAAAGAAGAAAGAGGATTTTTTTTTCTTTTAGGGTTCTTGAGAGTGAAGAAGGGGAAGTGAATGATGAATGAAAAGTGGCTCCCAAAACCCTCATAAATGACCCAAAATCGTGATTTTTAATTGCAAAAAGGGTCCCAAACAATTTAAATGAGCCAAACAGGTCCTAATCACGCTCGCGGCGCTGCGACGCCATATGTTCAGTTCAGGCGCACTGTAGCGCCCGAACGCATGGCGCCGCGGCGCTGCTACAGTAGCGCAGCGGCGCTACAGTTTTTTTTTTTTTTTTTTTTATTAAGATTCGAAACCCAAGTCCTCTTTTTTGTACTTTTGAACTTTTCTTCATTTCTTCTTCCGTTTTCTTCTCCAAATTGGGATTTAGCATTGAAATACCTACAAAATAGAATAAACTATATTAGGTAGCAAAATGTTAATGAAAACTCACAAATATCTAAATTTAACGGCCCAAATAAGTGTGAAAAATCCACACTTATCACACCCCCAAACTTAAACTTTTGTTAGTCCTCGAACAAAGCAATACAAACATACAAACACACCAATAAAAATCAAAAGATAATAATATAATGACCAACACTCCATTAGCTCGATAGTTCGCCATCTTGCTTCAATCCTCACATCACACATAACTTATGAAATGTTTACAAAAATGCTACCGCACAACTTTTAAAACTCATTCCAAGCTCGACTCGTGTGTGTGTGTGTTGTCAACCAATTCATCGCCATACACAAGTTGATGGAATCCCGACCCTCAAAATGTCAAATTTTCCTTTCTCGTTCGTGGGAAACACACTCCCCTAAACTTGTTATTTTCACTCTCGCCCAAGGTGCCACACTCAAGGTTGTTCCCAAATCATACAATCTTTCCCTCTCAAGTTTGGTTGGATTGAACCGGCAAATTAGATCATCTAGTCATGTATTAATTTACCATAAAACCTTGAGTGCTTAAACTCCAAATATTCATTAGGCAATTAACGCACAATTCACCAATCATTCAATCAATAGCACAAAGGATATAGCATCCATTTTCTTTTGCTTCACTTTTTTTTTCTTTTTCCAATGTAGGTAGTTCACGCTCTGGTCCCTAAGGATAGCCTTCTTCATTGGTAGATCGTCTCCTACACATTGGAGATGCATAGAGCCAGATTACTCAACGCTGACTCACACTCCCTAAGGTGGGCAACTTTTTCCTACAGATTTTTTTTTCTTTTCGATTGGGATAGAAACATCTAACTTAAGAGCACGAAGTTAATACACTCCTAAATGATCTCTTTCTCCGGTTCCGGTTCAACCACCCCCAAACTTACACTTTTATAGGTGGTGATTGAAGAATTTTTCATCATCGTGGGTCATTTAAGTTCAAATCAACCTCAAGTGCCACCAACAAGTGCGTGCAATGAATCTCGTGACACAAGTGCTTAAAAAAATGAGTCCAACATGGAATAAGTGGACGATAAATAACAAATAGCATTCATGTTCACACTTCATAAATCCGTGTAATGTAAAACTCGAAACCAAACTAGCAAACTATCAAACTCCAAAAACAAGCACAAAACACAAATATATAACCTGAAAATTGAGTATTGGCGAAAAATTTAGCGACAATTTTAGTGAACTCCAATATAGCATATAGCACACAATTTTAGCACAAAGCACAAACATGCAACCACACCCCCAAACTTAAACTGTACATTGTCCTCAATGTAACAGCAATAAATATAAAGAGCAAGAGGAACAAGTACTCCCCTAAAATTTGTTTTGACGGCGATGGTTGTGCGAATGATTGTGGCTCCTTGGCGTTCCTTAATACTCAAAGCTATAGTTCGGCGCTAGAAAATCTGTCACATGGGGCAAACAAAAATAATCAATATAAAAAAGATATGATCACAAAAATTGTCTAAAAGAATAACAATGGGTTGCCTCCCATCCAGCGCTTCTTTATAGTCTTTAGCTAGACTTTTCCTCTTCAAGGTTTTTCAATTGGATCTTCTAGTTGCATTTCCTCCATGTCTTGCGGTATGAATGGTTCAAAATATGGTTTCAACCGATGCCCATTCACCTTAAACTCTTTCTCGGTTTGGAGGCTTTTGATTTCAACTGCGCCATGAGGAAATATATTAGTAACAACAAAAGGGCCAACCCATCTAGAACGAAGTTTACCTGGAAAAAGCTTAAGGCGTGAATGGAAGAGGAGAACTTTTTGCCCAACAACAAAGTTCTTTCTAGAAATCATTTTATCATGGTATGCCTTGGTCTTTTCCTTGTAAATCCTCGAGCTCTCATAAGCATCGTTCCGGATTTCCTCGAGTTCATTGAGTTGAAGTTTTCGTTGATCCCCCGCGCCTTCAAGATCCATGTTAACTTGCTTGATTGCCCAAAATGCCTTGTGCTCAAGTTCAACCGGTAGATGGCAAGGCTTTCCATAAACCAACCGGAAAGGAGACATGGCGATCGGTGTTTTGTATGCCGTTCTATAAGCCCAAAGTGCATCGTTGAGGCGGAGACTCCAATCTTTTCTATTTGGATTCACAGTTTTTTCGAGAATGGATTTGATCTCCCTATTTGACACTTCCACTTGCCCACTTGTTTGCGGATGGTAAGGTGTGGATACCTTATGCGTGATGTTCTATTTCTTAAGCAGGGCCCAAAAAGAGCGGTTGCAAAAATGAAGTCCCCCATCACTAATAATAGCTCGAGGTGTTCCAAACCTTGCAAAAATGTTAGACTTGACAAAATCTACAACCACTTTAGAATCGT
Source organism: Osmanthus fragrans (assembly GCA_019395295.1). Lineage (NCBI taxonomy): Eukaryota > Viridiplantae > Streptophyta > Magnoliopsida > Lamiales > Oleaceae > Osmanthus > Osmanthus fragrans. The sequence goes on along the minus strand of CM033348.1, from coordinate 12,729,302 downwards.
TAGTTCGAGTGGCCCTTGCTTCCACCCATTTTGACACATAATCAACGGCAAGAATGATGAAAAGATTACCATATGATGAAGGGAAGTGTAATACCCCAAAATTTTATGCTCGTTAAATTAATTTGCTCACTTCTTTTTTAGGATAGCATTTAAACTTTCAATATTCTACTGCCAAAATTATTAATGGTTGCCATTTTTGCATTGGTCGATTTATTGGAAGTTTGCATTTTCGATTGATTAAAAGTTTACCAAGATTAGTTAATTAGGGGTTTAGAATAATTGTCAAAAATTCTATATCTAGTTCATTAATATTTTCCCTTTGTTTCTTCACTTTGTCGCCACCTTGTAGAGGATTAATGAACATAGCTAATACATGGACATGTGGGAATACAAATTAAACCTTTTCTCTCATTTTTTATGTACACACATATGCAATATACATATAAAATCTCAGCTGGTCGGCAGTTTAGCTAGGGATAAATTCAAATTATAACTAAAGCATGCATGAGGTGGTTTAAGCATGTAGGAGGTGTTTAATTGTGGCACAACCTAACCCTATGTGTTGAGATTAAGCTTATGAAATACATGCAAGACTAATGACTAAGCTAAAACAAGTTGGAGGTGGAATGATGCCATGAAAGGAGGTTTTATGCAAACACACGTGGCCTACCAATTAATTATCATTTGCATTGCTTTGCTTCTATTTATATATAACCAAGGGATGAGCAGCCTATATCTTTGCAAGACTAGAGTGTTGTTAGAAAAAAAAAAACGTGCAAGAAGAGAGAAAAAAAAAATAAAGGAAAGGGAAGGGAAAAGAAGAAAAAAGGAAGCAAAATCTAACACCCTCAATTCATCTATCAACCGAAGTTTCTTCAAGTGTTTCTGTAAGATACTTTCTTTGCTTAAGTGGTAGGATTTCATGGTAATATTTATGCTTAAGTTATGCATGAAAACCATAACATGAAAGATGTGGACAAGTCCACAAAGTTAGATATCTATGCCTTAGGACAAGTCCGAAGGGCACCGGCAAGCCGGAATGTGCAAGTATGTGTTTGTATGCTTTCTTTTGCGTAGTATTAACATGTTAAATCCAAGCATAGTATCTTACTGAGTATCCTTTATACTCATAGTATCCTATACTAAATTTTCAGATCCATAGATGTGACGTTGGCGGAAGTCAGTCGGCGTAGTCGATGATGAGTTAAGGACAAGGTTACTTCGCACCGAAGTTTTGTTTTTGCATGTTTTGTTCGACTACTTCATATATGTTTTTCTTATGGTATTGTATAAAAACATGTATAAAACATGATGTAATATGGTACCGGAAGTAAATTATGTAATTATATCTTCCATGTTATGTTAAGAAACGTATTTTTAGACTTAATTTCTTGAATGACAAAAGAGGCAGAATCCGGGCAGATTCTAGGTCATTTTCAAAACGATTTTTCCAACTCTATAGGCATCCGTTTGAGATTCTAAAAATACTAATGCGTTCCTCTTCGAGTTGTCTAGATATGGGCGCAAGAATCACACAATTTTGATGTCTATGACCTGAGATATGAATTTTTAAACATTAAAGGGTCAATCTGAAATTTTCTGTGCAACACTACACTGTTTTCAATAAAACGTCCATACTATATGAACTCGGAAAATTTTCATGTTTTAACCTAGAAAACTACTTGAAATTATCTTTCTAATGCCACAGATTTCATAGAAAACGGAGTTGGGATGAATTTTATAAAAAATAATTGAACTTACTGCCCTAACTTACCGTGGCTGCACCAAGTCCATTTTTATAAAGTATAATTTTTGTCGACATGCGCTTCTGCTGGCCATTATTTTTTTTATGAGAGATATTTTTTTCAAAAATGGAATTAAGTCTCTAACATGTAATACATTTTTTAAGAGTATTTACATGTACCAAAAGCAGAACCTATTATGATTAGTACGTGACCCTCGAAGTTTAAGTTCGGGGCGTCACAGCGTGGTATCAGAGCGGTTTTACTTTTCTGTAGATTTTTTTTTTTTTTTTAAGAAAGTTATTGTCCTTCATCATCGAGCAAGCTAGTAACTGACTCTCTACCGACGATCAAGGTAAAAATCTTTTTCAAAGTTTATGAGTTTTCTTATGTAATGGACTACTATATCTATTTTTGGATATATGAATATTTTGAATCAAGTCATGTTTGAGATTATGAAGTCATTAACATTTATATGTTAGAGCCTTGTAGAGTAACCTAATCTATTTGTTGTCTTAGTTATGGCACGAATAGTAAAAACCCCCACAAGGACAGAAGCTTGTGGTTTTGCGAAGAAGCGGGACATACTATTGGTATTTTACTATAATCATCGAATGCATCCGCTCCATAGCCTTGTACAACATCTTGATCTGCTAGACTGCATTATTGAGATGTTATGGGAGATACATTATAGCTTAAGTGATAAGGTGAAGATACGGAGGTTATATGAAACTGTTCCAGAACCTTGGGCTTCAGTCATAAATGAGATTGTGTTGTGGTCTGATAATGACCTTTCATATGAGGACCTTACATACTTACTTCGAGGAAGTTATGAAACTAGTCGCGATATACAACGAAACTTTAAGAAGACTATAACCTTATCCATGAATACCAGTTTACGAGCTACTAATTCTAGGCTAGATAAGGGACCATTGGCTAAGTGCTTTTCGAGAGTTCTAGAGGAAAGTTTTCCCGTACCATTACCAGATAGTTCAGAACAAAGCATGTTAGAGGAAGAGCCAGAGGAAGAACTAGACGAAGAACCAGAGGAAGACCCAGATGAAGATCCCGAGGAAGACCCAGAAGAAATGGAAGATTAGACACCATATTATCTAGCTATCTTTGTTTTTGGAAAAGAATAGGATGTAATACGTACAGCTACTTTTGAATATATGTACCATACCGCAATATGACTTTTGGTTGTAAAAAAAAAAAAAAAAAAAAAAAAAAAAAAAAAAAAAAAAAAAAATAGTAATGTATATATATGAAGGAAAGTTGTTTTAGCCTTTGGATTTCTTTAAGTTAGTATAACATTCTGAAGTAATTCTAACTGGATGAATATTTTTTTCATTCAAAGGAAATGCCTCCGAAGCGCAACCACGGCAGTGCACCGAATTTCAATATGAACTTAGGCAGCGGCAATGCTAATGCCAGTTCTAGTGGTGGCGAAGTTAATGTAGCAAACTTTGCACGAGAACTGCTTGCCGCAATGCGAGAGTTGGGACAGCAACAGCAGGCACCGTCTTTGACTAGGCAACAAACACTAAATCAACAAGTACCAATTGAGCATCAGGAGCCCAACCAACAAGCTGTTCAACCTCAAATAGTACCCAACCCGAGGGATCGAACTGCAATGATAGAGCAATTTCGTAAGATGAACCCTCCATCATTCGAGGGGAGTGTAGATCCCTTAGCAGTTGAAGACTGGTTACGAGAACTCGAACGTATCTTCAAATTTATAAGATGCGAAGATGCTGAAAAGGTAACATTTTCGGTGTTTATGTTAAAGAAGGGGGCTAGCCATTGGTGGGACATGACTACCAGGTCATTGACACCTGCTGAAGAACAGGCTATAACTTGGGTGAGATTTAAGGAACTCGTAGAAGAAAAATTCTTCCCGGTAGCTGTAAAGGATCAAAAGGAAATGGAGTTCCTCAGACTCCAACAGGGAACCATGACCCTTGTGGAATATGAACGCAAATTTGAGGAGTTATCAAGGTTCGCTCCACATCTAGTGGATACGGAAGAAAAGCGGGCTAGAAGGTTTGAACGTGGGCTTCAACCTTATATTCGTGACATAGTGTCAGTTCTCGAGCTAAACACTTATCGAGAAGTTCTGAAGCGAGCCCAGACTATTTCTTATCAAAGAACTCAAAACGTTGGAAGCTCCTACCAAGTTCAAAATTTCTCCGGTAAGAGGAAGTGGAACTTTGATAGACAGAATAATGGTAAAGGAAGAGGAAATAATGCACCAAAGAAAGGAAAGACAGAGATAGTAGGAGTTGGTGGTGATAAGCGTTGTCCTAAGTGCGATAGACCTCATAAAGGAGAATGTTTATTGGGAAGAAATGTTTGTTTCAAGTGTGGGAAATCAGGACATTTCGCGAAAGAATGTCCCCAGAATCAGACACAGAAGGCTGGAGATGACCAGAAAGGAAAAGCAAGAGTTTTCTCCTTATCCAGGCAAGAAGCAGAGCGAAACCCTAATGTCCTCGCAGGTATCATCTCTGTTTCCAATATGCCTGCATTTGTACTTATAGATTCTGGAGCTACACATTCGTTCATTTCTTCTTCGTTTGTCGCAAAGTCTAAAGTAGAATGTGAATTCCTTCCGTATGCCTTAGAAATCTCTCTTCCATCTGGAAAGGTACTTGTGGCTGACCAAATAGCTAGAAATCTTAAGATGGAAATTGATGGTAGAGGTATAGCGGTAGATCTAATTCTATTAACGATAAAAGACTTTGATGTTATCCTTGGTATGGATTGGTTGTCAAAAAACTATGCAACTATTCATTGTACCGAGAGAGTGGTGATTTTTCGAAGACCGGGCGAGAAAGAGTTTCGTTTTGTGGGAACTGAGGCAAATACCTTGTCTCGTATAGTGTCGACAACTCAGGTTGAAAGGACATCGAGAAAGGAATTAGGTCAAAGATTTCTAGTATCGATGACCAATGTTAAACAAGATAAGTTGTCAGTTGAGGATGTTCGAATAGTTCGACACTATAAAGATGTTTTTCCAGAAGATCTTCTAGGTGTGCCACCAGACAGGCAAGTAGAGTTTGCCATCGACTTGGTACCAGGAGCAACACCTATTTCAAAGGCTCCATATCGTATGGCACCATTGGAACTGCAAGAGTTGAAGGTACAATTGAAAGAGCTTCTTGATAAGGGTTTCATTAGACCAAGTGTATCACCTTGGGGTGCACCGGTGTTATTTGTAAAAAAGAAGGATGGAACAATGAGGCTGTGCATTGACTACCGAGAATTGAATCGTCTCACTATCAAAAACAAATATCCACTTCCAAGAATAGAAGATTTGTTTGACCAGCTCAAGGGGGCTACAGTATTTTCAAAGATCGATCTAAGATCAGGATATCATCAATTAAAAATTAAGCCAGATGATATCCCTAAGACGGCTTTTAGGACGCGTTATGGGCATTATGAATTTTTGGTGATGCCTTTTGGATTAACTAATGCCCCGGCAGTATTTATGGATCTAATGAACAGAGTATTCCATGAATACTTAGATCAATTTGTCATAGTTTTTATTGATGACATCTTAATCTATTCGAAGAATAATGAGGAACACGAGAAACATCTCACAATTGTCTTGGAAACTCTAAGAAAAGAGAAGCTCTATGCCAAATTCAAGAAATGTGAATTCTGGTTGGATAAAATAGGTTTTCTGGGGCACGTAATCACAGTACAAGGAATTGAAGTAGACCCAACCAAAGTAGAAGCAGTGAATAATTGGGTAAGACCAACCAATGTTAGAGAAATACGCAGCTTCTTGGGATTGGCTGGTTACTATAGAAGATTTATCGAAGGATTTTCAAAGATAGCAGGATCATTGACCCAATTAACCCGTAAAGGGATAAAATTTCAATGGACAGAAAAATGTGAACAGAGTTTCCAAGAGCTGAAACAAAGATTAGTCACAGCTCCAGTCTTAACAATACCTGACGGACCAGAAGGATTCGTTATATACAGTGATGCTTCGAAACAGGGCATAGGGTGTGTTCTGATGCAGAAAGGAAAGGTGATAGCCTATGCTTCCAGACAATTGAAACAATATGAACAAAACTACCCAACCCATGATCTAGAATTGGCTGCGGTAGTTCATGCCCTTAAGATATGGCGTCATTACTTATATGGAAGTAAGTGTGACATTTATACCGATCATAAGAGTTTGAAGTACTTTTTCACTCAAAAAGAATTAAATATGAGGCAGAGGAGATGGCTAGAGCTAGTAAAGGATTATGATTGCACTATCCTTTACCATCCTGGTAAAAGCTAATGTAGTAGCAGATGCTCTTAGCAGAAAGGCGGTTGGACAATTAGCAGTACTAATCACTATGCAGGACCAGTTGTTGAAGGATTTCGAAAACTTGCATCTAGAAGTAATTGCTCCACCAACCCAAACTATCACCAGGATAGCAGCTCTAATGATTCGACCAACACTTAGAGATCGGATAAGAGTAGCTCAGGATGGTGACTCTTTCCTGCAAAAGATTAAATCCGAAGTTGGTACTGCCAAGCGAAAGGATTTTAAATTGGGCAGTGATAAAGCCTTACTTTTTAAGGGAAGGTTGTGTGTGCCGAAAGATGAGGGATTGAGGAAAGAAATTCTGGAAGAAGCACACATAACTCAATATACTGCCCATCCAGGAGGTACAAAAATGTATCGTGATCTAAGGAATATGTTTTGGTGGAGAAATATGAAACGGTGCATAGGTCTTTTTGTCAGGAGGTGCCTGACTTGTCAACAAGTGAAAGCTGAACATCAAAGGCCATCTGGATTGTTGGAACCATTAACAATTCCACAATGGAAATGGGAGCATATAACTATGGATTTTGTTGTGGGTTTTCCAAAATCATCTAGGGGAAATGATGCTATGTGGGTGATAGTTGATCGGTTAACAAAGTCAGCTCATTTTCTACCTGTAAGAATGAATTTCAGTATGAATCAATACGCGCGATTGTACATCAAAGAGGTCATCCGTTTGCATGGTATCCCAGCTTCAATTGTATCGGATAGAGATCCAAGATTCACCTCAAAATTCTGGAAAAGTTTGCAAGGAGCTATGGGAACCAAGTTAAACTTCAGTACATCTTTTCATCCTCAAACTGATGGACAATCGGAGAGGACTATACAGACTTTGGAAGATATGTTGCGTGCCTGTGTCCTTGATTTAGGAGGCAGTTGGGAGAGTTATGTACCATTGGTGGAGTTTGCCTATAATAATAGCTATCAAACTACGATAAAGATGGCACCTTACGAAGCTCTCTATGGCAGAAGATGTAGAGCTCCTCTTTATTGGGATGAAGTGGGTGAACGAAGGGTTTTAGGACCTGAAATAATTGAGGAAACTAGTCGAGCGATTGATAAAATAAGAGCTAGAATCAAGGCAGCCCAGGACCGACAAAAAAGTTACGCTGATAAAAGGAGAAAAGATTTGGCATTTAATGTTGGGGATAAAGTTTTCTTAAAAGTGGCACCGATGAAGGGAGTTCTTCGCTTTGGAAAGAAGGGAAAACTTCGACCAAGATTCGTAGGTCCTTTTGAAATTATACAGAAAGTTGGAAATGCAGCCTATCGAATTGCTCTACCACCAGAATTGTCAGCAATTCATGATGTGTTCCACGTGTCGGTGCTTCGACAGTATGTGCCTGATCAAAGTCATGTGGTTAGTTATCAACCATTGGATATCCAACAAAACATGACTTATGAGGAAAAACCAGTAGCAATATTGGATCGCAGAATCCAACAACTGAGAACAAAAGAAATTCCATTAGTGAGAGTTCAATGGAGAAACCATGATGTCGAAGAATCAACTTGGGAAAGAGAAGAGGAAATCAAGACCAAGTACCCAGAACTTTTCAACTAAGTTCAAGGTAATTTCGGGGACGAAATTTTTTTAAGGGAGGAGGGATGTAATACCCCAAAATTTTATGCTCGTTAAATTAATTTGCTCACTTCTTTTTTAGGATAGCATTTAAACTTTCAATATTCTACTGCCAAAATTATTAATGGTTGCCATTTTTGCATTGGTCGATTTATTGGAAGTTTGCATTTTCGATTGATTAAAAGTTTACCAAGATTAGTTAATTAGGGGTTTAGAATAATTGTCAAAAATTCTATATCTAGTTCATTAATATTTTCCCTTTGTTTCTTCACTTTGTCGCCACCTTGTAGAGGATTAATGAACATAGCTAATACATGGACATGTGGGAATACAAATTAAACCTTTTCTCTCATTTTTTATGTACACACATATGCAATATACATATAAAATCTCAGCTGGTCGGCAGTTTAGCTAGGGATAAATTCAATTATAACTAAAGCATGCATGAGGTGGTTTAAGCATGTAGGAGGTGTTTAATTGTGGCACAACCTAACCCTATGTGTTGAGATTAAGCTTATGAAATACATGCAAGACTAATGACTAAGCTAAAACAAGTTGGAGGTGGAATGATGCCATGAAAGGAGGTTTTATGCAAACACACGTGGCCTACCAATTAATTATCATTTGCATTGCTTTGCTTCTATTTATATATAACCAAGGGATGAGCAGCCTATATCTTTGCAAGACTAGAGTGTTGTTAGAAAAAAAAAAACGTGCAAGAAGAGAGAAAAAAAAAAATAAAGGAAAGGGAAGGGAAAAGAAGAAAAAAGGAAGCAAAATCTAACACCCTCAATTCATCTATCAACCGAAGTTTCTTCAAGTGTTTCTGTAAGATACTTTCTTTGCTTAAGTGGTAGGATTTCATGGTAATATTTATGCTTAAGTTATGCATGAAAACCATAACATGAAAGATGTGGACAAGTCCACAAAGTTAGATATCTATGCCTTAGGACAAGTCCGAAGGGCACCGGCAAGCCGGAATGTGCAAGTATGTGTTTGTATGCTTTCTTTTGCGTAGTATTAACATGTTAAATCCAAGCATAGTATCTTACTGAGTATCCTTTATACTCATAGTATCCTATACTAAATTTTCAGATCCATAGATGTGACGTTGGCGGAAGTCAGTCGGCGTAGTCGATGATGAGTTAAGGACAAGGTTACTTCGCACCGAAGTTTTGTTTTTGCATGTTTTGTTCGACTACTTCATATATGTTTTTCTTATGGTATTGTATAAAAACATGTATAAAACATGATGTAATATGGTACCGGAAGTAAATTATGTAATTATATCTTCCATGTTATGTTAAGAAACGTATTTTTAGACTTAATTTCTTGAATGACAAAAGAGGCAGAATCCGGGCAGATTCTAGGTCATTTTCAAAACGATTTTTCCAACTCTATAGGCATCCGTTTGAGATTCTAAAAATACTAATGCGTTCCTCTTCGAGTTGTCTAGATATGGGCGCAAGAATCACACAATTTTGATGTCTATGACCTGAGATATGAATTTTTAAACATTAAAGGGTCAATCTGAAATTTTCTGTGCAACACTACACTGTTTTCAATAAAACGTCCATACTATATGAACTCGGAAAATTTTCATGTTTTAACCTAGAAAACTACTTGAAATTATCTTTCTAATGCCACAGATTTCATAGAAAACGGAGTTGGGATGAATTTTATAAAAATAGTTGAACTTACTGCCCTAACTTACCGTGGCTGCACCAAGTCCATTTTTATAAAGTATAATTTTTGTCGACATGCGCTTCTGCTGGCCATTATTTTTTTTATGAGAGATATTTTTTTCAAAAATGGAATTAAGTCTCTAACATGTAATACATTTTTTAAGAGTATTTACATGTACCAAAAGCAGAACCTATTATGATTAGTACGTGACCCTCGAAGTTTAAGTTCGGGGCGTCACAGGAAGGGTCCCATAAAATCAATGCCCCAAACATAAAAAATTTCAACAATAAGTATAGGAGTTTGTGGCATTTGATTTCGGGCACCCAACGTACCAACCCTTTGACATCTATCGCATGTTTTACAAAAATTGAATGCATCCTTAAAAAGGGTGGGCCAATAGAACCCACTCTCAAGCACCTTGAGAGCCGTCCTCTTGGCACCAAAATGTCCGCCACATACATAGGAATGACAAAATGAAATAATAGAAGGAAATTCATTTTCGGGTACGCACCTTCTTATCAATTGATCCGGGCAATGCTTCCACAAATATGGCTCGTCCCACACAAAGTACTTGGCATTTTTCTTGAGTTTTTGCTTTTGAGCTTCGGTCAAGTCACTTGGAATCTTCTTTGTGACTAAGTAATTGACGATATCTGCAAACCAAGGATGTGTGTCTAAGACTTGGAGCAATTGTTCATCAGGGAAGCTTTCTTGCAATGGTAGTGTCTCTTTTTCATGAATAAGGCGACTGAGATGATCGGCAACAGAATTTTCACTCCCCTTCTTGTCTTTGATCTCAAGGTCGAACTCTTGCAAGAGGAGTATCCATCGAATGAGCCTCGACTTTGCATCCTTCTTGGTGAGCAAATACCTAAGAGCTGCATGATCAGAAAAGACAGTTACTTTAGTACCAATAAGATATGAGCGAAATTTTTCTAAAGCAAAAATAACTGCTAAAAGCTCTTTTTCAGTGGTAGAGTAATTGAGTTGGGCGTCATTCAAATTTCTCGATGCATAATAGACAACATGTGGTGTCCTCCCATCTCGTTGTCCTAAAACTGTCCCCAATGCAAAATCACTTGCGTCGCACATCAATTCGAATGGTTTACTCCAATTTGGTGGTTGGATGATAGGTGCCGACGTCAAGAGTTCCTTCAAACTTTCAAATGCCTTCTTACAATCTTCATCAAAGTAAAATGGCACCTCTTTTTGCAATAACCTACACAATGGTCTAGCACACTCTGAGAAGTCCTTGATAAATCTCCGATAGAATCCTGCATGACCAAGAAATGATCGAATCTCCCTCACACTAGTTGGAGGGGTTAGAGAACGGATTAAATCAATTTTTGATATCCCTTTAGATGAAATGACATGACCTAGTACTATCCCTTGATTGACCATGAAATGACATTTTTCCCAATTAAGTACTAGGTTAGTGTCCATGCATCTCTTGAGTACAAGTGTGAGATTTTGCAAGCAATTATCAAAGGTATTACCATACACACTAAAATCATCCATAAACACTTCAATAATGCTTTCAATATAATCAGAAAATATACTTATCATGCATCGTTGAAATGTCGCCGGAGCATTGCAAAGACCGAAAGGCATGCGTCGATAGGCGAATGTACCAAATGGGCAAGTGAATGTTGTTTTCTCTTGATCCTCCGGAGCAATTACAATTTGATTATAACCTGAATAACCATCAAGAAAACAATAGTGAGAATGACCCGCCAACCTTTCTAACATTTGATCAATAAAGGGTAAGGGGAAGTGGTCTTTTCGGGTTGCACAATTGAGTTTTCTATAGTCAATACAAACCCTCCAACCCGTTTGGACCCGGGTTGGTACAAGCTCATTCTCCTCATTAGCTACCACCGTGATTCCGGACTTCTTTGGAACCACTTGAACCGGGCTTACCCACTTGCTATCGGAGATAGGAAAAATTATACCAACATCTAGCAATTTTAGAATTTCCTTCTTTACCACTTCCATCATAGGGGGATTCAAGCGGCGTTGAGGTTCCCTTGAAGTCTTTGCTCCATCCTCTAGCAATATCCGTTGCATGAACATGGATGGGCTTATCCCTTTGATGTCAGCTATTGTCCAACCAATAGCCAACTTGTGCTCTTTGAGTATCCGGATGAGTTTTTCTTCTTGGAGCCTTGTGAGATTCTTAGCAATGATTACTGGCAAGGTCTCCCTTTCTCCCAAGTAGACATACTTTAAATGCTCGGGGAGAGGCTTGAGTTCCAAAGTGGGGGCCTGCATCACCGAAGGTAGAATTTTTTCTTCAGAAATCAGAAGAGTAATATAAGAAAGATCATACCTCGGTGGGACACTTGGAAGTGTTTCAAGTGATGCCACCATCTCAACAATATTTTCACAAACTTGTAAATTCTTACTCAATTTAGTGAGATCATCTACATCAATGCTTTTAATCAAAGTAGTATTCAATGCATCTTCACTTGATAAATCAAAAAGTTTTTGCACTAAAGGATCCACCATATCAATGGAGAAGCAAGTATGAATGTTACTAGGATACCTCATCGCTTCAAAGATATTGAAGCGGATAATCTCACCATCAAACTCCATTGTTAAAGTACCGTCATGTACATCAATCTTCGTCCTTGCCGTCCTCATAAATGGCCTCTCCAAGAGTAAAGGTGGCGACAAAGATGTCGACTCATCTTGCATGTCAAGCACATAAAAATCCGCCGGAAAAATCAATTGATTCACCTACACTAAAACATCTTCCAAAACACCCTTTGGAAAGGCATTAGATCTATCCGCAAGTTGAATTATAACACCGGTTTCCTTGAGTGTGCCTAGATTTAGTGAAGTATAAATAGAATATGGCATGACATTTATGGATGCTCCTAAATCTAGCATAGCTTTTTCAACCCTAGTGTTACCAATTATGCATGGGATGGTAAAACTTCCCGGATCTTTACATTTAGGTGGGAGTTTTCTTTGCAAAACGGCCGAGACATTTTCTCCTACACTTACCACTTCATTTCCTTTTAGCTTGCGTTTATTAGTGCACAATTCTTTGAGAAATTTAGCATAACGTGGCACTTGATAAATAGCATCTAAAAGTGGTATGTTTACTTGCACCTTACGAAAAGTCTCTAGGATTTCTTTCTCATGTTCCTCTTTCTTAGATTTAGTAAATCTATTAGGAAATGGGGGAACGGGAACATAAGTGGAAAGTTTAGGAGTTACCTTGCATTCCGAGGTTGGAGGAGCATTTTCCACTTTTTCACTTGTTGAGTCCTCCTCTTCCTTTTGCTTTGGCTCCTCAACATGAATCTTCCTTTCCCTTGGTGCCTCCTCTAAAAATTTTCCACTTCTAAGGGTCACGACGTTGGCATTTTCTCTTGGGTTGATGGATTGAGAGGGGAGCTTTCCCGATCCTTGAGCTTCCAACTTACTCATAGAACTAGCCAATTGACTCATTTGTGTCTCCAAGCTTTTTATTGAGGTTTTAGTCTCTTGTTGGAATTGTATAGAGCTTGATGCAAGAGATTTAACCATGTCTTCGAGAGACATACTTGAACTTGGAGGTGGTGCTTGTTGGCGAGGTTGAAATTGTTGTTGTGGCCTTTGTTGGTTGAATCCCGGGGGAGGATTAAATTGAGCTTGCGGAGCTATGAAGTGATTTCTTCCATAGCTAAGATTAGGATGATCTCTCATCCCGGGATTATATGTGTTTGAATAAGGGTCATACCTTTGCCTTTGTTGCATTGGGAATCCCCCAATGGCATTCGCTTGTTCCGCGGTCCCTTCTTGTAGTGTCGGGCATGTATCGGTATGGTGACCCGAACTAGAACAAATCCCGCACACATTAACTTGTTGTATTGACCCACGTGCCATTTGTTGTACAAGGGAAGTAAGATCGGATAATTGCCTTTCAATTTGAGAAGTAGCACCCACTTCATTTACTTGTTTAACCGGCACATCCATTCTACTCCCAAATTGTTGAGAGTTAGCGGCCATGTTTGCTATCAACTCTCTAGCAACCGCCGGCGTTTTATCCATTAAAGCCCCACCACTCGCCGCATCAATCATACTTCTTTCCAACGGAAGCAAGCCTTCATAAAAATATTGCAAAAGAAGTTGCTCACTTATTTGGTGGTTTGGGCAACTAGCACAAAGCCTTTTAAACCTCTCCCAAAATTCATATAGATTCTCCCCTTGTGATTGCCGAATACTACATATCTCCTTCCTAATATTTGTAGCCTTTGAAGCCGGAAAATACCTCTCCAAGAATAGCTTTTGCATTTCATTCCATGTAGTGATTACTCCGGAGGGTAGATAGTAGAGCCATTCCTTAGCAGTGTCCGCAAGAGAAAAAGGGAATGCTCGCAATTTAACTTGATCTTCCGATACTCCCGTTGGTTTCATGCTTGAGCAAACCACATGGAATTCTTTCAAGTGTTTGTTGGGATCTTCACCGGCAAATCCATGGAAAGTGGGGAGAAGATGGATCATCCCGGATTTAAGGTCAAATCCCCCTTCTATTGGAGGATATTGAATGCATAGAGGTTGTTGGACAAATGTTGGAGCGGCAAGTTCCTTAAGTGTTCGGTTAGCATCCGCCATTTCGGGCTCAATTTGTTCGGACTCACTCGAAGAATCAATACCCAAGTTCCTTAGAAGTTCGGTTGGAGAGTCCTCTTCTTCACTTCCCGAAGTGTCGACCTCTTTTCTTGATCTTAGATTGTAATGTGATGCTTGTTTTTTGCTCATTCACAACCTAAAGAACAAGAAAGCAAAAATAAGAAAGAAGCAACAAAAATAAAAATAAAAGCAATTAACTAGTTGACAAACAATCCCCGGCGACACGGCGCCAAAATTTGATCACCACAAAAGGGGGCGACAAAAATATAAATTCCTTACTCCACTAAAAATGTCGTTCAAGTAGTACAATGCAAGTAAGGGTCATTACTCGCAGAGGATTCGTTCAACTACGTTAATTGCACAAAATAAAATGAGCGGCGAAAGTAGGGGTGGCAAAATGGCTCGGTGGCTCGGGCCGCCCGGGCTCGGCCCGTGAAAAGCCCGGGCCAGGCTCGGCTCGGCTCGCGGCCCGGGATACCGAGCCAAGGCTCGGGCCGAGCCTCATTTTTGGGGCTCTGCCCGAGCCGGGCCGGCCCGTTATCTACGCGGGCCGGCTCGTATCAAGGATTTTTTGGGTTTGCGATAAAAAAAATGTAAAAAAAAATAGAATAATACTGAATTTTTTAAAAAAAAAATTAAAAAAATAGGAAAATACGGGCCGGCCCGGGCTCGGGCCAACTCGGCTCGGGAAAAGCCCGAGCCGAAGCCGGGGCCGAGCCCCAAAAATTTCACCGAGCTTTGGCTCGGCTCGGCTCGGGCTCGGAAAAGCCCGGATCCTCCTAGCCCGAGCCGAGCCCGGGCCTAAAATTTCGGCCCGCGAGCCGGGCCGGCCCGGCTCGTTGTCATCCCTAGGCGAAAGCATGTAAATGGGGGGGGGTTTGATTTGTTAAACAAAGAACACAATAAACTACAAATAGAAATGGCGAAATGCTAGAAATGCAATAAAAATAAATAACAAAGGCGAAGAGTCAACAAAAGAGAGAGTGTGATCGGGGGATAATTCTTTACCGCGAGAATGATTTTCCAATTTAATTTTCACAAAAGATTTTCGTTCAATCGATTAACAACAATTCGAGAATAATCACAAGCTCGATTATCTCAAACTCTCCTTAGATTTTAGTTGAATAAAATAAGCTCTTTACCCAACCCTAATCATCAAACAACCTAGGAAAAGATCGCTAGATTAAATTTAACGAAAGCATTTAAACGAGAGAGTCGAATTGAATTGAGTACAAACACACAAGCTCGGTTTGTTAACTTAAAGCGATAATCCACCTACATTTAATAGAAAATTCCACATAATCCATCAAAATATAGTTGCTACTAAAGTTTGGTCAAATTAGCAATTACGGACTAAAAATCTCAAATTAGCAAATATCGAAACAACCCAATCATCTAGTAGCGCTCCTAAACAATCGAGAAGAACAATATAAACAATAAACTCAATGGATTCATCACATTAATCAAAAGAACTATATAGCACAAAACCATTGGATTCTCATTTTTCGGGTCAAAAATTACCCCCAATCACATTTAGGTTTAGCTATCCATAAAGTAATTACAAATAGTCAATAAAAACTTACAACCCATAAATGAAAAATAGATTAAAGAAGGAAAAGCTTATTGATAATGAGAATGGTTGAGAAATCTTCAAAATCAATGGGTCTTCTTCTCCAAGCTATTCTACCATTGTTGAGCTCCAAGCTTTCCCAAACTTTCCAAAGAAATCAAAAGAAAAAGGAAGAAAGAAGAAAGAGGATTGTTTTTTCTTTTAGGGTTCTTGAGAGTGAAGAAGGGGAAGTGAATGATGAATGAAAAGTAGCTCCCAAAACCCTCATAAATGACCCAAAATCGTGATTTTTAATTGCAAAAAGGGTCCCAAACAATTTAAATGAGCCAAACAGGTCCTAATCACGCTCGCGGCGCTGCGGCGCCATATGTTCAGTTCAGGCGCACTGTAGCGCCCGAATGCATGGCGCCGCGGCGCTACAGTAACATTTTTTTTTTTTTTATTTTAAGATTCGAAACTCAAGTCCTATTTTTTGTACTTTTGAACTTTTCTTCATTTCTTCTTCCGTTTTCTTCTCCAAATTGGGATTTAGCATTGAAATACCTACAAAATAGAATAAACTATATTAGGTAGCAAAATGTTAATGAAAACTCACAAATATCTAAATTTAACGGCCCAAATAAGTGTGAAAAATCCACACTTATCAAATGCCACCACCATTGCTCTACTATCATCAATAGGAAGTTTATGAAAGATTCTACAAAGGGAATTATTATAACAGTAGAACTGTAAGTCTTGAAAAATAGGTGTGTGTGAAGAAAATTGAATTCGTTTATAAAATGGAAAAATTAGAAGAAACTAGAGAAAAAATTTAATAAGGTCTTGTCCAAAGTTGTTTGGAAACATGAAAATAGATTGATTTAACATGAGGAAAAAAGTTTAACAAGAAAGACAAGTATGAAAAGAGATAATAAGATAGAAAAGTAGAGAGTATTAAGTGTGATAATAAGGAAATAGATTGATTTAAAATAAGGAGAAAATGTAATTTGTTATAAAACTATAAAAAAAAACAAGTGTTCACCAATTAAATGCAAACCGCAAGTGTACGGGTCACGTTCAAGTAATAAAGTGGACTTTTAGAATCCAGATTGTCGATCACTCGAGAGATGTATACTTTCGACTACTCGACTTTAATCAATTTAATTTTTACAATATAAAGAAGCACACTCAATTAAACATATGATTTGAAAAAAAAAATAAGGAAAATAACTAAAAATCTACAAAATACAAAAACTTGGTGATTTTGGAGGAAAACTTGGTTGAGATTCATAGTTTTATTTAACCGTCGCCTAATTAATTTCTCTACAAGCCAATTACAAATCACTCATTTACGATGTTAGACCCGATCGTTCAATTTTAGTTAATTACCTCTCTCGAGGGAAATTAACCCTAGCTGATTGGTTTAACCTACTATATCTCTATGTCGATTACAACCAAATAACCGCATTCAATATTTGTGAAACTAGCTCAATGAAAACAAATAACTTAACATTAAAGAGCAATTATAGAAATTAATCAAGGCTAGGTTATATATATATATATAAAGGAGAATATTAATCCAATACATTACATGTTTGACAAAATAATTAAGAAAAATCAAAGTTATAAATAAAACCCTTTTTGTAGCTTGGTGTTGATTTCCCCAAACATTTCTCCATTTTATTCTCCTTGATTGAATCTCCTTTGTTTTGCTCTTGATTTCACTTCCAAAATGCCAAGAAATACAAAAGAAAAAGAAGAGAAAAAGAAACAAAATTGAAAAAAAAAAAAAAGAGAAGAAGAAAAAAAAATGGCAAAAGACGTTCCCAGCAAGAAGACCCAGAATGAAAATCCCAGCAACAAGTTTTTTCAATTAAAACCGTAGGAAAATTGCAGCCTTAGTCCCCAGAATTTTGGAATGTGCCAAAATGGAGCCCCAGTTCAAAATATGGTGTCTAGGCGCCTGGTCTCTGTCCAAAACCAAGAATAATTTATTTTTGTGTAATTTGCAGCTAAGTCCCTTAGGTAATTGCATGTCAGGTCCCCTCAACTTTGATTTTGTACATTTTGGTCCTCGAATTTTGACTTTCATTTCAAATTTTCCCTCCATAAATTGCATCTCAAAGTCTTCAACTTTCTAGCTTGTTGACATTGGTCACAAATTTTGTACTTTTTTGTCCTTTTGCCTTGTTCTTATTCCTTTGGGTGATTTTTTTTACCTACAAAAACATAAATTGCATAATTGTGTGTAGAAATCCACTCATTTTAATCAATAATTAGCTTGTTTAGGTATTAAATAAGTGTGCAAAAATACACTTATCAAATACCCCCAAACTTACGTTCTTGCTCATCCCAAGCTAGATTATCTACCAACACAATCATGCATACTTGATAAATATCAACACATTAGATAGCTTGTCAAAAAAATCGAAGAGTGTAAAATTATTTAATCAATTCACAAATATGCTCCAAATAATGCTAACAAAAATAATTTAAGCTTGTCCAATGTTCGATCGGTGTGTGGGTGCATAGTCATTTTCAATCATCATCTAAATTAGGAAAAAAGTTGTCAAGACGAAAAAAATAATTCAAATTGGATCCAACGACCCTTCATGGTCAAATATGTCATTTCTCACTCGTGAGATTCACACTCCTCAAATAGATGTTTCTTTTATTTTCCCCCGGTGTAAATCTAAAGGTAGCTCTCAACTCACTCATTTCTTTTCCCGTCCTAGTTCGATTGGGTCTAACCGGCAATCTCAACATCTAGTCATGTGATGATTTTCCACTAGATGGGTGCTTTCACATTCAAGCTTATACTAGGTAATTCAAAGCCACTAGTTATCTAAGCACAAATATCACATACACTTGCACCAAAACAATTTTTTTTTTTATTTCTCTCTTTTTTTTTTTCGTTTTTTTAGTTAAATCTCATATTTTACGTCACTCCCTTAAACTTTCTTCTTGACCTTTGTAGGGAGCTTTAGGTCAATAGCTCCCTGGTTGTTTAGACTAAAGGGCACCGGGTTTTGAGATACCACAACAGACTTAATAACTCGAGTAAAAAATGCTACGAAATGAGGCCCAAGATTCAATAAGTGCAATATCATTCTTTTAAGTACAACATAACACATGAGGCTTAGATCCCTAGCATACGGTCATTACCTAACTTATACTTGGCAAAAGGCACTCCACAAAAAAAAAAAAAATTTCAACACGCATGAAATCAACACACTTCTAGATAATATCCTTCATCGGCTAGACTATCCCCAAACTTATCTCGCAATATGATGAAGTGAAAGAGAAGAGAATATAGGTTGATACAAATTTTCAAGCAACTCACAACCAAGTTCTTACCAATTCAAAAATCTCTCCATCAATCCAAATCTAAATAACAATTAATCATGACCATTGTGCTCAAAGTAACTCAAGATCTCACATGGACAAGCACTTTTGAAAAACATTAGGCACAAATAGCATAATTAGTCATAGCTCATGAATCAATAACAATTTTAAACATCAATCCATCCTAAGCCGGCAAGGTCATCTAACATGTCAACACAAAATAACCAATTTAAGTACAATCACCTCCAAACATAAACCAGACATTGTCCTCAATGTGGAAATGAACAAGATAAAAGAGAAGGGTGATAATAAGACTTCCTCGGTTGTATATTTGTGAAGGGGTATCATGCTTTACTTGGACTTGTAATGCTTTTAATGGACTTGGGCAAGTGACATTGTACACATTTAACCCTCGAACTTGTGAGGAACGTTGCATATATAGGACTTCAAAAATTACCTACAAACAATGATAGCAAATTAAATAAAAACAAGATGCATAAAAGTAAATAAAAAGATTAAAAGTTGGATTTCCAAAACTCAAAATTGCCCATTTCCATATAATAGGACTTGCCTATTCCATCCTATTCAAATCCAACTATATAAACTTCCACCACATCATCGAACTTAATCACAAACTCAATTTTCGGGCAATCAATGAAGTCGGAAGAATGTACATTACTTTCATCTTCATTGCTTGCTACATTTTCATTCCGCCCCTTTGTGGATAAATTGTCATTCTCTTTGAGCTCTTTGTCAATAGTGGATATATCTTCGGATTGAATGATCAGTTCACAATCCAATGTTATGGGCAATGGCAAGTCTGTCATATTAACTCCCTCGAATGGATTATACCCCCACTTTTGAAATCCATACCAATATTTGTAATCTCCCACAAGCATGTCCTCTTTATCCAACTTGGCAAGTACCTTCTAATTCAAAAATGGAGGACCATCTCCCGAAAATTTGATGTTCTCGTCCCAATCATTAGGTACATAGTCTCCTGCGAGCATGTAACTTTCATCAAAATTGTCCAGTGTTTGTTTTTGGCATTTCAAATAATATATAAACCAAAGAAGTTTCGATATTGAGGCATCGGTGCACGAATACAAGCATAGTCATGTACAATGCATCGCTAGACAAATATCGCATGTTGGACCTTCAAGTATACTTTCATAGTCAAGGTAGAGACTAGATAGTGTAAACATTTTGTTACTTTACTAATTAGAATCAAGTAAATAATTGAAAAGTACGGGGAGAAAATACAAACACAAGATAGATTAGCAATACGGGGGTTAGACAAAAAGAAACAAAAAGAAATTAAATAAAACTAAATTAAAAAAATTGTTAAAATCAAAATTAACTAAAGTGGTAATTAAAGTAAAAACATTCCTGAACAACGGCGCTAAAAACTTGTTCACCAATTAAGTGCAACCCGCTAGTGCACGGGTCACGTTCAAGTAATAAAGCGGACATTTAGAGTCCGGATTGTCGATCCCTCGAGGAAAGTATACTTTTGACTACTCGACTTTAATCAATTAAATTTTAACAATATAAAAAAGCACACACAATTAAACATATGATTTGGAAAAATAAGAAAAATAACTAAAAATCTACAAAATAGAAAAATACAAACACTTCGTGATTTTGGAGGAAAACGTGGTTGTGATTCATGGTTTCGCTTAACCGTCGCCTAATTAATTTCTTTACAAGTCAATTAACAAATAACTCATTTACAATGTTAGACCCGATTTTCCAATTTTAGTTAATTACCTCTCTTGAGCGAAATTAACCCTACTTAATTGATTTAACCTACTATATCTCTATGTCGATTACAATCAAACAACCGGATTCAATAATTGTGAAAATAACTTAATGAGTTACCTAGGGCAAGTTGTATTATCTCATTATATATATATATATATATATATATATATATATATATATATATATATATATGGTAACAAAGGAGAATATTAATCCAATACATTACAAGTTTGACAAAATAATTGAAAAAAAAAATCAAAGTTATAGATAAAACCATTTTTGTATCTTGGTGTTGATTTCCCCAAATATTTCTCCACTTTATTCTCCTTGATTGAATCTCCTTTGTTGTGCTCTTGATTTCACTTCCAAAATGTCAAGAAATACAAAAGAAAAAAAAGAGAAAAAGAAACAAAAATGAAAAGAAAAAGTGAAGAAGAAAAAAAAAAGGCAGAAAACGTTCCCAGCAAGAAGACCCAGAATGAAAATCCCAGCAACAGGTTTTTTCAATTAAAACCCTAGGAAAATTGCAACCTTAGTCTCCAAAATTTTGGAAAGTGCCAAAATGGACCCCCAAAGTTCAAAATGTGGTGTCTAGGCGGTCTCTATCCAAAACCAAGAATAATTGATTTTTGTGTAATTTGCTACTAAGTCCCTTAGGTAATTGCATGCCAGGTCCCTCTCAACTTTGATTTTGTACGTTTTGGTCCTCGAATTTTGACTTTCATTTCAATTTTTCTCTCCATAAATTGCATTTCAAAGTCCTCAACTTTCGGGCTTGTTCACCTTAGTCACAATATTTTTACTTTTTTTGTCTTTTTTTTTTTCTCATGTTGCCTTGTTCTTATTCCTTTAGGTGATATTTTGCCTACAAAAGTATAAATTGTACAATTGTGTGTAGAAATCCACTCATTTTAATCAATAATTAGCTTGTTTAGGTATTAAATAAGCGTGCAAAAACACACTTATTAACAAGTGTAAGAGATAATAAGATAGAAAAGTAGAGAGTATCAAAATTCAAGTTTATATTTTATTAAAAATTAATGTCCATATTTATAGGGGTTCAAAATGAGATTTACAATCGGAGTAGAATATACTCTTTAGAGTAGATAGAATTTATCTAATTATTCTGATAAGACTAACATCAATATTTATCTCATAGTTTTACAACCCTTTACCTTTTATGAATATTTGCACAATAAATGCATCGTTATAAACTTATAGCTTGTTTGGTACCCATTTTGTTGGAAAAAATGAATTTTTTAGGTTGATGTGATGGTGAATATGTGGTTGAAAAAGAAGGAAAAGTTATTGATGTGATGGAAAATATTATTTTATTGAAGAATGTGTGGTTGAAAATGAAAATGAGAATGAGAATGGGTACCAAACAGGGCATTAGTTTGGCCAAAAACTTAGAGTAATGAAAATACTAAACAAAGAAAAAAAGAGTATAAATAATTAAAATAAAATTGGAGTAATAAAATGTTGCCTTGTTAAAACCTTATCAAAAAATTCAATGGAATAAAACTTGGGCGAAAGGAAAAGAGTACAGCTATTTCTCTGAGTTCAATAAATGAAATTCCTTGTATCAAGACATCAATGTCTTGTACGTCAATATCTTCAATATCACAGTTCTGATGAAGTATGTTTCATTTTACTTATCCTGGTTGACTTTTGTTGGCATGATGGTCTATAAAAAAAGACATTGTTATTCTCTTTAGGAGTCTCGTACACAACATACAATATATAAAAATGTTATTTTAAAAGGTAAATATCTTGTAAAATATAGACTTCCGTTACATAAAAAATAAGGCTCGTTAAAACCTTACTAGGAAAAACCCATGAGAAAAATCTAAATGAAGAAAAAAATAGTACATTATTCTTTGGACACACTACAAAAGTTGTCTCATTAAAAACTTTGCTTGAAAAATTCAATGGGACAAAATCTTAGTCAAAAGAAAATGAGTACAACATGTACTTACTTCTCACATGATAATATCAATTGAATTATATGCTTGATGCATATTAAATCCTTCAAAGATAAATATTAATTGTAATGTCATATGAGATGGCTATAATAGCATTTCAAATTTCATTTATTGTCAGAATGACAAGATATGGACTTGTTATTATATTCACCACGATCTTTGTGAAATTTATTATGTTTAGAATCCTACATTATATTTACGACTTCATTTTTATCATTTACTTTTCGCATAAATATACATCTTTAGGTGTTTAAACTTCATGTCCAAAAACTTTTGACTTCTTTAAGAAGTTCAATTTGATAGGTTTGAATCATTTTATTTGGTTAATCATTACTTCTATTGATATGTTTCAAAGAATTTATTTTAATATCTTCGCTATTCATAATATAAAGCGGTACATCATGTATATTTAATATTGTCAATTTTTTTAATTCGTTTTTATTTCTTTTCTATAATGATATAAATTAATGAGAGATCTCAGCTTTCCATATTTGAAGTACTTGAAACTCTTTTGGAGATTTATAATTAGTTATGCCTATATACTCTTCATGAGTATATGCCTCCTAATTAAGACCACAATTCTTATTTAATCAATTTTTTTCAAGAGTTTTTCTCTTTGGAATTGAATTTCACATCTATTCAAGCATGTTTATATGATGTTAAAAAAAATTCATTCTAAGACATTAATACAAGATAAAGCATTTATAGCTAGAATATGAGATATTATAAATCCCTTAAGGGTGAGTAAATGCATCTTACAATGGAGTTATCTTTTCATATTGTCAAGTATGAGAATATAGATAGCACAATATTGATATTAATATGTTATACTTTTTTTAGGGGAAATAATAATACTTTTATATAAATTATGCTTCTCTAGAAGCATTAAAACATGTATCAAACTTAGACTTCTATAAAGTTAATCTTCGAGATTAACACATTATTCTTCTAAAATATTAATTTGTATAAAATTTTGATTTCTTAAGGAATAATAAAATGATGTTATTCTTGATATAGTAGTTTGAGTTGTGTTTATAAAGTTGTACTTCTACAGTAGTAAAAACATAATATTCTTTGTATAATATTGATATAACATAAATTTATGTTTGTTTGGAGCATTTAAGTCATTAAATCAAAAAATTCACATATCTAGAAACTCTACAAATCCTGAACTATACTAGATTTGAGTTTTTCAAAAACTAAAAATTTATTCTTCAAGAATATTTTTTATACCATCTTTAAGGCTTAATTTGGTTTCTATTTCTATAGTGGACAAATTCGGTTACCCATGTTCATTTGAAAATAGTCAGTTTTATCTCTTTTTTAATTTAAAAGTTGTAGGGTATCTGCTCTTTATCTGGTTATAACAACGTATAGTTGCTTAATGCGGTTGCCTCTTATAATGAAATGTTGCATGTGAATTCATGTGGCATTAAACGTAAATTAACCTATGAGAATTTCACATCATTATTGTATAAGCGATTAGGACACATCTCTCAAAAGAGATTCAAAAAACTCATGTTAGAAAGAATTCTTGATCTCGTTATTTTTAGACTTAAAAGCGTTTGGGTTAATTTCATTAAGGGGAACAAACAAATATAGGGAGATTAGGTGTCAACAAGACTTAGAATGTCTTAAAACTAATTCATACGGATATCTGTAGGTCATTTCCTTTGACTTCTTGAAATTATCAACAGTCATTTATTACGTTCATAAACGATTCTCCTCATTATGACTATTTGTATCTCAATCATGAGAAAATAAAATAACTGGACATGTTCAAGGCTTACAAGACTAAGGTTGAAAATCAACTCAACAAAAGAATAAACACGTCAAATCTGACAGTGGTGGTGAATATTATGGCAAATATAACAGATCAAGAGAACAGTGTCAAGTGCCTTTTGCTAAATTCTTAGAAGAATGTGGAATCAAATCAACTTAGCAAAAGAATAAAATACGTCAAATCTGACCGTAGTGGTGAATAATTTGGCAGATATGACGGATTATGAGAACAACGTTTAGGGCCTTTTGCTAAATTCCTAGAGAAATGTAGAATCGTCCCATTGTATACCATGTCAGGGTCCCCTAACATAAATGATGTTACTGAGGGACAAAACAAAACACAATGACATGTCTTTGAAGAAGAATATGTATATATCCCTTTTGTTGCAATTGATAATAATCAGGATCAGGGAAAAATATTGGCTCTAGATCTTAATCAATAAGCAATTTC
The DNA here is from genome assembly GCA_019395295.1 of Osmanthus fragrans. Classification (NCBI taxonomy): domain Eukaryota; kingdom Viridiplantae; phylum Streptophyta; class Magnoliopsida; order Lamiales; family Oleaceae; genus Osmanthus; species Osmanthus fragrans. The sequence goes on along the minus strand of CM033348.1, from coordinate 12,704,469 downwards.
CTATTAAGACAATATTCCAAAACCCCTTATACATAATCAAGAGATTGTTTCATAATAACAAACTCAACAACCTCAGGAATAAATGTTATTAAGGAGATCCACTAGAAAATGAGAAAGGCAATTTCAGATAATTTTATAGTCTTTCTCCAAGAAAATAAGGTTGTCATTGATTCATTGATTGGTGGAAGAAGATCCAATCAATTTTCATCAAGCAATGCAAAGAAATAATTCTCAAGAGTGGATTGATGTCATTAATGAAGAGACAAAGTCCATGAAAGATAATGGCGTTTGGGAACTCATCCCATTACTTGAAGGTATGAAACCTATTGGTTGTAAATAAATATTTAAAATCAAGAGGGAGTCGAAGGGTGAAGTAAAGAAATATAAGACTCGTCCTACTGCAGATGACTTTACTCAAAAGGAAGGCATTGACTTTAAAGAGACTTTCTCTCCGGTTTCTACGAGCGATTCTTTTAGGACTATTATGGCACCTGTAACATATTTTTATTTTGAGTTACGTCTTATGGTTTACAAATAAAAAGAAATCCATCAATGGGTTTAAGCATGCTTCCCATCAATGGTAACATAAATTTCATCAAATAATTATCTCATTTTCGTTTCGAGATAAATTCAATTGATGGTTGTGTGAGTCACAAATTCAATGGGAGTAAGCATATTTTCCTGATATTGTATGTCGATGACATACTGTTTCCTTGTAATGATATTGGCTTATTGCACGATATCAAGATATTTCTGTCATGAAATTTTGAAATGAAAAATCTTGATGACGCCTCTTTTGTGTTAAGGATACATATACATCAGAATTGTTGGGGTATTTTTGGATTATTTCAAAATATTTGTATCGAAAAGGTTATTAAGATATTTTGGATTGAAGAATGAAAATCAGGCTATACCCATCCGTGGGCTTAAGCAGGATTCTCGTCAATGGTAATATAAATTTCATCAAATAATTATCTCGTTTGGTTTTGAGATAAATCCGTCCAAATGGTTGTGTGAGTCACAAGTTCAATAGGAGTAGGCATATTTTTCTGGTATTGTATGTCGATGACATACTGTTTCCTTGTAATGATATTGTCTTATTGCACAACATAAAGAGATTTCTATTATGGAATTTTGAAATGAAAAATCTTGATGATGCCTCTTTTGTGTTAAGGATACAGAGACATCGGGATTGTTCTTGGGGTATTTTTGGATTATTTCAAAAGATCTATATTGAAAAGGTTCTTAAGAGATTTAGGATTGAGGAATGAAAACCAGGTTGTACCCATCTGTGGGCTTAAGTAGGCTTCTCGTCAATGGTAACATAAATTTATCAAATAATTGTCTCGTTTAGTTTTGAGATGAATTTTGTTGATGGTTGTGTGTATTACAAGTTCAGTGAGAGTAAGTATATTTTTCTGGTATTGTATGTTGATAACATTTTGTTTACTTACAATGCTATAGGTTTATTGCACGGTATCAAGAGATTTTTGTTATTGAATTTTGAAATGAAAGATCTTGGTGACGCCTCTTTTGTGTTAAGGATACAGATATATTGGGATCATTATCGGGGTATTTTTGGATCATTTCAAAAGATCTGTAAGGAAAAGGTTTTAAGATATTAGGGATTGAGGAATGAAAACCAGGTGATACCTATATTGTTAAGGGAGACAAGTTTAGTCTCAATCAATGCCCTGAGATAAACTTAAAGAAAAGGAAATACAAAAAATTCTCTTTGCTTCGCGGTTGGGAGTTTAATATATGCTCAAATTAGGGCTCATACTTAGTAACTCTGGATTGGATATTTGGAAAGCAGCCAAGCAAGTTATTCGGTATCTATAGGAAACTAAGGATTACATGATCACATATAGGAAATCGGGATATTCTGATTCTGATCATGGAATATGACTTCAAAATTGTCACTAAGTTGGACATTTTTTATGGAATCAAAAGATCACTCAAGTTATTCTGTGACAATAGCAGTCTTGTATTCCTATAGGAGTTTGATGTTGTCAAATTTTATGGACATTAAGTTTCCGGTTGATAAGAAAAGAATTCAAAGTGATTAGTTTCTGTAGAGCATATTAGAACAAACAAGTTAATTACTGACCCGCTTACTAATGGACTATACCCAGGGTCTTTCATGAGCATACTACTCATATGTAGGTTTGGGCAAAAAAATCGAAAAATGGATCAAACCAATCAAATCAAATCGATTTAGGTCGGTTTGACATAGTTAATTGGTTTGGTTTGGTTTTCTTTTAAACAAAACCACGATAGGTTGGTTTCATTATGGTTTGAAGCCTTAAACCACTGGTTAACCGAACAAACCCAACCCATTTACATGTTTATTTTTTTTTTCAAGAAAAATAAAAATCGAAAGATAAGTCATAATCTCATAACTATATTTCGATTCCCTCCAATCTATAATTGTAGCGACCCGAAATTTTAAAAGTACAAATTTTATAACTTAAAATGTGTCGCTACGATAATCCCGTCAAAGTTTAGAATTCATTTTACGTCCGTCGAGTTGTCTAGCAAAAAAACAATTAATTTAGGATTTCAAAACGATTTTAATCTTAAAATTTCAATATTTACTTATCGATTTCAATCTCGAACATTTTTTTTAAAAAGTATCAAATTCTTATCAATTTAAATCCAATTTTTATATCCGATATTCTATTTAGAATCAAATTTCATTAAGTCCAAATTTTATCTTTTAATCAAATTTTATTAAATCCTGTTAGATAAAGAATTATTCTCCAACTCAAATTCTAAGCCTAATTTATTGCCTCATTTTTCGTGCCCTAACCCACTATTGATTACTGTTCATTATCACCTCTTCGACCACGCCTCACAGCTTTCCACACACGGCTTCTTCAACCCAACAACTACTGCAACAGGTAAAAATCCACATTCCATCTTCTTTCAATTTCGATCAATAACCAACCGAGAATGTCACGCAATTTCACACACACACACACACGGTTTGAGCAACTGCAACCAAAACACCACCTCAAACCGCCGCCTTCACGCACCCATTACACCACCATCCCACAATCGAACCCCCAACAAACCACCACCACCGCATACCACACCGCAACCACCCCAAAACGGCAGCCCCGTTTTCGCCAAATCGACCCCCACTTCATCCATGTCAACCCAAAATTCAACCACCAAAAACCAAAAATAAGGAAGCCCAAACACTTACCTCCACCCTAAACTCCTTTTTGGCCGGATTCCCACCGGAATCGCCCAAGAAATCCGGACTGTTGGCTCGATATTTTGGCCTCGGTCGACATTCAAAGGACCCCCAAAAGACCCCTCGCCCGTCGGCGCCTCACAACGGCAACACCCCCGTTTTTGGCCGGAGTTCAACCCACTTCCTTACCTTCCCCGTCGCTGGCTCCTCCCCTCCTCCTCTTCTCCGTGACCATGTCGAGTGAGAGAGAGAGAAATAGTGTTTGTATATAATTGAGTTTTGAGAAATTACTCCATTAGCCCAAGTTTTTAAAAGTCACCCTTTTCAGCCCCCAAAGTTTTTAAAAGGTTATTATTTTTAATTCCAAAGTTTTATAAATTGTTTAGTTCAGTTCCTATGTTCTAGTAACTTTTAAGTTAGCCCACAAATTTCAAAAATTCATTTTCAGCCTTCAAACATTTAAATTTAAGTTTCAATATCTTTTCAATTTAGTCCCTAAAGGTTTTAAAGTCTTAATTAAACTTAGTATCTTAAATTAAATTAATTTTGTTCTTGCTAGACGAGATCGCGGGCAAAGTGTGAAGCACGGTAACGTTTTGTGTTAACTCTTGAATGTGAGAAAAATTATTTTAGAAGTGATGTTCCGCGTTTTGTGTTAAATTGCTATGGGTTTTCAAATATATATATGTCTTCGCATTGGGGCGACCTTTGAAAATGTTTATCTACAGGTTATTTTGATTTAAGTAGCGCCTCGAGTTATTAGTGAAATTGGGGCGTTACAATAATGTTGTCAGTAAGTAATAGCACTAAAAATTTCATTTCACAAGCTCATTATATTCTACTTAACTTTTTTAACTACTTAGGCAGACATGCTACATAATGCATAAATAAAAACAAAATTCCTAAGATTTTTGTTAATATGTTTCTATTAACTTGATTTTATTTGTTAGTCAATAATTCTTGTAATATGAAATTATTTAGTTATTTTAGTTCTTGTAATTTAAGTGGGTCCAAAACTTAGACAATATTTTTTAGAAAAAATTAGTTTGGACTGAAAGTCCAAACCAACTAACCAAACCAATTTGGTTTGGTTCAGTTTGATTTAAGAGTTAGAGTGAGTTGGTTTGGGTTAAAATTCTTCAAAACCGACTATTTTGGTTTCGGTTTCAGGTTGGACTTGAAACTGATCTAAACCAAACCGCGCCTAGGCCTACTCATGTGGATGTTGCATATTATGATGATATGACAGTTTAAGTGTGAGTTTCTATTTGGTTGTTGTCTGATTTAGACACATTTTATGCTTATAGATATTCAAATTATTTTCAGTAATAAAGGATTCATTTCATTTTTCACTTTAATTAAAGTTTTGTTTTTATCTCATTAAAGAATAAGGTACGACAAGTTGGAAGGCATGTTTTGATCACATTGCACCTAATTTCCATGCTATACATCCATACTTGATCTTTGTTATTTAATTGTGTTGATATATGTGACAATGAAGATCACTTTGATTTTATATGGACATAATTAATGAACGAGATTGTTCACAAATGCTTTTGGTTATGATAGCAAAAGTTTTGACGTCATAAGGTTATGTACATTCGTAAAGTAACATGGAAGATTGTTGGGATTAGCTGTTATATGGGCCCTACACATGTAACTAAATGTGTGTTAAAGGCTATCTTATGATTGCTAAGTAAAGTGGTCTAATAAAGAATTAAAGTTATGGGTTTTGGGCATTTAAATAAAGTAGGGAACACCACATAATACCTACATATAAGAATTACTTTTCAACACTAACAAACTTGTGAAATTATTTCAAAAATTTGGTGGTAAATAAATTTATTAAATATTAAATAAATAAATAAATTATTTCAATAGTCTTGGACTTAGATATCTTCACCTCCAGTTTATGAACAGTTACAGTAAGAACACCATTCTCTATTGTTGCCTTCACTTTACCAGTTTTCATATTTTCATGCAAATAGAACCTCCTGAGAAATTTGCCTCTTGCCCTCTCAATACGATGCCATTAATCATTCTTGTCTTCCTTTTGCACTTCAGTCCCGAAATATCGGCTTTGAAAACATGGGACATCGGCGTCTCCTTTCCGTTTATTTGGATATTGGCGGTGGTGAAAATGTCATTGGTTGATTGAAATCTCCTGAACAACCTAAATCTCATCCGCCCATCGTCTCTGTCGCTACAGCCGCATGTGGAAGATGATTGTTATCGGAGAATCTACGCTAACTGATAAGGATAAGTTTTGTAGATTGGGAATTTTGGTGGATGGGAGGACTATTGATCAATGGAGATTAAAAATCAAGAGAAAATGATTGAACCATATTTGGCAATGTTTTATCGAATCCGATTTGGGAAATAAAGGCTGTCTATGTTGTCAATCACATGTATATGCATTTGGGCGGTATATTGGTTTGCCTTTTTAACTGTTTGATAAACTTTAAATTGTTCTTTTGGGGTGTGGATTTTTTTTTTATTTAGTAATCTAACATGAGCTGTAGCTAATGAAATTTTGTGATAGAATATATGAAATTTGTGCCAAGGAAAATGGTGTGGTTTGTGACTAATGAAAATTATGTAATTTGTTGGTGAGATTGACATTGAAATTCAAGGGAAATGGTGTGATTTGTGATTAATAGAAATATTGGTGATCGTGACCCGTTAATTGACTTGTGCTAGGGAAAATTAGTGATCATGACCGATTAATTGTGTAATTTGCAATTATAAATTACTTGTGACCTATTAATTATTTGATTTGTGACATTATATGTGATTGTGACACATAAATTTTATCGTATGTGATTTTGACTTAGTATGTAATTATAATTTATTAGTTGTGTGGCATATAATTGTGACCTGTTCAATTTCAATTATATGTCACAACATTTATCCAAGGTCACAAATTATGTGATCACTTGATGTTTGAATTATCACAGTCACTCTTATAGATCTATCAGATTTTAAAATCATTAATTTTTAAGAAATTAAGTAATCATATTTTGTAACATCTTATAAAATTTTGTGATCTCTAATTTAATTAAATGGATCGCGATCACAATAAACATAGTTTATAACTATGGTCACATTCTAGTCACAAACCACACAAGATCATAGCCACAAAGACAAAATTTATAGGTCACAAATATAAGTTTAGTCACAAATTACTCATTTTTATAGGTCACAAATTATTTATGAGTCACAACTCATTGTACGATCACAAATTATCAAATTAATTTATCACAACTTATTTATCGATCACAAAGACACAAATTGTAAGTCACAATTACAAATCTAGCAACAATCAAATATTTTTAGGTTATATATTATCTATTAGTCACAAAATATTTGTTTGGGAAGAATTCAAAACTAAGGCCTTAAGTATGCACAGTTCAATTTTCATGTTTAAAATTGCCAAAATGTAAAAACCAGGTTTTTATTTTTTAATTAAAAATATGTTTTTAATTAATTATAATAAGGTCAAAATTATACAATTAATGGTCACAAGTACATAATTATAGGTCACAACTTATTTGCTGGTCACATATTATCAAATTAATTGATCACAAATTATTTCGAGGTCACAAATCAAAAAAATTATAGGTCATAAATTATCTCGAAATCATTAACAAGTCACAAATTATTTTGAGGTCACAAATCAAAGATTTTTTAGGTCACAAATTATTTTCAAGGTCACATATCGAAAATTTTAATAAGTCACAATTTATTTTCGATGTCACAAATCAGAATTTTGAAAGGTCAAATTATTTTACGATCACGATTCAAAAATTTCATAGGTCACAATTTGTTCATCGATCACAAATCATTAGTCACAAATTCTATTTGGGTCACAGATTAACTAATTCAGTGGTCACAGTCACGAAATAATCTTGTGACCACCGTCTCTACCGCACCACGCTGTCACCACCACCACCTTACAACTCTGAAAATCGACTGCCAGATCTGAAAATCGTCACCCCAACACCTCACAAAACATAATCCAAAAACCGCCACCAATAAGAAAATAACACACACCACCAATCTGAAAATAACAAAAGCTTCCACCCCGGCTCCTGTAAGTTCTCCACGGATTGTTTCCACACTAGCTCCAGTGAGCTCGCCATCTGCTCCAGAGCCAGTCAGCTTACCACTACTGACTACTCCAGTCCAGTCTCCAGCTCCCGAGGTGTCAATACCACCAATTCCAGCTTCTGCGCCCCCGAGTAAGACCCCAGCTAAGGCTCCAGCCACAAGAAGAAAAAAAACAACAAGCACACTTCACCTTCACCTGCTCCGGCTCTGGAGCTGACGTGCCCACGAGAACGACGAGGACAATGCCGCTGCGAGGGTGCCGCACACCAGTGACGATGCTGGTACTCAACTCTCTTCGACAGCAGGCGCTTCTCATTGGCAGTGATCTGAGGAGAGGCTAGGAAGAGAGAGACAAGATGAAGAAAGTGGAGAGATGGAGGAAAGGGGAAACTGATGTAGGATTTGGGGGATGTTGAGTTGTGGTGAGTTAATTTTATAATACCTAATTTATGATTAGTTAAACTTTGCACCTGATTTTTTAAAAGTGATCTTTAAAGATCTGCTATTGTGTAATTTCCATTATTTGTTTTATTGATCATAATTACCCAGTAATTGATCATAATTACCTAATAATTGGTCACGACTTATTTCTTGATCACAAATCATAAAATATATAGGTCACAAATTATAAAATTAATTGTTATATGTAATTTCTCGATTACAAATTATCAAATTAATTGATCACAGTTTATTTATCGATAATGAAATCCCAAATTGTAAGTCACAATTATAGATTTTGTCACAAAATCACACATTTTTAGTCACGTATTATTTGATCAAATTATCAAATTAATTGATGGCAACTTATTTATTAGTCACAAAGATACAAATCGTAGGTCACAATTACAAATTTAGTGGCAATCACATATTTTTAAGTAGCATATTATTTATTGGTCACACATTACTCGTTTTATTAGTCACAATTATTTAATAATTGGTCAAAAATACCCAATAATTGGCCACGACTTATTTCTGAATAAAAAGTCACAAAATGTATAGGTCACATATTATCGAATTAATTGGTCACAACTTATTTCTCGATCATAAATCACAAAATATGCACGTCACAACTTATTTTACTATCACAAATCTACTTAATGGCTCATTTTACAACTCTTGATGGAAGTTATTTATCGATCATAAGTGGATTCATGACTCTTATATGACCTACAAAAATCAGTTTAGTCACATTTTGTAACCCTCGATAAAAGTTTGTTCATATTTTGTGACAACTTTATGATCTAAAATTTAATTATTGAGGTCACGGTCATAATTACATATAACTTATTGTCATATATCAATCATAAATTACACAAAATCATGGTCACACAAAAAAAATTTGTGGATCACAATTACAAATTTAATCGTAAATCATACATTTTATTAGATCACATATTATTTATTGATTACAAATATTCAAATAATTAGTCGCAAACCTTACTCACACCCACCCCAATTCACTTTTATCATTACAACCCAACAAACATATTACACATTGTACAAAGTACAAACATTCTAGAAAAGAAATGACACCAAGTTCCATATATAAAGACATTATTAAATAAACAAAAGCAGAACAACAATCGAAACTTCCAGTAGTTGAAAATAGAGGTTTTTCACCTCCAATTTAGGAACAGTTATAGTAGAATACCATTCTCCATTGTTGCCTTCACTTCATCAATTTTTGCATTTTTTCGGACAAATAGAACCTATTGAGAAATTTGCCTCTTGCCCTCTCAATCCGATGCCATTTATCAATCTTATCTTCCTTTTTCGCGGCCCTCTCGTCGCTAATTTACAGAACCCTACCCTCTTCCACCTCTACTTTCACCTCTTCTTTCTTCAGCCCTGGAAGATCGGCTTTGAAAAAACATGGGCCTCCGGTGTCTCCTTCCAGTCTATCCGAACATTGGTGGTGGCGAAAATTTCATTGGTTGATTGAAATCACCTGAACAACCTAAATCTCCTCCGTCTGTTGTCTCCATCGCTACAGTCGCCATCACCACCACACAGAATCGAAACAATTCTCTTTCAACATAGTCCTTGAGATGCCAAGCTATGTGATGGTGCTGCTTGCTGATTCTCCATCCCACACCACCTCATTCACGTGAAAATCATCTCTCCCTCAAATCTCACCATTGATTTTTGGCAAACCTTGAAGTCCCATAATTCATACACTCGGCCTCGAAGTACTGGATATTTTCTCTACTTCGCGTCGAGAGCTAGGCGCCACCATGTTTTGATTTAGGGCTTCGTTGAGAGGGTTAGTAAAGAGTGAGTGGGATGGGACGGTGTCGAGTATGTGATTTTGTGTGATGCTTGACTTTTGAAAGAATTAAATTAAATTTTCATTTTTGAAAAGTAAAGTTAAATACCCGGCTATAAGGTAATTTTTCCAATAAAGTATGTGCCTAAATATGTGTAGAGATCGGATCCATTAGAGTTGTATTTTATGATGGACTAAATACATATGAAAACTATCCAATTCACATGTAATTCTCATTCTTTATGTCATCCCATCAACACAAAAATACAAGAGAAAGCACAAGAGAAATATCCAAAACCCACAATCAAGATCAAGAATCAAGAATAAAAAAGAAGGAATTAAGGCAATCTAGATTAAAGAGCGAGATGTCAACATTAAAGAGGTCGCAAGTCGATATTCAAGATTTAAAGCAATGGATTGAGGTATGTTCCACATTTATTATTATTCTAGGTGTTTTGACATGGAGATCTTGGTAATATAGGTATAAAGTTTCATAAAGTGTGGTTGTTAATAAAATTTGTAAAAATATAGACTTTCAATATTTTTACATTGTTTGAGTAAATAGGATAATAATGAATACATGCTTCGTAGAACTCCATCAAAAAAAATATAATGCTAAACAAGATTTGATAATATCACTAATTACTAAATAAAAAAATAAAAAAAGCACCACGTGATAATATTTGGAGGGCTCTAGATATATATAACTTGATTAATTATTTGATCAACAATTAGAAAACTAAATTCAATCCAAAAATTCAAAATAGTAAAATCACCACATTTTATTTTGAATCTCATAAATTTAACATAAGTAAGAATTATAAAACACAATTATCCACGAAATTCAAATGAATAAAATCTACAAACCAACACCTGCCCAAAAAGGCATTTAAAGTTGAAATTATCGAAATTCCGCAATAATGCATTTTGGTAATTACAGAAATGAAAATTGCTCTCTCTTTTTATATTAGAGGTCAATTTTCTTCTTAAAGTTGATACAAGAAAATGATTTTTACTAAACAAGATGAAAATTTCTAGCACATTCACTCACTTTAATAGATTTCAATTAGAACACATGAAAAGGCTCGTAAATGATAATTACTGATTTCCAAGAAAATGATAGTAGCATTAGGCTTAAATTAGTCGATAAAAATTGCTTTTTGACAATTGCTTCGATAAGCTATTGCAAATAGTAGTAATAATAAAGAGTTTGTTAATTATAAAATGTAATAATGTATGATCTCTTGAGTTTTCAAGAAAAGGAAAAAGTAAAGAAGTAAAAGAGTCTTGGATATTGGGATTTTAACATTATTTAGTAAAAACTAGATAAAATACGAAAATATTAAATTTCTTAAAATTTTTGAGCGCCTTCCTTGAATAAGGGACCTTAGGTGACCGCTTAAATTACCGATATGATTAAGTTAACTTCGACAATTATAACTATATAACACATAAGGGTTATGACATGACAATCAAAAGACATAAAAATTATAATTTAACGAATTAAAGTAATGGGGATTTATTTCCAATCATATTCTTTTCTTGTTTCCAACATGTATTTGAAATAGATACCATCACTCCTTGCTTCCCAGATGCAATAAGTACGCAGGCAAGATCTTGCCCAATTTGAATTAAAAACTTCAAATGCTCGATTCTTTGAACCCCACCACAGGTGGCAGAAAAAACACCGTACGTCGAAAAATTTGATCACAAAAATGCCAATTGAGTTCTTGATTTACATGAAGTGTGTGATATCCAATATCATCATCTCACGATGCACAGTGCAACCGCAATGGGCTAGAGTTGGGTGGTAGTTTATTGAAGACTTGCACCTCATAAGAAGGAAAAAAACAAAATGCAGCTACATGGACAAGGCTGCAGCTGGCTAATATTATGAGATATAATGAGAGGTATTGGTTTATCATCCTTGTACAAGTCATACTAGCTAGCTTTCTCTGGCTCTTGCAACTATTTATACAAATATTTGGATTTGGTGGGCAAACATAAGTGAAATTCATATTATTGTGATCTGAAATGAATTGATGAGATATTATTGTAATCCGATACGAATTGATGAGATATTATTGTAAGTCGAAATGAAATCTTGGCAACAATTAATGTGAATTGAAGAAAATATTGTAGCAATTACAAATGGACTGACAAAAGAAATTATGAGATTGAGAAGAACAGGTGAGATATTAAAATATCCAACTCATAATCCAAATATTGTAGCAATGCCAAAGGGATCGACAAAAGAAATTATGAGATTATGATGAAGTGATGAGACATTAAGATTTCCAGCTCATAATCTACATAATAACATTAATGTGGATTGAAGAAAATATTATAGCAATTCCAAATGGATTGACAAGTGAAATTATAAGAATAAAATTAATTGACGAACTTATTTTTCAAATTTTTATTTCTTTTTGTGCACTAGTAATACCCATAACCTTTAATTGATTGGAAGTTTACCAAGATTTCATGAACGATCGACAAATGAAATTATGAGATTATGATGACCTGAAGAGATATTAAGATATCCAACTCGTAATCTAGATAATTATATTGATGTGGACTCAAGAAAATATTTTAGTAATTCCAAATGGATCGACAAAAGAGATTATGAGACTAAGATGATCTGATAACATATTAAGATATCCAAGTCAGAATCTAAATATTGTATCAATGCCAAATGGATCGACAAAAGAAATTTTGAGATTAAGAAGAACTTATGAAGTATTAAGATATCAAACTCAAAATCTAGATAATTACATTAATGTGGATTGAAAATTTTTTGTAGCAATTCCAAATGGATTGACAAATGAAATCATAAAAATAAAATTAACTGATGAACTTATTTTTCAAATTTTTTATGCTTTTTGTGCACAAGTAATACACATACTTTTTAATCGATTGGAAGTTTACCAAGATTTCACTCAGGATTGACGATAGAAATTAAGTGATTATGATTAACTCATGAGATATTAGGATATCTAACTCATAATCTACACAATTATATTAATGTGGATTGAAGAATAGATTGTAGCAATTCCAAATGGATTGACAAAACTAAATTATGAAATTAAGATCAACTGATTAGATATTAACATATTCAACTCGTAATCCAAATATTGTAGCAATGTCAAATGGATCGACAAAAGAAATTATGAGATTATGATGAAGTGATGAGACATTAAGATAACCAACTCATAATCTAGATAATAACATTAACGTGGATTGAAGAATATATTATAGCAATTCCAAATGGATTGACAAATGAAATTATAAGAATAAAATTAATTGATGAACTTATTTTTCAAAATTTTAATGCTTTTTGTGCACTAGTAATACACATAACCTTTAATCAATTGGAAGTTTACCATAATCAATTGGAAGTTTACCAAGATTTCACCGAGGATAAACAAAACAAATTATGAGATTATGATGAACTGACGAGATACTAAGATATCCAACTTGTAATCTAGATAATTATATTGATGTGGACCGAAGAAAATATTGTAGCAATTCCAAATGGATCAACAAAAGAGATTATGAGACTAAGATGAACTGATAACATATTAAGATATCCAAGTCATAATCTAAATATTATATCAATGCCAAATCGATCTACAAAAGAAATTTTGAGATTAAGAAGAACTTATGAGGTATTAAGATATCCAACTCAAAATCTAAATAATTACATTAATGTGGATTGAATAAATTTGTGTAGCAATTCCAAATGGATTGACAAATAAAATTAGCTGATGAACTTATTTTTCAGATTTTTAATGCATTTTGTGTACTAGAAATCCACCTAATTTTAAATTGATTAGAAGTTCGCCAAGATTTCACTGAGGATCGACAAAAGAAATTACGAGAGTACGATGAACTGATGAGATATTAAGATATTCAACTCGTAATCACATAATTATATTGATGCAAACTAAAGAAAATATTGTAGCAATTCCAAATGGATCGACAAAGAGATTAGGAGACTAAGATGAACTGATGACATATTAAGATATCCAAGTCATAATCTAAATATTGTATCAATGTCAACTCGATCGACAAAAGAAATTTCGAGATTAAGAAGAATTGATAAGGTATTAAGATATCCAACTAAAAATCTAGATAATAACATTAATGTGGATTGAAGAAATCGTTGTAGCAATTCCAAATGGAATGACAAATGATATTATAAGAATAAAATTAACTGGCGAACTTATATTTCAAATTTTAACGCATTTTGTGCACTAGTAATTAAAACACAATTTTTAGTTGATTGGAAGGTCACCAAGGTTTCACTTAGGATTGACAAACGAAATTATGAGATTATGATGAACTTATGAGATATTAAGATAGCCAACTCGTAATCTACATAATTATATTAATGTGGACTGAATAAAATATTGTAGAATTCCAAATGAATTGACAAAAGAAATTATGAGATATTAAGATCAGTATGGAGTTCTTGAATGAGGAGAGGGAAACTTCTGGAGATCTTGTGGAGAACAATGTAGCAAAATCCTTGATGTAACTCTGATGAGGTATACTTCTTCGCATGCATCATTGTCATTTTTATTTTCAATAACAAGTACAAATCATTCGGGTATCTTAAAATAACCCCGAAACTCCTCATTTTCCTATATTTAGGTAGAAAAGAATGTAACAAAAAGTACACTAGCACCGAATGAAAATAAATAGGTGGATAATAAATTGTAAGTCCTATAAAATATGTGGACAAAAATTATGTTTGATCAGCTAAAAAACTTTCAAGCATTGCCAAACATTCACGCAATTATATATTTTTTAATAGACATTTTGCAAAAACCAGATAAAGCATGTTTGATATATCTTAAAGAATTGGATATAGACACTATAATAAATTTAATTTTCATATTGTACAATAATATTTAATTGACAAAATATTGATTTTTTTTAACTTCAATTTTTTTTTATAATGGTTGTGATGTGAACCCGACCAAGAACATGCTTGAGAACTCACGAACAAGATGAAACAAACCCGAGAAAGTTAGAAATCATGCTGCGCAAAGTTTCAACCCGATCCGTTGTTCGACCCGTACCAAAAACAGATATTACACTTAAGAAATTCGACTCATTGATTACCCGGAACAAGAACCGTGCAATGGGAACGTCACAAAAGGACTGTGATCTCCTTTTGATAAGTTGAATTTAAACCACCAAGAACTGGAAGAATAAATCTCTCAATATTCATATTTCTCTCATAATAATGTCAAAAGTGCCTTCAATGAAAAATGCAAAGTATTTATATGGAAATACAAAATAACCTAGTTGCCACGAAATTAGGCCCAAAAGATGTTAAACGATATGATAAAAATAGAGTTTTAGTAAAATAAGGAAACTCGCGAAAAACTAGAAAATCCGTCCTGAAAAATCACTATGCGGTCGCATAGTGCATTTAGATGCGGCCGCATAGTTCACTTGAATGAATTCTAGCCGCGCTCTGTCCAATCGCATGCGGCCACATGCATTTTCTTCTATGCGGCCGCATAGAAGTCCCCTGGACAGCTTTCAGTATTTTGACTATAACTTTCTCTACCGATGTCCGATTGAAGTGATTCAAAGTGCGTTGGAAAGATTACTTAAATATCTACGACTTTGATAATCTTCCAATTCGATCGTTTTCCATGTCAAAAATGGATCTCTAGATGCGATAGAAACTCCACTTCTTGATTCGAAGGACTTCCAACTCGTTTCGGCTCTCGACTCTAACATAGAAGTTGATCTTTGGCATGTTGTCTTCAATATGTTGTGCCCCATTCATCGAACAAGCAATTGTGTGACTTTTATTGCCTTCCCGAAGACCTGAACTCGGCTTAAAACTCTCTTGCTCATTTGTAAAATCCTTGTGAGTTTGTAACGTATCCTGGATCACATCATCCCCTCTCCCTTCGAAAGGATTCAACCTCAAATCCGAATCTGCACCAAACTAAACAACATTAGCAACGTCGAAAATGTCAACATTCACAAACTTACCCAACAAAAGCAAACTGTAGCCATCAGTCTCGATTATAGCAATGGAATGGTATAGTCCGTCTTCCTTAGGATGTAATTTGGACCTCCTTTGAGTTCGTATCCACCTCCGTCGTATGTATACCTAATCGTCATCGCATGGATCAAATTGTGCACGTCTCGACCTCGTCCTTTTGTAAATTTTGGATGTAATAATGAAAGTATGATGTTCCCCACCTAAACTACCACTTAAAACAATAGTTAAAGGAATCAAACCCAACAAAGTTGATGGATTAAAACCAATCACCATATCATAATACGGGTAACAAGTAGTAGATATAGTAGAATATATTGTGTTAGTTTCTAACATATCTCATCCAACCTTCCATAAATAATTTTGTGAATTAAGATCAATAAACCTCAAGTACGTGTCATGCACATTTAAATTCAAACCAAAACATTCAAGGACTTCATGATCGAAATAAAGACACTCATGCCTTAAATCATCAACAATGCATCCAAGTTGCCTAACATGCTTAATCAATTTCATGCAACGTACTAGAATATCACCATGTAACACATAACTTTTCATCCTGACATGCACACATCGACTCCTGCAATACACTAGATTATCATAAACTAGTAGGAATTTTCCTATAGATGGGTGCAATAAATGGTTATTCATCCCAATGAAGATGTCAGGTAGATTAACGACTCCTAACGATCTATCTTGCCGCCTATATGTTCCACAATCAATCTTATATTCTAGTTTACAAGGTACATACGACTCGTGTAAGTGTTCAAGTGCACCACTTGGTCTATGTGAGGGACTATACCTACGTGCTAGACTTTCAGGGCGTAGCAAATTCATATCATAGACAAGCAAGAATTTATCCATAAACGTAGGTGACATTGGATTGACTATACTCATAAAGTTATCAAATGCATTATCATGCTCAAGAGTACATAAACGATGTAAAAAACTAGTCCAATGAGTTGTTCCAAGTTCTACCCTAGGTGTAAGGTTTTGATACGTTACCATGGCGTGAGTACATTCATGCTCCTTGTCACTCACAAAATTTTTCATGTGCTTTTCATCAAGTGGATAGCCAATGTATGGAGCCTCACGAATTATGTCGTCATGGATCAATTTCTTGAAGCCCTGCAAAAGAGAAATTTTCAAACTAGGGAGGGGATCGTTAGTTCTCACTAAAGTCCTCTCACGCTCGACGTTTCTCACATCGAAACTCACTTTGAAATTTTCTCTCATTTCTCTCTTTAGTGGCTATCTTTCTTTTTCTCCACCTCTCCACTCTCATTTTCATTCTCTATTTCTTTTACCTCTTGTGGCTCCACTTTTTCTTTAGCCACCACTCTACTCTCATTTTTCTTTTCACTCGTTTGTGGCTCTACTCTTTTTTCATCACACTTAGCCGTCCCACAATTTTCTCTCTTTTTCCTCTCTCGTTCTTTGGTATGCTCAATGTGAGAATCAATCATGTTGCATAGTCTAGAGAATGTTAGTTTATATTCCAAACTAACTAGCTTATATGAAATATCACTACCATGTTGTACAACAGGCGTTTTACTCCCTAGTGAATTCTCAACTCCATCACACCGCATAAACTTCTCTCGACACCCCCTTTCACGCATATCACTCCTACCTTGAAAAATTGGAGTGTTCAATTTGTTGCTTCTCACTTCCCTATCAAGACTTCGATCAAACCTATCTCCTCTAATCCCACGAGGAACCCTTTGGGGCGTCTTTTGTTTATAACTCCCAATCAAGGTTTCATGTCTAGCTACATCATCACTAATACGTTTAACCTTCAAATCCAACTGATCCAACTTACAATTCATAGCATGCATACTATTCCTAAGCTCCACATACAACCCCTTAGGCACCGCGTTCTCCCTACATATACTTATGTTTCTTTTTTTTGGCAATAAAGAGATAACAAAATCAAATGAAAGGATTGATAAAAAGCAAAATAATTTACATCACGTGTTTGCACTCGTGTTTCACTCGAAATTGGCTTTTACCAGATATTGAGCTCACCACTCTTGCCTTTTTTCCGCTCGTCCTCCTTTCTCAATGGCTCGAGAAATAACCAACCTCAATCAATTGGAATGCAATCCCCGCAGCGATCACCACCACAAGTACAAGTTTCGGATAATCAACAAAATTTGTTCGGACCAAGTAACGGACTCAAGCCAAACAAGAAAAGACGACAAGACTCAAACTTTAGCTTTGAATTGCCTCTAAACGTTCACGAATATAGAGACTATATTTTCTTTTTTTTGTAACTTTTTTTTTTTTTTTTGGAATTCAATAAACAATTAGATAATAAATTTAGAGGCAATTAACCAACACTACATTACTAAAATAACGACTCAACCAAGAACAATAAAAAAATAATAATAATAATTTTTGGACGTGAACAGTATTCTATTTTTTTTTTTTTGGTAAAAAACGAAAATTAAATAACAAAAATTAAAGATAGATGACCTGAATTCTAGATCTGTGCTCTAATATCAACTGATGTGACCCGACCAAGAATATGTTTGGTAACCTACGAACAAGATGAAACAAACCCAAGAAAGTTAGAAATCACGCCGTTCAAAGCTTCAACCCGACCCGTTGTTCGACTCGTACCAAGAACATAGATTATACATAAGAAATCTGACCCATTGATTACTCGAAACAAAAATCGTGCACTGGGAACGCCACAAAAGGACTGCGATCTTCTTTTGATAAGTTCAAGTTAAGAATTCAAACTATCAAGAACAGGAAGAAAAAATTTCTCAAAATTCATATTTCTCTCATAATAATCTCAAAAGTGCCTTCAATGAAAAATGCAAAGTATTTATATGGAAATACAAAATAACCTAGTTGCCACGAAATTAGGCCCAAAAGATACTAAAAGATATGATAAAAATAGAGTTTTAGTAAAATAAGGAAACTCGGGAAAAACTAGAAAATTCGTCCCGAAAAATCACTATGCGTCGCATAGTGCATTTAGGTGCGGCCACATAGTTTACTTGAATGAATTCTAGCCGCACTCTGCCCAATCGCATGCGGCAGCATAGAAGTCCCCCGGACAGCTTTCAGTAATTTGACTATAACTTTCTCTACCGATGTCCAATTGAAGTGATTCAAAGTGCGTTAGAAAGATTACTTAAAGATATACGACTTTGATTCAGATATAATCTTCCAATTCGATCGTTTTCCATGTCAAAAATGGATCTCAAGATGCGATAGAAACTCGACTCCTTGATTCGAAGGACTTTCAACTCGTTTCGGCTCTCGACTCCAACATCGAAGTTGATCTTTGGCATGTTTTCTTCAATATGTTGTGCCCCATTCATTGAAAAAGCAATTGTGTGACTTTTATTGCCTTCCGGAAGACCCGAACCCGGCTTAAAACTCTCCCACTCATTCGTCAAATCCTTGTGAGTTTATAACGCATCCTGGATCACATCAGGTTGTTTGACAAAGTTTTGATTAAGCATTTAGTATGTTTTGGTAAAAGTTGATCAAATGATTTGAAAAAGTAATAAAAGTTGTGAATCTCTTGAAATGTGTGGTTAAAATTAATTGTTGAGTTTAACATCAAATTTTTTCAAGTGTTTAAGTTATACAAAACAAGCACTAAATATGACCCATCAATTAATGCGGTATTATTTGTTAACATTTTCTTGATTGATACAATTGTGCTATGCTTGATTTATTTTACTGACATTATTTTGGAAGGTAAAGAAGTTAATATATGAAATGTTACTAATGTGTGTATGTTATCATGTCTTGTTGAGTATACTGAGCTAGATAGCGATACATAAAATTAAGTGAATAAAATAAATTATTGTGACTAAGAAAAGACATAATTATATTTGGTTACCTTAGTAGGTCCTCCCATAGAAATGCCATTTTTTTTTATCAAATGTGTGACGTTGAAAACCTATGAGGACAGGGAGTTCAACATTTGTTTCATTACTTCTCTGTCCAAAAAATTATGTAAATAATAGTGGATAAATAGAGATGGGCGGACAGCTAGATTAAGGTCATGTTTGACCTCATTTCTTGAAATTCATTTTTAATCATATATTTCATCATACTCACAAGTTTTATTAACATTTTAACCATACATTTCATCAACTTTTATCAAATTTTATTAAAAATCTGATTTTAATTTACACCAAACATGGGCTAAGTTTATTGCATGAATGTAATTTTTATATAAAAGTCATATAAAAGTGAATAGAGACAGGCAAACAGGCATGCACCTAGTTAAGTGATTGATTGACAAAACTTTTGTTTTAGTAGATACTAGTTTGTGCCTCGTGCGATGCACGAGTTTTGTAGTTATTGTGTTTTTATTAGCGTAGAAAGCAAAGTAACAGGAAGAGTAAATGATATTTAGCGATACTGTAAAACTTATGTTTTCTATGAAAATGAAAATAAATGTTAGTTTTTTTTAAGAACTTCTCTACAGAAAATGAAGAAATGTTAACTGAGATGTTTACCTCAAGATCCATTAACACCATGTTTTGATATCTGGTACTGTTATGTTTTGCTTGTTTTGGAGCTAATTTTTCAACAACTATTACCTTTACTTGCCAATTCTTCTCGTTTGGACTAATTTGCATTATGAACTTAAAGTTTCCTATCATCTAGTCTAACACAGAAGAGGAAAAGAAGATGAACAATGAGAAAGTGGTAAAATCTAGTGTTTCTAATCTAACAATGTGTATAATTTTATTTTGTTTTTGGCTCTCAAGTATTGACATATTTACCTGAAGAAAAAAATTCAAAGGACATTTTTACCAATTTGTAGTCCCACAAACCTTATAGGTGTCACTTAAATTTTAAATAGCATACCGTTGATGGAAATGAAAAAGTAAATAAAAACAAAATACCACCAATCATTTAGATGGAGAGAGACAAAATGAGCAAATCTAAGCACCTGAATAAACCTAGGCTTGGAATTTCTTTGTGCATTGTGACAGTTCTCTTCATAAAAAGTATTGCTCCAGCTCCATCACTCATTTGGCTTGAATTTCCTTTACAAATAGTCTAGGAAAGTTAATATTTGAAAATCTATAGTTTTTTAATACACGTATAATCTAGAATCATATTTTACCTGTAGTGATTGAACTATTTTTTCTTGAATACAGGCTTTAGCATTGCCAGGTCAATAAGTGTGGCATTTGGCCGTATCCCATCGTCAACGGATATCGTTAGGTAAGCGCTCTTTTCCTATGACATGCAAATTAGAGCCAAAGAAGAAGTCTGAATAAATACTTGAAAGAAATAAAAATATAAAGATCACTTTTAAGAATTTATTTAAGAAGTTAATACTTTAGTTTTCACCGGTACTATCTCCTCCTTAAATGTCCCATATCATAATTCCCTTGTTTTCAAGTGCATGTTCCCCATCATCATTCAACATATTTGAAAATATCAAAGGAAACTTTACAAATATACCTTTTTATGGATATCTCTAACATGTAAAAGAGAATTAACTAACACAGGATTGGTGTTTATTTGTATAAACATCCAACTTACTTTTCTATATCCCAAATATTCTATTTCCTCACTTGCCCCTTTTGTATTCGTCATCCCCGAAATGTGGTGTGAACCATCAATTGCCTTGGCATGAAGATTGATGGTAGTGGTATTCTTCAACGTTGGATTGCCACCCCCCTACAATATTCAAAAGTGAAATAAAAAATGTTAATAAAAAATTAGACCCAAAAGTCAGAATGGCTAGAAGTAGCTTAACAACAATACCCATTTTTTCCTTATTATATATACAGGGTCCCAAAAGCTTTAACAAGAAAAACATCATAAAGAATCCAATTAACAATCTGTTAGTTGAGTTGAAGAAACTAAATATTGGGATAAAATTTGTAAGTTCATCATCAAACATCATATGTTGATTCCAGGTATGAAACCTAGCTTGTTCAAACTTTGACTAACACCCAAATCAAACTATATGCTGATGCCAAGTATGAAACTGATTGCATTCCACTGACATATTATGCAAGCTTCAATTAATGAAATCATATAACTTTGAAAATACACATACGTTAAATGAAGGAGTTTTGATGAATAGAAATGTGAGCTCGTCCAAATGGAACATAAGAGTAAATAAAAACTAACTTAGTAAAATAATAATTAATAGATCTTTAAATTATCACATGAACATGATGAGAATACCAATAAGGGGGAAGATTACAAAAAAAAAATCATAGAATATAAAAAATATAGGTTAAAGACGGTAAGAGTACCTTCTGAAGTTCTGTAATGTAGATGGTGCTTTCATTTTTCTTTTTAGCTCGTGCCTTTTCAAATTAGGGAATGAACCTAATAGCTTATTTGTGCTCTATCAGCTCACCTAGATGGGATGAACCAATGAAGACCAGAAAATAAAATTGAAATATCTAAAACCAAAGTTAACACTAAAAGCAATTACCTTTTTAACAGTTTCAGAAATTTTGTTGATGATTAAACCCTCATGTTCTCAGCTCCTATATTTTCCCTTGCAAATATTCTCATTTTCTTGCCAATTAATATATAAAACCTCAATTCCTAAATCCCACAAAGTATATTCTAATTCCAATTCCAGCGCAAAAATTACGACTATCCATAATAATTGTAGAAAATAATCTGCCTCAAGTAGCTTCTATATACATTGCAAACTGTTGCTGCAAAAATAAAGAAAAAAAATCCAATTTTAATTCCCATTTGACATGAAAAAACACACAATTAACGTGGAGAAGATTTATAGATAAAAAAAGATATCAATTTGTAAAATCTATAAAAATAAATAAATAATAATAATAATAATAATTAAAAACTAAAAATTATGAAGATTCACAAAATTATAATACACATCATCAACCACAAAATATTTCCACTTGAAATACCTCAAGTATCTCATCGCATCACTTAGTGCAATTTCATAAGAAGTAATTACAATAGGAAATTTGGGCTCTATTGTTTTCAGCATGTGCTTTCTTCTAATTTCATCCTTAGCCTTCTTATTGCCATGGTAAATGATTGCATAAAGTGAGGGAGCAAACCTAAACAAATTGCCAAAAAAAAAAAAAAAGTCAGATTGAAGAACATAATCGATAAAAGAAAAACACAATGTTCTTCTGCTCAATAGTACCACCTACGTGAGCCTACATTCCCCCAAAACAACATTAACACAATAAATCACGAAAGTAATAGAAAAAATGTTTAAAATAGTTAAGAAAAAAGTTATACCACATCTTCAAGCACAGAAGTCAGAGTCCGCCAAAAGCTCATGCTTTTCATTCTCAGGTACCATTTCTCAAACCCTGATCAGAAAAATAAAAACACACAATAAAGAAAAAAATCAGCAAATCACTTCGCAAACGAACCTCCAATGTGGACTGAAAAGAAGTTAGAGATGTATATAAATCTTTTCGCCTATTCGGAGTGTTGGAAATAAAGAAATTTGTTTTCTCTCGATCATTGGAAGCAATCTTCACTGGCACAAAAGCACAAAAACCAATATTGGCAACAACTGATGACAACTTAATTCTTGTGTTGACCTGTCAACCATGTGGGGACAATACAGCGTAGTTCAGTTATGTGACTTCCAAACAAAACTAAGTTTCCCAACAACGCTTAAAGTTTAATGTAGAAACAAACCCACTTAATTAACTGGTTGAACACCCTTGTGGCAAACAAATCGGAGACGGCTCAACACTTAAAGCGAACAAGGCATTGCTTCAGGACTTTAAATTTTAAAAACTTACAAATTTGGTCAATTTTTCTATTCAATGAAAAGCCCCCTGCCTAATTACTTGAACAACATGGGAGTAGATTGAGCCCACGGTTAGGGAAAGAGCATTATTCTAGTGATAAAAGTCATTGTAGATGCGTAATTAAAACTGTAGTAATAACTTGTAATGCTCTACAACTCTACGTCCATTAAAAAAAAAAAGATATTTCAATGAACCACCATACACCTTAACCATAAAATTAGAAAACATTTCCACATAAAACCAACAACAAATCAAGATTTCACGGGTGATAGCCGATCAAAAATTGAAAGATCCATATCAAATCCCAAAAATCATCAAAACTAAAATACAAAAACAAAAAATATTAACCTTTCTCCACTACAAAACTAAAAGGAACTAAAGCACAAAAATATATTTAAACCGCAACAAAAAAATACCTATTCTCCCTACAAACTGGAAACGAAGACCAGAGAAGCAAGATCTCACTTGCTGTGGAAAAAAAAAATCAAAAGGTAACGAGATCCGAAAAATTATAAAACAAAAAAATAACCCGAAAATAATTTAAAAAGTACCTCTCTCTTCGATGGGAAGATGAAAACCATCAACAAATTAAGATTCCACAAGTGATAGTCGATCAAAACTTAAAAGAAAAATAAGATTTAAGACATTGAACACTGCGGTGGCGGCGATTTAAAAATGGTGCGAATGAGCACTGCTCGTCCAGTGCAGAGACAGTGAAACAATGAGAAAAGAAGAAGAAATCAGTGCGATAGCGACGACTGAGGAATAAAGCAGAGTTCGATGTGTTCAAATTGGAAGAAAAGAGTATAAACTATTAAGTGCAAAAATGGGGAAAGAGTGCAGGAAAATCGATTGCCTTTTTATTTATTTTTTTGGACTTCTTTCCACTTTCGGTTGTGTGTGAGAAGGGATAGTATCGTCTGTCAGAAAAATAAAATTACATTTGAGTCTTTGCTTTTCATTTTGCAGTGACAGGTCATTCTCATTTCATTGCAAAAGTAGAAAAGAAGACAATTCCTACTTACCGAAATCATCTTTCAATGAAATGGAAATGGCTCGGCTAACGCGGCTCGGCTTCGTTGGCCAATCGGCTTGTGAATAGTGCAAAAGAAACTCACTCTTTTATCGGAAGTGTTATACATACATAATGATGTACCAAATGTATTACACCTCCTCACATGGAGGGGGCCCACACACAATAAAATAATTTTGGGCCCCCTCCATGGAGGGAGGGTGTAATGCATTTTGTACACTATGAGGTGTACAAATAGCATTTTCCCTCTTTTATTTTAGGTTAGGAAAAGTTGAAGAAAAGTGTGGTTGTGATAAAAGTTGTACATATGATGAAATATGTGGTTACAATTAATTTTTGACATTAAACTCAACCTTTTAAACTTTCTCGAGCAAACACTAAACATGGAACATAGTAACACAGATGATTAGATAAAAGCAATAGTGAAGAGTGCTTGAAGAACCAAAAAGATGGTGTATATCTGCAGTATTTTTTTATTTTATTTTTTTTAAAGTAAGGGATTGAATTTGGAAATATTATGTAAACATTCAAATAAAAATGTAATTGAAAAAAAAAATGAAATTCGAGCCTGAAATTATTAAAGAAATTTTATAAACTTACAACATTAGGAAGATCTGCGCAGAATACGAAAGTCTTGCGAATCAAGAATCTCCTGTGGCACAGCAACACAGGAATATACTTCTTCGCATGCCCCGCCGTAGCAATGTGCATCTCCAATGTCGTGTTGAATTCGTGATCATGATGGCTTGAAATTTCTTCCAAACTCGACAATATAAAAAAAAAAAATTTAAATAAAAATAAACACCATCGTATAAACACATTATTGGCGTCAACGTACCCTTACATAGTCCAAGAATAGTGTGTAGAAGATTCAATTAATTTAGATAAAACTTATACTTTTAAATGAGATGATTAGCATGATTTACGTGCAATAGATAAGACACCTTACACTGGTCTATACCAAAAATGAAAATTGTTATTTGTCTTTGATAAATATATAAATATTAATTACTCACCAGTTGACAACAGTTAATTGTGTGTTTTTATGGTAGATCATTCTGAAGGACGTGGAGGATGTCGAACACCACGCGTGGCGTATCTATGGCAGTTTGTACCTGCCATCGCGATGCTCGCTGGCGGCAAGCTTAAGATGTGACAACCTACCATCTCCCTAACTGTGTATAGTTTTGTCGTTTAATGTTTGATTTGATGATTCAAATAAATGGGATAAAAGCTGCAACTTGGAATACTTTCTACTAACATTCGTTATATAGGTTAGATTCAATATTGTTTAAAGATAATAAATGATGGTTTGATAATTTTAGATTACTTCAATAATATTTAATGTCGTTAGGTGAAATTTCATATCCACATTGTCGTTAGATTCCTTCAATAATATTTAATATTTGATTGTTTAATTACTTTTATTTTTCTCAGTTAATATTAATTTAGTAATAATCTTACCATCGACATTTGCTTTATTCAAATGAGATTTAGGAATAGTTAAATTAAATAGATAGTTTTTGTGCAAAAGATAATTCAGACTTTGACGTCTACTTTACTACTTGCAATTATAGTTAGATATGGTACACGATTTGAAAATAACCATAATTAATGATTGTACCTTAATTTGGTTTAAAGTTGGTTGCATGTGATTAATCCTCACCAAGTCACCATAGCCTGGACCATAATTAATGATATGCTGTATGAAAGGAAAGCATTGACGGTAAGTACCGGCGAAGAAAGGGTTTTAATGTTTATATTTCAAGGAAATTTAAATAATTTTGAAAAAAAAAAAGTGAATTGCCAAAATATGAACAACAACAAACTAACTTGTGAGTTATTTATATATTGTTTAAATTGTAAATAAATGGAACAAATTATATGAATTAAAAATGAATTGACTGATTTTAAAAATTTTATAAACGGTAACCAAACAAGGACTTGATGTTGTTCTCAATGAGTTTATTTGCTGCTTTTGATACGATTAACCCTCTTAGTGCAATGCTTCTATAAAAAACACCCCAGAGATAAATCTTTCCCATGATTATTTTCTTAAATAATTGATTGTGTAATTAAAATATAATCTTTCATTTTTAGCTAGACGTAACGCTATAAATAAATTCTTTTACACCGTAATAAATTTTAAGCTACCAAGTAAAGTAACTATTTGGCTTTTGTGCGCCATTTAATTTATAGATACACGGTTGCATGTACTCTGTTAATCGATTGGAAGTTTACCAAGATTTCATTAGTGTAGCAAGCACATGGAGAGCACATCGATGCATTTTGAAGATGAATTGAGGAATTTGATTGGATTGAAAGAGCTGTTTGGATATTTTCCATGGTGAGGACGTTTTGGACATTTGATATTATTTGTTTATTGTTTTTTGTAATTGAAAGCCATTTGACCAACATTGAAACAAGGTTATTTAACCAAATACATTGTTTGACTCGGTTATTTAACAAACTCTCTCTTGATTGTTAATGAACCATGGGTTGGTAATTGGAAATGATTTTTATCGTTTTCAACTGGTATGGATTTCAACTTTCACGAAAATTGTACCATGGTACCTAATCATTAGCATTTGTCGTAACATGGTCTAAAATGTTTAAAATGAGTAAATTAGACCAAAGTTAATTTATTTTAGTGTTAGTCCTGACAAATAATCTCCAAAAATCGTTTAAAAATGGCAAACACAAGGCATTTGGGCACTATTGTGAAGATAAAACACGTAACATGCACCTAGTCTAAAAAAAAATGAAATAGGAAAAAAGTAGAAATAACTGTCATATCTTCTTTGATTTGACTTCATTTAATGGATTTACCATCGTTTCGTGTTTGTGGTCTTGTTAGATAGATATTCGATCAACTAGTTGAGTTTCTTATGTAGACACTCAGTATCTGTCTGGTACCACTATTTTTCCTATTTTTAGCGACTTTTGGACTGTTACAAAGTGCTACATTAAGTGTACACAGATTCCATATATCAACAACATATATTGACTATCTTGATGGATTGATTATCAAGATATTAAATTAAATAATAAAATGAACTGTGTGGGCCCCCTTTACAATCCGTTTGACAAATTTATAAATGGTTTATAAATAGGAATATTGGTGGTTTCCATGAAATTTATGAATAATAGTGAACATTATCTAAGAATATGTGACTGAAATCAATATTTAACTTTGACTTTGACTTAATTTATAAATCGTATCCAAATGAAAGTTTTGTAATTCATTCATTCTTCTTAAGGATGAGATTTCTGGTAATCACACCTCAACAATCGAACCGCCGAATCGGAAAAATTGGGTGCAATCATATAGCTTGGTATGTACAAATCTTTTTTAGCAAATAACCTCAGAAACAATTCTATTCATAGGAACAACTAGAAGCAGATTTATTCTATACCCGATAAGTACCAAGGCATGATGATTTTATTGAAAAAGATCAAGGCCGCGGTATTTATTACTTTGCTCCTAATTTTTTTAACAAGTAGTTAAAAAGGTAAATA
Organism: Osmanthus fragrans; assembly: GCA_019395295.1. Taxonomy (NCBI): domain Eukaryota; kingdom Viridiplantae; phylum Streptophyta; class Magnoliopsida; order Lamiales; family Oleaceae; genus Osmanthus; species Osmanthus fragrans. The sequence goes on along the minus strand of CM033348.1, from coordinate 12,676,542 downwards.
TTTGTGTACAGAGTCTGCACTACTTGACCCCATTTCTTTTTAAGGAAAAAAAGTGTTATGAAAAAAGAGAAAAAGAGAAGAGAAAATGAAAGTCAATAGAGTTGCATGTTTTATTAAGAACCAAAGTCATATATTCATAGGGAAGAGTCAAGGATACAACGGTAATAATTTCTAGGGATGTAGGGGTACAATTGCTATTCATTAATAAACTTACCAATTACAACACTCCTTGAATGACACATTACAAAATATATGTCTAGTTAAAACCTTGTTTGATAAAAACTTTATGGGACAAAAATAATCGAACGAAGGGAAAAAAAGTACAGTTATTTTCGATTCCTCAAATATTCAAGATGGTGTTGGAATATTTTGAAATTACACCTAGTCAACTCATGCCTAATTCTTGGTGGTTGTTCTTAGCTCTCCAAATCTTGATCAAGCGGTACAATATCTCATTTAGCATGCCGGAGCTGTTGCACAGTTACTTTATAAAGGATCATGATAGTAAGAAAACCGATTTTCCTTAAATGTAAGGAAAAAGATCGATTGATTGATAGTTGGACTTTCTTCTAGAGATAAGGGCTGAAAATTGCATGCTTTCTCAAATCAGGCGATTTCGTTTGGGCGGAGAATTATCATTTTTCTTCATCATGATCACGTGGTGAGTTTGATTGATTATTTTTTCATGATATGCTTTATTCATTTGAGGTTCTTATTCTATCTTCATGCAGAACATTGGACCAACTCACAGCCTGTCGAATACCTAATCATAAATGAGCGTATTTTGAATATTAGCACTATCCAGAGATCAGAGGGATTGTCAGTTTTTCCGGGGGTACTTTCTTCGAGCAACTTGTGGGATTATACTTCAGTAGATTTTCCAAGACATGTGGTCCCCATTATAATGGCAACGAGGGTGATGGAATTTTGGCACAAAGAGAATGAAAGTGAACTCACAGTGTTTTGATTTATCTATCGGATTTGGAAGAAACTTACCGGATATTGAATGCACATACAGGATATGATTTTACTGTGAATACCGTATATGAGATGCACTTACCGGATATCAACAGATTTGCAAACTTACTGGATATTAAGCGTTGAACTTACCGGATATTGATTTCCAATATTGTATATAGAATGCACTTACCGGTATTTGATTTAAACAACACAGAAATACAGTATTAAGCAAGAAAATGAAATTTATGCAAGGAAATTGATATAAACACAATGAGAAGAGGGAGAACAACTTCTTACTGATGAAAATACATGGCTAATATATATATAGGCAAATTACAAAAATAGAAAGTACATTATAATCATCCTACCTACTACTAGACAATGCTTAAAAAGACTTCACTTGTAATAGAGTAGAAAGCTAGTCTAACTTTCATCATTACATGAGTTAGACTTTAATAAAAAAACATGTGACAATTACAAAGCAAAATCACTTGTTTGGTTTACAACAAAAGTGTCACTCGACTAACTTCAACACTCCTCATTGACATTTTCGTTGGAAACACTAAGGCCGCTCCTCAATATTTTAAATATTTTTTACCAAAAATTGATAAGTTATTTCCATTCTTTGGGGGATATTTAGGTTCAGATATCTTCCCTTCATCAGAAACGGAGTCTTCATTAACATTCCACAACTTGAACTTGGGATTGTTCACCAAAATCTGAGCTAATGATCTATCTCCAGCCCCTCTTAATAAATTTAGACTCATATCAATCTCCTTCACTTGATCCTAGACTTCAAGAGTCTTGCTGATCTGAATGGCACCATCATCCTTGCCTTCATTCTTAGATAAGTTCAACTTTGTGATAGCATTTTTAGTAGAAACACAAGCAGCTAAACTAGAAGCAGTTTCATTTCTTGTCAACTCCAATTCTGTCACAGATTTTTCAACATCAATTGAGTTGTTTTCACAACTCAAATGCTTCTGCACTTCTATACTTGACTGCCATTTCTTTTCAACAGATTTAGCACGAGCATCATTTTCATTTTTCCATTCCAAAGGAAAACTCCTATGCCTCATTCTTACTATCATCAATTCATGATTATTTTGATCCAAAATACTGCAGCAAGTATCCTTAAATATTAAGGTGTAGTTCTTCTCAATCAATTGGCCAACACTTATCAAGTTTTGATAAATTTTTGGTACATATAAAACATCATAAATGAATTTTGTACCTGTTGGTGTCTGCACTAAAACTTTGCCAATGCTTTTCACTTCTACAAACTCTCCATTTCCCACTTTTACATTTGATCTGTAAGCATCATTCAACTCCACAAAGATGCGTACATTTGAAGTCATGTGATGAGTGCAACCACTATCAAGTAACCAAGTTTCAATTCGGCTGAGTGCTATGAGTTTTATAGCTGAAAACAAATACTTCTCTAACTGATCTTCTGCAACTTTGGCCTGCTGCAACTCATCATTCTCCTTTTGATTTTTGTAGACCTTTTCAACATGTCCAAACTCCTTACATGAGCTGCATTGTACCCCTAGTCTATACCAACACTATTTGGGAGAATGACCGATTTTCTTGCAATGAGGACATGGTGGATACTCGGTTTCCTTCTTTTCATTTTGTGGCTTCTTTCCACCAAAACTTGTTTGAGTTCTCTACATTTCTTTATCAAAGAAAGCACCCTCAGTTTTTTCATCTTCTTGCCTAAACAATCTCCTTTGTTCAGTGGCTTGAAAAGCATTAATCAACTCAGCCAAAGAGATGCTAGCCAATTTGATATTTTTATCCAAAGAATTAAAGTTATGGGCTTTGGGCATCTGAATAAAGTATGGGCCTAAATATGTGTAGAGATTGAATCCATTAGAGTTGCATTTCATGATGGACAAAATACATATGAAAACTATATATAGGGTTATGGTTCCCAATACATATGTAATTCTCATTTTTATGTCATCTCATCAATACAAAAATACAAGAGAAAGCACACGAGGAATATCCAGAACCCACAATCAAGATCAATAATCAAGAATAAAAAAGGAACTAAGGCAATCTAGATTAAAGAGCAAGAAGTCAACATTAAAGAGGTTGCAAGTCGATATTCGAGATTTAAAGCAATGGATTGAGGTATGTTCTGCATTTAACATTTCATACCACTCTTCTCTTATGTAGTACATCGGTGACCAAGTGACACACCGATCTTAGGTCCTCTTATAATCCCGTAGGATTCCATTTCTCTTTTTAAAGAACCCGAAGGTCCATCGGCAATTCATGCATATTTAATGGAACATAAAAGCGCAAAGAAACATATCACTTTGCACATAGGTATCTTACCTCGATACTAAATGAATTTGAATGAAATATGAATGCACGTTCCAAACTTATAAATTCCTTGACTGCAACTAGTTAACAAAATCAGCTTGCTTTCTCCAGTTGAAAAGTACTTTGACAATCTGCCGTGTATATTGTATAATTTCTATGACAATAATTCTGGCCTCTCTCTTTCTCTCTCTGGCTATGATTAAAACTTTTGTCAACAGTTTTTGACCTCTCTCTCTAGCATGTTATTCTCATTTTTCAAATAAGCCACTTTGACCTCAAGGGGGTGGGTATATATAGGACCAGGTATCGGTAGTTGAATTCTAGGGAAACTAGAATTTGAAGAGACGTGTCCTATCATCAAGGGATTGGATAGCTATGGTTTATGAAACTTTATCTCAATACTTGAATTTCCAAAGAAAAAAATAAATTCTTTAGCACAAAAACCGAGGTAGGCAGTGGATATTTTCTATATGAATCCGGATTAGTTGAAAAGAGATTTTGCTTAATTAAAGGTATTCTAATCACAAAAGTTATCTCATAAAATCTGTTGAGAACAATTGGTTGAAAGAATAAAGTCGAGACTAATATTCTAAATTGGATAATAGGAAATGGAGTTTGAAATATATCAACATTTACAATTAACACTTATCATAATCAAATAAGATTTTAAATAACAATTATTATTTATCATGATCTAAATAGGATAACAGGATAAGAATAATAAAATTGGAATTAATTCTAAATTATATCATAATCTAATTAAACTTACCACTAAAATTATTGTTCATGGTCAAAAAGCATCTACATGTGAAAACCATAATTTACACTAAAAACCAAAACCAATTTATAAATTACTTTTGAGATAAAATCTCAAAATGTCAATAACTTGGGTTTAACATATCCGAATCGACTTTTCTTGGGTCCAAAATGCATGATTAAAAATGAGCTATCCAACGAGCCCAATATCGATATGTGAACCCTCTTTTAATTAAAATTTAAATACTTGGCCCAATTAAAAATAGGAATTTAAAATCCATAAATTTCTCAAAATAGCATATAAAATAAATAAATTTTATTTCAAAAAAATTCGGGGTGTTACAATAGGTCATCGACATACAGTACCAGAATAATATCCTTACTCCCATGTAACTTGTGATTTTAAATATCCATTTACAATCAATGGGTTTCGCACCTTCAGGCAACGGAATGAGTTCCTAAATGTCATTGTTTTTCGTATCTTTTTATTCACGTCATCAATCCACTCTTGAGAATTATTCCTTTGCATAGCTTCATGAAATTTGAATGATCAGATCCTCTTCTATCAATCTAGTGTCATCCACATGTTTTTGGAGAAAGAATACAAAGTCATTCGGAATTGCCTCTCCTTTCTCTAGTGGATTTCCTTAATGTTATTTGTTCTTGAGGTTGTTGAATTTATTTTTCTAGAAAAATCTCTTGATTGTATATATGGGATTTTGTGATATTGTCTTAATTCGAGATTGCTTCTTGAACAAGATCTGGAGCAATAATTTATCTCTGGTCCTGATCATTGTCAATTGCAACAAAAGGAATATTTACATATTCTTCTTCAAAGACAAAATTCTTGACCTTAAAATCTTATATCTCCTCGCAAACTCTATATCTTCAAAGAATTGAATATTTCTCATTTGGAAAATTAACCTGGTAGTGGGATTTAAAAATTTATAAAAAAGTTGTAACTTCTTAACCTTTCACAATATCCAGTAAAATAGTAACTGACGGTTATGGAGTCCAATTTCCCTTTATTTTGGCCTATATAAGGCCTTGCCTTGGCTAGACAACCCCAAATATGCAAGTGCTTCAAACTAGGTTTCTTGTCTGTTCAAAGCTCACAAGAGGTTTTGACAATTGCTTTACTTGAAACTATATTAAGAATTTAAGTTGTAGCCTTTAGTGCTTCTTCCTAGAGTCTTCTTCCTAGAGTGATTCTGGTAAGATGAAATGACTAATCATACTCTTTACCATATCCTTAAAAGTTATGTTTCATCTTTCAGTAACACTATTCATGCTAGGAAAACTTGGCATGGTGAAATGTGGAACGATTTCACATTCCTCTATTTAAGAAATAATAAAATTGACTATTTTCAAATGAATAAGAGTAATCTAAATAGAAACCAAATTATGTCTTAAAAGACGGTATCGCAAATATCTCTTTCAAATCCAAATAATAACCAGTTTTTAATGATAACCTAAACGTCCTTATAGCCTCAACTTCAACTAATTTGTCATCGTCTACATAGATGAATCTTTTAGCATAATTGGCTTTCAGTTGTTCAGTGAATCCCGTACATGCACACTTACATGAGTGGTGGCACCCGAATTTATCCACCAAATGTGTCTAGGTATTAAAACTAAATTAACCTCAGAACAAACTAGAGTGAGAGATGTACTTTTCTTAACACGCTAAGCATGGTATTTAGTACAATCTCTCTTTATATATTCCTGATTTTCACAAAAGCAACAGCCATAGGATTTATCGTTTTCAGGCTTTTGTTGTTTCTTTTGAGCTAAACTAGATGCAACTTCCTTATCATTCTTTTCTTGAGCTTGTCCATTAAGAATCTTTTTTCCTTTTTGACAGTTGTAACTAACTTCAAATTAACTGAATTGCGCAGGAAGGAAATTCAAAACCAAATGCACGAGAAAGTCATCGGATGGCTCAAACTTTAGTGCCTTTAGTTTTGAAGTAAGATAAGACATCTCCATGATATACTCCCTTATGTTTTCTTTAGCCTTATGCTTTAGTAAAATTGAGTTTGCCAAAAGCGTACTAGTTTGGGTTTTATCGCCTTCTACAATGCATATTTTTTCAATTTCTTTAAGAAGTTTCTTGGCAGTAGTTACCATGCTGGACACAACGTCCCTGAATATTACTGGAATTTCATGCTTTATGGTGATAAGACTCATTCAATGTGAACAATATCACTTCTCAAAGTCCAATTTTTATCAATGGAACTTTTATTCGTAAGTGTAGTGGGTTGTTTAGTTCTTAAGGTAAGATCTAGATCGACTTAGCAAATACGATATGAACATTCTCTTTTCAGTCCTTAAAATTTGGTTTCTTTAAGCACAAGAGCATAAATAATGTTGGTAGGAATTGTAGAAGTAGATGGATTAATTTAATAGAGATCTTAAACCTAAATAACATGTTCACATGAGAATTCATATTGGACAATCAATAATTTCAAATAATGGTGGGTCCATCACAAGAGTCCGAGCACAACATTGATATTTAGTCTTTGGGTAGAAATATCAACTTGCAAATGGTACTCTTGGTATAGTAATCAAATATTGACAATAAACCTATTTTTGGACCGATCTATTGTTCACATAAAACAAAACTTTATAATTGTCACATATTTATTAACACGGATGTCTTTGTAATTCTACTAAATATTTACCTTCATTTGGGCCGGTGCATATCTGTATGAATTACATACATACAACCTTCCCAATATTCCAAATAAATTAGTCTACACAAGAGAGGTTACTTTGGTAACATGTTGCTTCAATTAATCTATTTTGGAAAATTAGTAATCCGAAATAAACTTTAGTACCAAGATTTGAAATTTAATTGTGTCCCTTTGCCTTTTAATTTTTTTAACTAAAAAAAAAAACTAGGCGTCGCAATGCCATGGTGCTGCTTGGCTCCCAATCAAGGATGCTATCGTGTTGGGAAACTAGCGCCGCGATTGTCATTTTGTCCCAAAATATTTCGAAAAATCCAAAAAAATTTAAACCTTAAGGCTTGAAATTCACACCCCAAAATTTATAAATTAAAATAATGAATTTCAACCAAAAACTTCTTCCTTTAATATCAATGGTTTAACATGGACTGGCTCTGATACCACTTGCTGAATTGTATAGAACTTAAACTTTATAAAACTTTATGAATTGCCAAGATCTCCAAGCCAAATTATTAAGAGAATTAATTAATGCGGAACATATCTTGATCCATTGATTTGAATCTTAAATCTCAAAGATCAACTTGCAATCCTCTCTTGATTAGTTTCTTGCTTTCAATCTCATTGTCATGTTCTTGAATTTAATTGCTTCAATCAATTTTTATTAATTCTTGATTCTTGATCTTGATTGTGGGTTTTGGATCTTCCTCTTCAATATGATTTCTCTTGTATTCTTGTGTTGATGGGTTGACACAGAGAATGAAAAATTATATTAATTGGGTACCATAACCCTATATATATTTTCCATATGTATTTTGTCCATCATGAAATATAATTATAAAGGAATCCGGTCTCCACACATATAATCAGACCCACACTTTATTTAGATGCCTAAAGCTCAATTACTTAATTATTTATTGGATCACTTTAATTTAACTTTAAGATAGGCTTTATGCACAATTAATTACATATGTATGCCCAAATGATAAATTAATAATTTCCCAACGGGAAGCCCAAATGATTAATACATCAGAGAATCTTTAATCAAACTATCAGGCACTATATGCAAAGAACAAAATAGAAAGATAAGTTGGAAATTATTATTTTTCCTCTGCTGCCTTGGCTATGATACCTAGTGGTGGATCCAGAATTCTCAGTAAGTTAGGGTGGCCATTGATTGTTGACCATTGACTGTTGTTGACGATCGTAAATCCTAAATAATTATCAAAATAAGTATCAGTTCTTTCCATGCTCAGCATCTTTAAGAAAACAAAAATCTCGTGACACAATAATTGTGATGCTCAAATTTTTTACCTTTTTACCTTAAATATTACAATTTTTTACTATTTTCTTTTGGCTTCATGATGTCTACTTGCTCATTAACAGATCGTTGTCTACCATAAAAGGAATTGTTGACCCGAGAAGAATTGGTGCATGATATTCCGTCCATGTTTGATCTCAATTTTTCTCTAAACTCATTTCAATCACATATTTTGCCCCTATTTGTTCCGTTTTCTTAAAACTCATTTATCTTCCAATTCATTTTCAACTACAAATATTTTATGGCATACTCAATTTTAATCAACTTTTCAACTATATATTTTATCAAGTTTTATCAAAATATACTACAAAATTATTTTTAACCAAACCAAACAGGGCTTAATGCTATTATTAACAAACAAAGGGATTTCATCTTTAAGAAAACCCCAACTTTTCCCATTCTCAGTTCTTTTGTGGCCAAATCCTAGCTATATAAAAACACAAAAATACCGGTATTTATGTGTATAAGCTGCCATAGAAACAAGATTTAAGTCTACAAAATATACCTGGAAGATCTCATGGCACTTGTTAAGATCAACATCTCTAATGGCTTCAACTGTAAAATTTGCATATGAGATCTTATTTACCATGTTATTGACGAGTTCTTCATCTCTAGGATAAATCGGAACCCCATGGGCATAGTTTCCTCTTTCATTTCTCCTTATCCTTCCACTTCTAGCTACTATCAAAAGTGGTTGAGTTTGAAATTCAGTTGGGGTCAACATTTAATCAAGTATATAATACATAGAGACAAAAGGCATTTGGGCCACCTATATAATATAAGACCTAAAAGGCTCACTATTTTTTTTAGAAAAAAGCCCAACATCTTATCTACTTCACCAACACTACGTAGTAAATATCATCTAGCTGCCAGCCAACCTGTAACTTTCGATGAAGTTTGCACGGGCGATCACGCCTCCTCCCATGATGCTGGCTCCACCACTGATGATACCTACATAATCTACGTATGAGAAATACCAACTCATTTACTGCCTAATGACGATTTCATCCAAAATAAAAAATAAAAATCATTATGATGGCATAATAAGACTTATTTACCCCTCATTTTTCTCATTAAGCAAAAATCTAACAAATAAAAAAGTGTGATTGAATATTTACCTCATTTTAAAGTACACTAAAACAATATTTGAAATAAATATATATAATTATAGACCAGAATCGTAATTAACTGAAGATTGAGGATAAGAATATAATGGAAAAAAATTTGTGATATAAATACGACAATAATGAAGATTAAAGATCTCTGATGCAATTTAAAATTAATGCTAAAAATGTGATCTGAATGAAGATTGTTTTTGTTATAAAATTATTGAGTAACATGAATGAAAGATGCTAAAACTTAAAACAATTAGGCAACTAATCTGCTCCAATAAGATAAATCAAAGATGCCCAAAAGAAAATATACCAACGTGATACTGGCTGTTAGATTTATATTTGGTATTAACAATTCTGTGACCAAAAGGACCAACTTGAAGATTTATAAAAGTTGAGGGACTTAATTATAAATTTTCATAGTTGGTAGTAAGGGTGGACAAAATGTCCAAATCAAACCAGACCAAATCATAACAAAATCAAACCGAGCGGTTCGGTTCGATTTTACGAAAAAAAATGAATGATTTTGGTTCTTCGTACCAAGAACCATTTGGTTCTAGTTCGGGTTTCGTTCTAGTTTTAGAACCGAGAACCAAACCTAGAATCAAACTTAATTTATAATTTTATTTATATATGAAACTAATTTTGTATTAATTGAAGCCAGTCCAATAGTCATTATTTTTGTATGACCAAATGAATCCATTAAGAGTATTACTTCGAATTCAAACCTTCAAGTCAAGAGTACCAAACGGTAAACGCTGCCCTGTACAAATCCCTCAAAGTCTCAAACAAAGCAACTTCTCTGGCTGAAGCTTCGACTCCGCAACCACCAGTTTATCGTTTCTCCTTCAAACCATTAGGGGTAGTACCTTTATGTATTCTTCTTTATGTAATTTACTAGACATTCTTTTTTTCTAATAAACAAAAATATATTAATGGATCGGTTTGAATTTGTTCCATATCGATTTGAATTTGACAACATAATATATTTGAATTAAGACTTACAATATATCGGTTTCTAATAACAATAAACAATACTATAATCAGTTTGAATTTGTTCCATATAGGCTATATTGTATCTGTATTTATAATATTGTAATCCACCAATAGTAATAAACAATGCTGGAGGAATCAATGGAGGAAGGATTTGGAATCTGTATTCTTATTTGCAGAATCTGTATTTTTATTTTTTATAAAGGTTAGAGAGTAAATAACCTTGCATGCATAATTGGTGCCCTAGCTTACGTTACACATTGTCTGATGTTCATGTATTACAGTATTGGAAGAACTTGGTGCCCTAGTTGATTGTTGATATTATTAACTTTTGGCAAAAAAATATTCGTTTATATTTTGTTTGTTAATTTAAACTTTTGAAAAATCTTCATGACTGATAATTTGAACTTGCTAAATATTTGATGCTTATATTTTTTATTTAGGTATATATTACTAATTTATGAATATGGTATAAGTATGAAAATTCAAGTAATAGTGTAATAGAACTTGAACCAAACCAAACCAAAATCGAATGGATCGGTTCGATTCGGTTCCATATCTTAGAAAAAACCAAGTGGTTCTATTATCAAAAAAATCATTGGTTTATGATTCAGTTCAGTTCTCTTGGAACCAGAACCAAATGGAACCATGTCCACCCCTAGTTGGTAGGTTAGAATAGGGTTTGGGTTCATTATTGGAACAAGAAGGATTCATGCCAGATTTTCGCTAGCTGCGCGTCGGATTTGTGCTCGAGCGGATGAAGTAGTACATTGATCGCTCCACCTTCGCCCAACCATCGCTCTAGCAAAACAGCTCCTCGCTCGAGCGACGATATTATATGGCCAAACTTAATTTTCGATTTTCGAGATTTTACTCCGGCCACATTACCAAAAACGTCCAACATACAAATAGACGCGCCTCATTATTTTTCGAACTAGAGATTGAACATTGTGCTCATTGAGAGAAAACATTCTACAGATCTTAGATCTAGTTCAATCTAATATTTTGATATGCGCCTAAATTTGTGAAACATCAAAACAACCAAATCAAACACCAAAGTGCAATTTTGCTTGGTTCTGTCAAAGGTTTGAAGATCAAGAAAGATTATTGAAGAACGAGGAGTTCTTCTTGAAGATCCACAGGAGATAAATGTTCGTGAAGAGTCAAGAATGGAGTTCGTGTCTTCATTCCAGGAGGACTGCTTTACAAGAAGAGCCAGGTTTGGTGTTAGTGTGCATATTCTATGAGGGTTGCTTCAAAATTCAGTTAGGAGGTCAAAAAGCTTGTGTCGTCAACTTTGCTGGCGGTCTATAAGTTTATCAATACGTTTATAGTGAATTTTTTACTGGCAAAGTTTCCAGAGTTTTTCCCACGTTGGGTTTCTCCGTGAACAATCCTCGTGTTATTTACTACTTTATTTATTTCTTTGATAAATTGTGGTATTCAAAGATAGGATAATTGACTTGATTGATCAATCACCTACACATAATTAACTTATGACTTGTTGCTTGTTAATTAGATTTTAAATTCCACATTTACACCTAATCGCGCCCTTCTAGGTGTAGTTGGGTCAAACTGTGCATTTTTTAAGTGGTATCAGAGCCTGATTTCGTGTCCTAACCTATGCATTTCAGTCTAGATGAATCAATCATTGTTTGGTTCTCCTTATTCTGATAACAATAAATTCAGTGTCCTAAGTGAATTATCTAGTGGTAAGAATGAGAGGAACTGCATGGCATGTGTTGCTAGAATTAAGTATGAATCTGATCATGAGAGTGATAATTGTGAGGAAGAGTCTGAAGCTAAGACAGACATTTGTGAGGCATATCAAGAGCTGTTTGAGGAAAGTCTTAAAATTAAGAAGGTCAATATAGCATTTTTAAAGAAAGTGGATGAACTTGAGAGAGTGAAAGAGAGACCGGCCAGTGGCCTTTAGGACTCGTCCAAAAATGTGAGTGAGTTGAAGTGTATAAATGAGAAATTGGAAGAAAGGATAAAGATCCTCACTAATGAAGTAGAAAAATCCAATACTCAACTCCTAGTCTTGTCTAGTAGGACTAGAAAACTTGATAACATGCTAGGAATGAATAAGTCTGCAGGAGATAGGAAAGGTCTAGTACATGTTAAGAACAAGAATCATGTTACCAGTACTTCCAAGGGTGCCTTAGAACAAAGGATCTCTAGAAATCCTATGACCATCGTTACTAAAAATCAACAACATCTATCTCGTGATTTCGTGCCGAAGTTTATCCCCACCTGTCACCACTGCGGTGTATTAGGGCACATTAGGCATAGGTGTCCTAAGTTTGTGAGTAGGAATAGAGGTCGTGACATCCCTACTCAGGTTATTTCCTTGTCCAATCACGTTAGTCATCTAACTGAGATGTTGACCAAGCTGACGAGGATGAACTCCACTCCTAGGAAGATTTGGGTTAGAAAAGGTGATGTTGTTAAGCAAAATGAAGAGTTGAATTGTAGTGTTGCCCATGTCGCTCTTAAAGTTCAAAATAATTTGTTGTGGTATCATGATAGTGCATGTCCTAGGCATATGTGTGGCAATAAAACCTTGTTTTCCTCTTTTGAAGAAGGAAATTGTGGTGTTGTTACCTTTGGAGACGGGGTAACCGCACCTATCCGTGGTAAAGGTACCATCAATATACTTGGTCTCCCTTATTTAGCTAATGTTCTTTATGTGGAAGGTTTGAAATCTAATTTGTTAAGCATTAATCAGATATGTGATGCAAATTTTGAGGTGAGTTTTGTCCAGGGTAGATGTACTGTATATGATCCTTTAGGTGGTGTTGTTCTAGAGGGTGTTAGAGCTGCTGATAATTGCTATGGAGTCCTTCTTAATTCCAACTATATGTGTAGCAGTGTAAAAATCGATGTTACTGAACTTTGGCATCAAAGACTCGGTCATCTGAACTATAGAAGTTTGACTAAGCTTGCTAAAAATGAATGGGTTGAAAGGTTACCTAAAATTGAACAAAGTGAGAATGGTATGTGTGGTCCATGTCAACAAGGTAAACTACTCAGGATTAATCATAAATGAACTTTTAAAATCTTTACAGAAATGCCCTTAGAACTACTACATATGGATTTAATGGGACCTGCTAGGACCAAAAGTCTAAGAGGTAAGAAATATATCTTAGTTGTTGTAGATGATTTCTCTAGGTACACATGGATTGATCTGCTGAGAGAAAAATATAAGGCTCCAAATTGTTTTAAATCCTTGTGTAAGAAACTCTGCAATGAACAAAATCTCACCATAGCTAGGATTCAAAGTGATCATGGGAAAGAGTTTAAAAACTCCAACCTTGACGACTTCTGTTTGGAAAACGGGATTCTTCTCCTATTACTCCACAACAAAATGGAGTTGTTGAAAGGAAAAATGTGTCCTTCAAGAGATGCCTAGAGCTATGCTACATGGCAAGAATATAGCATTACACTTCTAGGGTGAAACTATCAATACATCATGTCATATAGTGAACTGAGTGTATCTTAGACCCAAAACTGATAAGACCCCATATGAGATCTGGAAGGGTAGAAAGCCTAGTGTGAAATATTTTCGTGTGTTTGGCAGTAAGTGCTACATTTTGAAAGACAGAGAGAACTTGGGAAAATTTGATTCGAAAAGTGATGACGAAATATTCCTAGGGTATTCTAAGAAAAGTCGAGCCTATAGGGTATACAATTCTCGTACCCATGTGGTGATGGAATCTATAAATGTTGTGATTGATGATACTGGTTGAGAGGGAGAGGGTGAAAAAATCTTGCATAGATTAGATAATTCTAGTGTTGACCATGTAGGGGTAAATGAACATAAAGAACTACCTAATCCTAAATCTCCTCACTCCCATAAGAGTTTGGATGCGTCTGAGCCATCTAGTGACAATAATAATCCTCCTAAAGAACCCTCTTCTAGAGTTAAGCTAAATCATCCTAAGGACCATATCATTGGGGATCTAGATGAAGGAATGAAACTGCGTAGGAGGGTTTTGAACAATCTAACATATACCAGCTATGTTTCCCAGATAGAGTCTAAGAAGGTGGAGGAAGCCCTTAAAGATGAATGTTGGGTGAATGCTATGCATGAGGAACTAAACCAGTTTGTGAGAAATGATGTGTGGTTTTTAGTTCCTAGGCCTGAAAATTGCAATGTGATAGGTATCAAGTGGATATTTAAGAATAAGACCGATGACCAGAGTACCATAAATAAGAATAAGCCCAGATTAGTTGCCCAAGGATACACTCAAATTGCAGGTATTGACTTTGATGAGACATTTGCTCCTGCTGCTAGGCTTGAATCCATTCGTATTCTTCTTGTAATTGCGTGTACCCTAAGTTTCAAACTCTATCACATGGATGTCAAGAGTGCCTTCTTGAATAAAATTCTTCAAGAAGAAGCGTATGTCGAGCAACCTAAAGGGTTCATTGACCCTAAGTTTCTTCACTACATCTTTAAACTGAATAAAGCTCTATATGGTCTGAAACAGGCTACTAGAGCTTGTTATGATAGACTGACTGCTTACCTTGAGGAACATGACTTTGTCAGAGGTGGTGCAAATAGAACTTTGTTCATAATTCGTAAGGACGAAACTATCACCATAGTTCAGATCTATGTTGATGGCATCATCTTTTGTTCTCCTATTGACTTCCTTGCTCATGAATTTGCTGAGTGCATGAAAAAAGAATTTGAGATGAGCATGATTGGAGAATTAAATTACTTCCTTGGTCTTCAAGTGAAGCAAACTGATGACAGACATATCTCCATCTAAATATGATAAGGATCTTGTCAAGCGATTTGGTTTAGACAGTAAGAAGCACACAAGAACTCTTATGAGCACTAGTATCAAAATAGGTCATGACCCTACAGGCAAGAGTGTAGATCAGATAGTGTATAGGAGTATGATAGGTAGTTTTCTCTATCTCATAGCTAGTAGACCCGGCATAGTCTTTAGTGTTGGAGTGTGTGCTAGATTTCAAGCTGATCCAAAGGAATTTCACTTAACTGTTGTTAGGCGAATCATCACATATGTTGATGGCATTTTTTATCATGGGATCTTGTACTCTAGGGAGTCTAATCTTGACCTTGCTGGCTGCTCAGATTCTAATTAGGCTGGTAATGCAGATGATAGAAAAAGCACATCTGGGTGTTGTTTCTAGATTGGGTGTAATCTTGTAGCTAGGATGAGTAAGAAGTAGAATTTGATCTCTTTATCCATGGCCGAGGCTGAATATATAGCTGTAGGTAGTTGTTGTACTCAGTTGCTTTGGATGAAGTAAATGCTGACTGATTATGATATTACCCAGGGGACTATGAACATACTCTGTGATAACACTAATGCTATCAATATCTCTAAAAATCATGTTCAACATTCTCGGACCAAACACATTAATACCAGACATCACTTTATACGAGAACTTGTTAAGTCTGGGTTTTTTTTTTTTCTTGAGCACATTTCTACTGAACACAAACTTGCATTCTTGTTTTTTAAAAATGAAAAATACAAAAAAAAAAAAAAAAAAAAATTTGAAAAATTGAAAAACAAAAATTGGGAATGGAAAGTTTACAGCTGCATGAAGTATAACATGTTTGAACGTGTATGTTGTGATCATGTTTGGGTATAATTAATGAGCTGGAGCATAATTTTTATTACTTGCTTAGATTGATTTGGAATACATAGTATTGGTGTCTTCACGTACCATCTGCATTGCACACACTATAATATTGTAAATGAGACTTAACCGCATATGTGAGATTTGGGATGGCAGTCACTTATTGATAAGTTGACTTTGAACATGAATTGACTATCTTTAGTAGACCTAAACTTATGTTTTATCCCCTAGTGTTAAAAAGCTCATATCTTAATGCTCTTCTTCGAGTCTATTTGAATCGAGCAATTAAATCTGAAGGGTATTTCAAAACCTTGTGCTTATGGTCATCTGACTTGGATTAATAGACCTAAAGCTCACTACAGGGGTCATCTTAATTGCTCAATGAATTAGAACCTACACTTAAGATGAAAAATTATGAGCTATTGAAAAGAAATATATTGTAAGCTAGTACAAAATTTAAAAATCTGAAAAATAATTTATGCTCTAAGTTAGGAAGAGTCAAAGAATAACATTTGATATATCTGCAAAATGAGCTTCGTATAATAAGGTCTTATTGTTCTTTAAGGTTTGACTTTCATTAGTAGGAGAATACACTTAGTGGCAGTGATGTTTAGTATGTCCCTTCTCACAAAATTAAGGTTTGGAGTCTTGTTTACCTTGGATTAATGACACTTTACACACATGAATCACTTATATTATTTACTCCATTTTGACTTATTTTGAGTATGTGGGGAGGTTTGATACGTGTTGATTCTGTGAATGCATACTATCAACTGCACTTTTAATCTATTGTATGTTCATCTCCTTTTATATTTGTTGGATATCCCTTAGACATTTGTGACAAAAATGGGGAGAGATTTTATAGTAAGGGAGAGATTTGAATTACACAAGTGATATTTTGCTTAAGCATGCTATATGTCTGTTGGGGTCGATGGGATGAGACATAGATATTGTTACTTTACTACATTTGCATGTTTATGATATATGTCTGTTGGGGTCGATGGGGTGAGACATAGATATTGCTTTTAAGACATTGTGTTTTATTGATATATGCATATTGCTTGTCTTTTAGGGTCGTTGAGGAGAGATGTAGATACTAAGACATCACTGTACTTTAACTTGATTTGATATATTTTACATGTCTAGTAGGATCGTTGGGAGAGAGACATAGATACGTTACCTACTGCTTTAAACATTGAGAGTTAGTAGTAAGGGGGAGCTTGTGCATATGCATTTGCATTGCTATCATGCACTGAGGGGGAGCATGTGTATTGCATCTGTGTTGCATATTATGTATTGTTATTTGAGTTTTGATGTTTTGTGATATTAATGTGGTTATGGTGTTTTGGTTAGCATTAATATTGCATCTCAAACTAGCATACTTATTCTGGTTGATTGTGTTTTTGCACTTCTAAGTGCTTTATTGTTATAATACATGTATCACGTGCGTTTTCATTGGGTATGTGAGTTTTTTATTTCAGGATACAGGCTTGACAACGTGGAAGCTAAACTCAGTTGGACTTGGGTAGTTTTGATAGGATTTTTGTAATGTATTTGAATTTATCACATAATGTCAAAGGGGGAGTTTGTTAGATTTATATTTTGTATTGGCGATTCTGTGACCAAAAGAACCAACTTGAACATTTATAAAAGTTGAGGGACTTAATCGTAAATTTTCATAGTTGGTAGGTTAGAATAAGGTTTGGGGTTCATTATTGGAACAAGAAGGATTCACACCGGATTTTCGCTAGCTGCGCGCCGGACTTGTGCTTGAGCGGATGAAGCAGTACATTGATCACTCGACCTTCGCTCAATCATCACTGAGCGACGGACCCTTCACTCGAGCGAAACAGCTCCTCGTTCGAGCTACAGTGTTATATGGCCAAACTTAATTTTCGATTTTTGAGATTTTAGTCGGGCCACATTACCAAAAATGTCCAACATACAAATAGACGCGCCTCATTATTTTCTGAACTAGAGATTGAACATTGTGCTCATTTAGAGAAAACATTCTACAGATCTTAGAACTAGTTCAATCCAACATTTTGATATGCGCCTAAATTTGTGAAAACATCAAAAGAACCAAATCAAACACCAAGGTGCAATTTCGCTTGGTTCTGTCAAAGGTTTGAAGATCAAGGAAGATTATTGAAGAACGAGGAGTTCTTCTTGAAGATCCACAGGAGATAAACGTTCGTGAAGAGTCAGGAGTGAAGTTCGTGTGCTCATTCTAGGAGAACTGCTTTACAAGAAGAGCCGGGATTGGTGTCAGTGTGCATATTCCAAGAGAGTTGTTTCAAATTTCAGACAGGAGGTCAGAAAACTTGTGTCGTCAATTTTGCTGGCGGTCTGTAAGTTTATTAATACGTTTATAGTGAATTTTTGAATGGCAAAGCGCTAGAGTTTTTCCGCGTTGGGTTTCTCCGTGAACAATCCTCGTGTTATTTACTGCTTTATTTATTGCTTTGATAAATTCTGGTATTCAAAAATAGGATAATTGACTTGATTGATCAATTTAGGGATGACAATTTAACCAGTCCCGCCCCGATAGGGCCCCGCCCTGAATAGGGCAAAAAAATCCGTCCCGATGGGTTGATGGGACGGGACGGGACGGGACAGGACGTCGTGGGTCGCCCCGTGGCGGGTCGCAGGATAGGGTGGGGCGAGGATGCCCCGCCCCGAACCCGTCCCGTGAAAAAAAAAAATAATTTTAATAAATTGTTAGTTTTATTTATAATTTTATAACATGTTTCTAATCCAACAATTATATTATACAATTGTCAATTTAAAATTTTACATAACTAACAATTGTTTATATAATTTATAAATTCGAACATTCAATCTTTTTATTATAATTAAATTATATAATTTAAAATTATGAATCATGATAGTTAAATAAATATTCTTTACTTTTGAAAGATTTATACAAATTAATCAAAACAAGTTAATATATTGATCAAAAAAACTAAAAAAAAATTTAAAATATATGGAATGACTTTTAGGTTTTGGATTAAGGGTTGAACTTTAAATAATAATATAACTCGAATTTTGAAAATGTAAAAAAAATAAAAATAATAATAATAATTAAACGGGGCAACAAATGGGGCAAATTCTCGCCCCATCCCCGTCCCGATGCACCCTGCACCCTGCCCCGTCCTGTCTAAGGTGGGGCGGGACATGGGATGGGGCGAGGTTGGAGTGAGACGGGGTGGGGCGGGGTGAAGGTGCCCCGCCCCATTGCCATCTCTAGATCAATCGCCTAAACATAATTAACTTATGACATATCCGCATTTATACCTAATCACCCCCTCTAGGTGTAGTTGGGTTAAACTGTGCATTTTTCATTGGCCTTTGACTGTGATTGACAGCGAATTACCTTTGCCGCCCCCCACGAGAAACATGAATCTTTTTTAATTTTAGTTTTCTTAAAAAGAAACGTTTGTTTGGGTCCATGTTTACATGGATAAGCTCTACTCCAAGCCAATAAATCTTAAGTTCAAAATATTTTATTCTAAAATATTATTTCTTGCAAGCATTTGTATTGTAGTACTATGATATTTTAAAATTTTAAAGTGTCTCTTCGGCAAATTGTAATATACTACACAAAATTGAAAAACTACTTTTGAAGCCCCAACTTTTGTGAATGGCGCTTGAGTTAAATTTTTTAGGCCTTTAGGTCCCCAACCTTCACAAAGTTAGGCACATAGAGGTTCAACACGATTGAAATCAATAGATTTTTATTTTTTTTTTATCAAAGTTGCACGCATCTTGTATGTGATCTCCTTTTTCCCTTTTTTTTTTTTTTTTTTTTAGGGCATGCACTTTTATCAACCTACATCCTACAGCATAATTTTCCAAAAACAAGTGAAAAAAAAGTGAAGGAAAACAAAAGAACAAAACAAATGTGAGGGAAAAGAAGAAAGGAAAACAAAAATTCACTTCAGTCCCTAGCGTTGTTGCCACGCCACCTATCATCACCACTCATCCCCTGTCCTAGTAAAATTCCTACTTTCCTCGTTCAATGTACGTGTCAAAATTTCTACAGAGTAAATCTATTAGGTAAGTATGAAATCTAATTTTTGTGAATATCCAAAAGATATAGTCAACATAATCCTGAAAGTACTCAAGTTTTCTAAATTATAATTTACTTCTTGCCACTTGTCAAGAAGATTCTGTTGCTCATACCTCTTGAAAATAACATGCACGGATACCATTTACTAAGGATCAAGTTGTTACAAATTTGAATGTTTGAGAACCAATTTTGGGCAAAATAATAATAATAATAATAATAATAATAATAATAATAATAGGGGGGGGGGGGGGTGGGGGGAGGTGGTGACAGTGCAAACTTGCAACATCGAAAATAAGTTGAGGACCTACAATGAAAATTTGCCAAATACTTTTAGCCTTGAATGCTGCAAAATAGGTATTGAATTGAATATGGTGAAATAGTTAAAAATTAATTAATTAATTTTTATTTGTTTACAATATGTAGTGCCATATTTATCACACGCTTATATTGTATTCTGGTTGGGGTCCTATTCCAATAAACAACTTAATTCTTTTATTAAAGTATAATCAAAGCATGTTTGGGAGGGATTTTTAAAATTATTTTTCTCAAACATAGTCATTCAATCTAGTCATAACTTTTTCTTATTTTTTAATTACAAAGAATATATATATATAATAATCTCACTTGAAAAAATCTCTACCGGGAAACGCTTCTAAATAATAAAAGCACCTTGAAAAGTCATTTAATTTATTAGCTGTGTTGAAATGCATAGACATGTTTGAGGAGTGATCACCTGCCCACTGGGGGCAGGTTAAAAAAAAACCCCCATTTAAAAAAAAAAACCCACTCTTCAAAAATGGGCCCCACTTCAAACATTTTTGTACATGGGGGATTTTGTAAAACCTACCCACTGGGGCAGGTGATCATTCTCGAGACATGTTTATAGGGTAAATTTTTAAATGTACATTGTACTTTCAATATTGTTTTGAATAATTTTGTTAATTTAAAAAAAAAATCAAATAGTTATTATACTTCTTAAGCCATGTTTGGTGGTCATTATTTGGGAAAAAACAATGTTTTAAATAGTAAACTTTCGGAAAATATGCGGTTAAAAAATATATAAAAAATTTAGATTTACAAATAAATTTATAAATGTGTGGTTAAAAATAAATTTATAAAAAAAAAAAGGAATTTTCAAATAATAAATGTCAAATAGGGCTAAACAAGGCTAAGTAATTTGCAATTGTCATCGAATGTATTGATCGTATACATGTTTATAATATTGTTCCCAGCCACCAATTTAATTTGTCTCAACAACGATTTACTTTTAATGTTAGTCATTTTGTTAGCTCCTTTGCTTAAATGAACAAAATAATGACATTTAGGGGTGGGCATTTTTTTCCCGGAATTGGTGGAATCATATAAAACTGATGAGTTCGGCTACCATCAATAAAATGGACCGATTTTGGGGCTATGCATTGAGAACCGATTGGGTTCGGTCCGATTCATGATATTAACTTAAGGATCGATAGTGAATTTAGTTCTCCCTAATTTCTCTTTTTGCTAATGTATTGTACAAATATAGACTAGATATTTGAACCTTAGACCGTAAATTTATTTCACACCAAAATTTCACTTTTCATACACTTTTTCTTCTTTCTTTTACAACAAAACCTAATAGGTAATCAACATTTAAATATAAATAATTTTTTAAATACTTTTAAAAAATCATAGCTTTAATGCAACCTCAATTGGGAAAAAAAAAATTTAGCTCAATATTTCCTAAGAACTCGTTTTTAACGTGGTCGATTATCAAAATCAAGATTTTTTTTCCTTGAAAATTATTGAAGATAATAAAGTTATAAATACTACATTTATTTTTTCAATATATATATTGTTGTATGATCTTTGTTAAGAATTAATTTTTAATCCAAATTTATAGTTTATATTGTATTTAATAGTTTATAATTTTTTATGTCATTATTAATTGATCTTGAGTTTTGGAGTGTGTTTTTGTTTGTTGTCTTATGTAATTAATTTTTATATTATTAGATTACAAGAATAATTAGTGGTTCCAATTCCATTTTTAATATGACAAGTAATTTCATACTTTATTTTTATAAATTTTAAATATAAATAATCGAATTGGAACAAAACTGGTTCGATTTCGATTCGGTTCTATTATTAGATATGGAACCAATGATTCAATTCCTAAGATTTTCATTGATATTCGGTTCGGTTCCCTTTAAAATTGGATAATCCCTACTCCTAATTAAATCCTACGTGAATGTTCATAATTTACATCAATGTGATGTGTATCTTTTTGAGGTAAATGTGCCACATAATCGCGTTATTGCTGTAAATTTAGAAAAATAAGTCCATGTTTGGCCTTCATTTCTTAAATTTTATTTTTTAAACTCATTTTCAATCATATATTTAATGAAATTCACAATATTTATCAATTTTTCGACTATACATTTAATCAACTTTTATCAAAAATATACAAAAATATATATATTTTTATTCAAACCAAATAGGGGCTAAATTATACTCTGTTTGTCTGTAACAAGAGAATACGAAAAAGCTCTTTTTATCCCCAATTTGAAAATTTGGCAGCCACAACATAAGTAGCATATTAATCGAGAAAGAGAAGCTAATGGTGGGTGTAGATATTAAATTCTCAATAATGAGGACTAATAGAGTAAATAATATTGCAGTAAAATTAAAGTTTAGTGATTTGATTGTGACAAATTATAGTCGAGTGACTTAATTGAGATTTCACTTGAAAGAGCAATGACCAAAATTGAAATTAACCCAATCTGAGCTCAATTATTAAAATTTGGGTCACAGTTGACATATATAATCATTTTGGCACTCCACGATCAAAATTTAATCATGCTACATTTACAATTTTGTTGTCTGATATCTTTGTTGACATTATGTGATGTGGCAAATAATCTAACCATTTATTATTCAGATAAATGATCAGATTGTTTGTCACATTACACAATGTCAACACTAATGTACATTTTGAATGTACAAATTACATTATCTAATTTTTTTTATTTGCTCAAAAGGAAATGGAAAATGAGTTTCTTACGTAGCAATCAAGATTTGTTGATGTACAATGTGGAATGATATTTGGCCGTCCCAGTCAACTTCTAATATTTTCATTATGTAGTAATCAAGATTTGTTGATGTACAATGTGGAATGATATTTGGCCGTCCCAGTCAACTTCTAATCTTTTCATTATGTTTAATTTTCTCAATATTTGTCGTTGATTGATTTTCAATGGCCTCATCATCCATTTATTAGCCTAATAGGAATTGGATATTCACAAAGTCAGTCATTGGCTATGCATATATTAGAAAATTAGGTCGAGGTTTCATATTTTTTCACATGGTTTTATTATGAATTCTCAATTTTCAAAAGTGAAGTATTAAATCTCCAACATACATAAATTCTTGAATTTGAATCGCAAATAATAGAATTTGTTAATGTAAACGTTAAATTGAACGTAAATAAATTGTATAAAATTAAACATTTTTGGTCTCCTTTAAATAAGGTCTGGTTTAATTCTGAAAAATATAAGTGAAATTAAAAATTAAACTTAACACTAGAAAAAATATTTTATGTTCTAAAAGGGCTTTTGATATATTATAATATAAAAATAAGGATAACAACATGAAAATTAGGATTATGTATAATCTGTTAAGGGGCATCGTGAATTTTTTGCTTTGATGACGGATAAATGCACGTTTTGATTATGGATTTAATTAATTTTCTATCTTCTTCTTCTTCTTCTTTTTTTATTTATTTATTTGAATATAAAGGCCAACGAAACGTTATACCGAGTTTTCATCATTGTTTTTTAATTATACTGATTCTCGAGAAGTGGAATATGCAACTTGTAAGTGTTATGCCCTAAGTCCAATCAACTTTGGGTATAAGCACTTTTGATATATATTTAATGCATTTTTATTTTGGCAATATGTATTATGGTATTAAATAATAGAGTCCGTAGATTCAAATCTCGGTAATTTGTTAATCACAAGGAGTTGTGATTGTAAATTATCAATTACATATGATTGAATCTTAAATCATTCATGGTCGTAAATAATAAAGAGATAGGGATATCATTATTACAGATAGACCATAATGTGTGACATTTCTTACTTGTGAAATAAGTAGCTGATCTCACAAGCTAAAATGTAGTGACACTTAAATG
Organism: Osmanthus fragrans; assembly: GCA_019395295.1. NCBI lineage: Eukaryota > Viridiplantae > Streptophyta > Magnoliopsida > Lamiales > Oleaceae > Osmanthus > Osmanthus fragrans. The sequence continues at coordinate 12,652,519 of CM033348.1, read as the reverse complement.
AACACGTGAATGTTTTGTTATAAAATAAAGCATTGAAGACCCGATGGGTAGATTCTATATGAATAACTATCTGAGTATCATTGGTTAATCTATAACATTTGGTAGTAGAATTGGTTCTTCGACTTGAGGTCATCATAGTACTTTATATGAGGACAATCATACTATGTTATGTTAGATGTTGCTCTGTCAAGGGCCGCTAATACGACATCGTACGGGTATGTCAAGAATCATATGAAGGTTGTGAGTTGATCAGTAGATGATTCACCACTATTAGATAGTAAAATATTATGATCTACATTTCATCCAATTAAGTTGATAACGAATTCCTTGGCAAATATTTACTCATAAGTCGAAAAAGAGTTTTCGATTTACATTGACTTAATAGTGTAATGAAAAATATGATCGATAATTGAGATTGACACATATTCATATCTCGTAATTGATCGGATCATATTAACAAAAGGATAATAGTTTCACAATAAATGAACGAGTTTGATTTTGTCATACCACGTGATATTCTCGTCACTTGTATTGTTGTGACACATTGCTAGATGTCAATATGGGACGATGGATGTGAATTAGTGATAAATCAAAAGGGTGTTTTGATTTATTGATTTTGATTAGATCAAAATAATAATTCACATCATTAGACATCATGATTGAGAATCTAATAGGTCACACACAAAAGGAGAACTAGAAGAATGAGAGTTATCAATTAATTAATTGACAAGTCTTGAATAATTAATTAATTGTGTTGTTTATTAATAAGCCCGAATTAATTAATTAATTAATTCGTGGATCATATTTAATTAATTGGATTAATTAAATATTGGACCAAGTTATTTTAAAAGACAAGTCAAGCCCGTTTGGGTTTATATAAATAAGTTGGTAGGGTTTGTAATATGTAGGATTTTTCTAATTATTATTACTAGCACAAGAAAAGAAATCATGGTTCTCTCTCAATCTTGTTCTCTGTGTGGATTCCATTAGAGACTGGACAATTGGACAGTTGTGGGAGATTGATCGAGATTGTTGGAACTACAATATTGCAAAGGAATTTGCAGAGCTAAAGAAATGTACAATTTCTATAACAGTTTCTATTTCAACACAAAGCTGGTCCTTGATGGGAATTAAAATTTGTATTATTTTCGCTGTGCATGTTTAAGTAAATTCCTAACACAACTAAACTCGTATTACTTTTACTACCTTATAAACAAGAGAAACTTTAACCATTTCCTTATTCTCTTAATTGTTAATTTTAAACCACTTTTTCTTTTATACATTCATATTATTCCTGTTAGTGTTAAATTATTATAATTGGCTATTCTGTAAACAAAATGATCAACTCGAACATTTTAGAAGTTTAGGGACTTAATTGTAAAGTTTTATAGTTGGTTGTATAGCGTAGGATTCAAAATCCAAGTTTGGAACACGAAGGAAACTCGTAGCATTTTCGCTAGATGCTCGCAGGAGTCATGCTTGAGCGAATGAAACAAAACATCCAGTGCTCGACCTTCGCCCACCCGCTGTAACGCCCCGACCCCTAGTGGACCGGAACGCTACTTACTTTACTTAACTTAACCGGTGGTTTAGTAACAAGTGTACATATCTTAGCGGAAGCTTAAATCTTAACAAACATTCTTTTTGAAAGATATTGGATTAAATAACTTTATAACTTTCCAAAATCACGAAATATAATTTATTTGATGAAATCATGACTTGTTCAAGATACTCAAAAGAAATAACGTTGGAAATAACATTTGAAACATTAAAGACTTTAAATCTAAATCACTTGTTCACCGGGTTCCCATAAGCTTATTGCATCTCCTTCCATCTCTTCCATCATCAAACCCGGTGAATCAACATTTAATCTGTAGATATAGGGTAGAAACCCGTGAGTTGAAAACTCAATAGGCATCATAGGTGCAATCGTGATTAAGCTAAGCATTTCATAACAATTAACATTAAAACTTCCATAAAACATGCCGTACCCGGAGGTACCATTTGACATGAAAATGTATACCGTACCAACGGAACCATTTGACATGAAAGGTGCATGCCGAACCGAAGATACCATTTGACACACAACATTAACCTTTAAATGTATGCCGCACCGACGGAACCATTTGACATGAAAGGCACATGCCGAACCGACGATACCATTTGACACACAGCATTAGCCTTTAACATAGAACATTACTTGCTAGAAATTATAACTTAAACACGTATAACAACTTTATGCACATCTACCTACCTCGATTTGATGCTTGATGAACTTTGAAAAGAACTTTGAAAAACTTTGGATGAACTTCAAAACTTTGACGATGCTTGGACGTTTGGGCCTTTCTTTGTTGTTTGAAAAAACCTTTTGAAATCACAAAAACCTTCTTGCAGAATATTTTTGCCCACCCTTAAAACTTTTGGAAAATACTTTGAAAAATCACCTTCATTTTCTCTCCCAAACTCTCTATTTTTCTCTCAACTTTTGAAAGCAAATTGAAAGTGCTTTTGGTGTGAAAAATCAAATGAGTGAAGAGGGTATTTAAAGGTGAGGTTTGGGGTGGGTGAAAGGTCATATTAAATAGGGTAATTAAGTAGTGCAAGTAGTGGCCATTAATTCAAAAAAAATCGTGGGTTTTTCTGCTTTTCCGGTCGACCGGTTAGGTTCTCCGGTCGACCGGTTGTCCGGTTGTCACTGCACAGCTTTCAGTATGTTTATCATAACTTTTTCTCCTGATATCCAATTGAGGTGATTCAAATTGCGTTGGAAAGCTAACTCAAAGAGCTACAACTTTTATTCAGATATTATTTTCAAATTCGAATGTTTTCTATGTCTAAAATGGGTCTCAAAGGAGACTAAAAATATTTGAAGTGTACTTTTAGCCATAAAATGAAATACTTTGCATTCCGTCCAATCTTCATCAAATTGTTTTTAAGAAAATATTTTATAAATATCATTTTACCTTTAAACATGTATTGGACTATCTTTTGGGCTTATATTTCCTTTATTGGGCCTAATGTGAAGTTAATCACACAATTATGGGCCTAGCTTTATAGAAAGATTTGGGCCTCTACATCCCTCCTCCCTTATATAAATTTCGTCCTCGAAATTTACCTTACAATTGGGCAAGGAGTGCGGGATACTTGACTTTAACTTCTTCTTCCTTTTCCCACGTAGCTTCTTCCATTCCGTGATTATTCCACTGTATCTTAACCAGTTGAATCTCTTTATTTCTTAGCTTATGCACTTTTCGATCCAGTATCTTAATTGGTGATTCCTCATAAGATAAATCATTTTGTACTTCTAGGGTCTGATAACTTATCACATGATTAGGATCGTGCACGTATTTCTTTATCATTGATACGTGGAACACATTGTGTACCGCTGACAATTCAGGTGGCAAAGCTAATAGGTAAGCCACGTTCCCAACCTTATCAAGTATCTCGAAAGGTCCAATATACCTGGGTCGTAGCTTGCCTTTCTTTCCAAATCTAAGTACACCTTTCATTGGTGCTACCTTTAGAAAGACTTTGTCTCTCACTTAAAACTCTAAATCCTTTCTTCTCGTGTCAGCATAGCTCTTCTGCCGATCCTGTGCTGCCTTTATCCTTGCTCGGATCAGATCGATCGCTTCAACTGTCCTTTCAACTATTTCTGGTCCCAAAATTCTCTTCTCCCCGACTTCGTCCCAATGAACAGGGGATCTACATCTTCTTCCATAGAGAGCTTCATACGGTGCCATTCCAATAGTTGCTTGAAAACTATTGTTATACGCAAATTTTACTAGGGGTAAGTATGACTCCCAACTACCACCTAGATCCAAAACACATGCTCTCAACATGTCCTCTAAAGTCTGGATGGTCCTTTCAGACTGTCCGTCAGACTGCGGGTGATATGCTGTACTGAAATTCAGCTTCGTTCCCATAGCTGCTTGTAGGCTTTTCCAGAATTTAGATGTAAACCTTGGGTCTCTATCAGACACAATAGACACAGGTACACCGTGTATCCTTACTATTTCTTTTATGTACAATTGTGCCAACTGGTCCATACTGAAAGTCATTTTCATTGGAAGAAAATGAGTTGCATTCGTCAATCGGTCTACTATAACCCATATAGCATTGTGTCCTTTTGCTGACTTGGGAAATCCAACCACAAAATCCATTGTGATGTTTTCCCATTTCCATTCAGGTATCTCTAAAGGATTCAGCAATCTTGCTGGTCTTTGGTGTTCCGCCTTAACCTGCTGACATACTATGCATTTATGCATGTACAGTCCGATACTCCTTTTCATGTTTCTCCACCAGAATGTATCTCGAAGGTCTCGATACATTTTCGTACCACCGGGATGTGCGGTGTACCGGGTGGAATGAGCTTCTTTTAATATCTCGTTCCTCAAATCCTCATTCTTAGGCACGTAGATTCTTCCTTTAAACATCAGTGCTTGGTCTGCGGCTATTCCAAAATCTTTCCTCTTATCTGTTCCAACTTCTTCCTTGATCTTCATCAAGAACAGGTCAATACCTTGTGCTTCTATAATTCGCTCTCGAAGAGTAGGTCGAATGGTCAAAGCTGCTAATCTCCCTGTGACTTGTCTTGGTGTGGTAACCACCTCAATCTTCAATCTTTCCAAATCCTTGTCTAACTCCATTTGACAAGTGAGTAGTGACGTCAACTGTCCCATCAATTTCCTACTCAAGGCGTCGGCCACCACATTTTCCTTACATGGATGGTAGTGAATGGTGCAGTCGTAATCATTCACTAACTCTAACCATCGTCTCTGTCTCATGTTTAGTTCCTTCTGTGTGAAGAAATATTTTAAGCTCTTATGATCCGTATAAATTTCGCACTTACTTCCGTACAAGTAGTGTCGTCATATTTTCAATACGTGTACTATCGCCGCAAGCTCTAAATCATGCGTCGGGTAGTTCTGCTCATGCTTCTTCAATTGCCTTGAAGTGTAGGCTACTGCCTTTCCATTCTGCATCAGTACACATCCTAGCCCTTGCTTGGACGCATCACTGTATATAACAAATCATTCTGTTCCCTCAGGTATTGTTAACACAGGCGCAGATATCAGCCTCTGCTTAAGTTCTTGAAAACTCTTCTCACAGATATCCGTCCATTGAAATTTGACTCCCTTTCTCGTAAGTTGTGTCATTGGGCCAGCTATCTTGGAAAATCCTTCAATAAACCTTCAATAATACCCGGCCAATCCTAGAAAGCTCCGTACTTCACCAGCTTTAGTCGGCGCCTTCCAGTTAGTTACTGCTTCCACTTTTGCTGGATCTACTTCAATCCCCTGGGCAGTGACTACATGTCCAAGAAATCCAACTCATTCAAGCCATAATTCACACTTTTTGAATTTGGCATAAAGTTTCTCCTTGCGTAGTACCTCTAGGGCTACTCTTAGATGCTCTTCATGTTGCTCCTTACTCTTGGAGTATATCAAAATGTCGTCAATAAAGACTATGATAAATTGATCTAAATACTGATGAAATACTCGATTCATCAGATCCATGAATACTGCTGGTGCATTGGTTAATCCAAATGGCATCACCATAAACTCGTAGTGTCCATAACGAGTCCTGAAAGCTGTCTTAGGTATATCCTCTGTTTTCACTTTTAATTGATGGTACCCAGATCGTAAATCGATCTTGGAAAATACCTTAGCTCCTTTCAGTTGATCTAACAGATCCTCGATTCTAGGGAGTGGGTACTTATTCTTGATGGTTAATCGATTCAACTCCCTGTAATCGATACACATCCTCATGCTTCCATCTTTCTTCTTCACGAACAACACTGGCGCACCCTATGGAGATACGCTTGGTCGTACGAATCCCATATCAAGGAGTTCCTGTATTTGCTTCCTTAACTCTTGTAGTTCCTTCGGAGCCATTCTTTATGGGGCTTTCGACATTGGTGCCGCTCCAGGAATTAGCTCTATGATGAATTCCACTTGTCTATCTGGTAGAATACCAGATAGCTCTTCTAGAAACACATCTCCGAACTCCCGTACTACTGGTACATCCTCAATCTTTACTGTCTCCTATTTCCCTCCTAGGATATTTACCAAATACCCTTGACAAGCTCCTTTTCTCAACATCTTCTCAGCTTATAAAGCTGATACTAGTCGAATAAAAGATTTCGTCTTGATTCCAAAGAAGGAAAATGGTTCATCTCCTGGTTTCTGAAATAATACTTCCCTTTCCTTACATCGGATGGTGGCATAATTACTACCCAACCAATCCATGCCTAGTATTACATCGAAGTCATTCATCTTTATCATGTATAAGTCTGCTTCCATAGGTTTTTCCTCAACTTCAATACTAACAGATTTGGCTATCTTATTAGTACTCAAAGGGTTACCTGTAGGGATACTAACTTCTAATATACCTTCCGATTAATCACAGGTAATACTAGACTTAACCATAAAAATCATCGATGCAAAGGAGTGCGTAGCTCTTGAATCAAATAGTGCATAAGCAGGCATATTAGCTATTAATAGACTACCTGCTATGATGTTCGAGTTCTCCTCTGCCTCCTTCTGAGTCAGTGCAAAAACTCATGCTTTCCCCTGCTAATCTTGATCCTTGCTGTCATCCTTTTTCGGTACAGACATGGGACAATCCCTGATGATATGTCCTGGCTTCCCGCATCGGTAACAAACATTCTTCCCTTGCAGACATTCGCCACGATGCGTCCTTCCACACTTAGCACATGGCGCAATGACCGGCACTATGCTCTTATTGGCATTGGCTCCGCTATTAGCCCTCTTGTTCTGCCACTTGCTTTTTCCTTTATCTTGATTGTTTCACCTTCATTTTCCAAACTGCCCTTTATCCTGTCGGTTGTCCAATTGAACCGATTTCTCCGCATTGGCCTTCTGATACCAGATTGCATGAGCTCATTCCAGCATTCCATAGTAAGAAGTGAAATCGTGGGACATAAGGATCATACTCATATCCGAGTTCAGCCCTTGCTCGAACCGTCAGACTTTCTTCACCTCCGTGTCCACCAGGTGTGGAGCATACCTCGAAAGCTGGTCGAACTTTCGCTCATAGTCCGTCAAAGTCATACTTCCTTGTTTGAGCTGGAGAAACTCGCTTTCCTTGTGATCCTTTAAAGACTGTGGGAAGTACTTATCCATTACTTCCTCCTTGAATACCAAATGAAGAAGATAACATTTTATTCTTAACATAAGGAAATTATTACTAGGATTTAAATCTAATCCCTATAATTTCTACGCATCTTCTTGGATGGAGCCTCGTCTCCAGAGGAGTTTTTCGCCTCAGGCCTGGACTCTATGTCCACCTCAACCTGTGGCTTGGGCTCAGGTTCGTTATCTTCTTCAGGGTCTTCTTCCTTAGCCACAGGTTCTTCCTCAGGCTCCTCATGGATTAGATCATCCCATAAGTCAATCAAAGCATGGAAATATGTCTCAAACTCGAACAAGTTTGGGTTGCCTTCTAACATTTCATCTCTAACTGTGACTCCCATATCTCCCCATTGAGGTGGGAGGGAGTGTATGAGGTTATTTATGGCTTCAATATGCGTGATCTTCATACCGGCATTAACCGCCGTCATCCATCTCTCATAGATGTCATGCACATGATCGCTAAGCGGTTGGTTAGGATCCGTTACATAGTTCTCATAAGCATGGATAGCAATTCTACGGTTTAAATCTGCCCTATAAGCTCTAGCCGTAGTCTTCCTTGCCGTTTGTAAATATCTAACCATTCTATCACATAAATGCCCAATTATGCCTTTTATCACATAACATCACAACATACATTTCCTTTATGCCCATAACTTTAAGTTTTAGCCCAAGTCCAATACATATCTTTGAAACAACACATTTAACTTTAACATAAACATATACTTGAAAATGTGTCATAATTTATCAAAGCATCAAATCATAACTTCCATAACTTTAAACTTTGCACATACCTGGGCTGTAGGATGAGATTCGATGGATGAATGCAATATGCCATGGAATACCTTAAACTTTCAATTTTTGTTTTTTGTTTTGAAAACATACTTGGTCTACAGAACCAGTTTAAAAACCATTGCTCTGATACCATGCTGTAACGCCCCGACCCCTAGTGGACCGGAACGCTACTTACTTTACTTAACTTAACCGGTGGTTTAGTAACAAGTGTCCATATCTTAGCGGAAGCTTAAATCTTAACAAACATTCTTTTTGAAAGATATTGGATTAAATAACTTTATAACTTTCCAAAATCACGAAATATAATTTATTTGATGAAATCATGACTTGTTCAAGATACTCAAAAGAAATAACGTTGGAAATAACATTTGAAACATTAAAGACTTTAAATCTAAATCACTTGTTCACCGGGTTCCCATAAGCTTATTGCATCTCCTTCCATCTCTTCCATCATCCAACCCGGTGAATCAACATTTAATCTGTAGATATAGGGTAGAAACCCGTGAGTTGAAAACTCAATAGGCATCATAGGTGCAATCGTGATTAAGCTAAGCATTTCATAACAATTAACATTAAAACTTCCATAAAACATGTCGTACCCGGAGGTACCATTTGACATGAAAATGTATGCCGTACCAACGGAACCATTTGACATGAAAGGTGCATGCCGAACCGAAGATACCATTTGACACACAACATTAACCTTTAAATGTATGCCGCACCGACGGAACCATTTGACATGAAAGGCACATGCCGAACCGACGATACCATTTGACACACAACATTAGCCTTTAACATAGAACATTACTTGCTAGAAATTATAACTTAAACACGTATAACAACTTTATGCACATCTACCTACCTCGATTTGATGCTTGATGAACTTTGAAAAGAACTTTGAAAAACTTTGGATGAACTTCAAAACTTTGACGACGCTTGGACGTTTGGGCCTTTCTTTGTTGTTTGAAAACACCTTTTGAAATCATAAAAACCTTCTTGCATAATATTTTTGCCCACCCTTAAAACTTCTGGAAAACACTTTGAAAAATCACCTTCATTTTCTCTCCCAAACTCTCTATTTTTCTCTCCCAAACTCTCTATTTTTCTCTCAACTTTTGAAAGCAAATTGAAAGTGCTTTTGGTGTGAAAAATCAAATGAGTGAAGAGGGTATTTATAGGTAAGGTTTGGGGTGGGTGAAAGGTCATATTAAATAGGGTAATTAAGTAGTGCTAGTAGTGGCCATTAATTCAAAAAAATCGTGGGTTTTTCTGCTCCGGTCGACCGGTTAGGTTCTCCGGTCGACCGGTTGTCCGGTTGTCACTGCACAGGTTTCAGTATTTTTATCATAACCTTTTCTCCTGATATCCAATTGAGGTGATTCAAATTGCGTTGGAAAGCTAACTCAAAGTGCTACAACCTTTATTCAGATATCATTTTCAAATTCGAATGTTTTCTATGTCGAAAATGGATCTCAAAGGAGACTAAAAATATTTGAAGTGTACTTTTAGCCATAAAATGAAATACTTTGCATTCCGTCCAATTTTCATCAAATTGTTTTTAAGAAAATATTTTATAAACATCATTTTACCTTTAAACATGTATTGGACTATCTTTTGGGCTTATATTTCCTTTATTGGGCATAATGTGAAGTTAATCACACAATTATGGGCCTAGCTTTATAGAAAGATTTGGGCCTCTACATGTTGCTCATGCGATAGTGCCCTCGCTCGAGCGACAGTTTTACGGCCCGACCTAATTCGCGATTTCGCGAGATTTTTATTAGCAAAAGTTACCATATTCGTCCAACATATAAAAAGGGGCGCTGCGCATTCTGGAACTTGTGTTGAACATTATTCATTCAAGAGAAAACAATTATTCTCTCAAGAGCCAAACATTCAACAGTTCAATCACCTCATCTATATGCGCCATTCGGATTGAAAATATCAAAACCTTCAATCAATACACTGATGTCATTTTTCACTTAGATCTGTCAGGAAGATTGTGTCGTTAACTTGGCTGGCTGCGAAGATCAAGGAAGAAACTTAAGAACGAGGAGTTCTTGATGGATTTACAGGAGACAAACTACGTGAAGAGTTGGGAGTGGAGTTCGTGTGCTCACTTCAGGAAGACTGCTTTACAACGAAGAGCTAGGATTGATGTTCGTGTATACATTCCAGGAGAGCTGCTTCAAACTTCAGACAAGAGATCAACAATCTAGTGTCATCAACTTTTCTAGTGGTCTGTAAGTTTATAATACAGTTTATAGTGGATCTTTGACTGACAAAGCGCCCAGATTTTTTTCCACGTTGGGTTTCTCTGTGAACAATTCTTGTATTGTTTACTGCTTTAGTTATTGCTTTCATATTACCATGGTAGGTCAAGATAGGATAAATTGAATTGGTTGATTAATCATCTAGAAACTAATTAAAGTAACTTTTTGCTTTGGTTAGATTAATTCCGCACATAAGGTCAAACTAAAAACGGGTACTTAGTAACGTTCTAGCGCTATCCCGTAACTTTCAAGTGATATCAGAGCCTAATTGAGTGTCCTAACCTTAATTTTGTCTAGATGAGTAGCTCTTTACATGTTCCACCATATTTTGATGACAGTAATTATGCTTACTAGAAAGTGAGGATGAGAGCTTTTTTAAAATCTATGGATGAGAGAATCTGGTTGAGTGTTGAGAAGGGTTGGAGTTTCCCTAGTACAAAGGTAGGTGATGTTGTCGCTCCCACTCCCATAGAAAACTGGTTTAAGGTTGACTTAGATGAATGTAACTGGAATAGCAAAGCCTTGCATACCCTGTTTAGGTTTGTTTCTTCTGATGAGTTTAGAAGAATGCCTATGTGTGAGGTAGCCAAAGAGGTTTGGGATATTCTAGAGGGAACACAGGCTATTAAAAATTCTAAGTTACAATTGTTGACCACGAGGTTCGAGAAAATTAGAATGAGTGAAGATGAGTGCTTTGATTCCTTCTATGCGAGCTTAAATGACATTGTGACTCGAGCTTCAACCTAGGTGAGAGGATCCTCAAGCCTAAGATAGTGAGAAAAATCCTTAGATCCTTACCTGAGCGTTTTAGGTCGAAAGTCACAGCCATTGAGGAAAGTAAGGATATTGATTCTATTAAAGTTGAGGAGTTAGTTGGATCCCTGCAGACTTATGAGCTAACCTTAGAAAATCATGTGAAGAAGAAGTCTATAGCTTTGAAACCTACTAGGACCAACCAGAATGAGTCTTCTGATTCTAACTCACCAAATGATGAGGAGTTGACATACCTAGCTAAAAAATTTCAAACGATGTTTAGGAATAAAAACAAACCCCAAGAGAAACACAGAGATTCCTCGAGTGAATCGAGGAGAAGATCTAAAGGTGTAAAATACCATAAGTGTCAAGGGTTTGGTCATATGAGGAATGAGTGTCCTAGTAGGAAGAGATCTCAGGAAAAGGCTATGAATGCTACTCTCACTGATGACGAGTCTGACTCGGATAATCAGAGTGAGAAATCCACCCTTGAGGAGAGTGAAAAAATTGTTACCCTTGTTGCTAGAGTTAAGAGTGGTTCTGACCAGAGAAATAAAAAAGGATGAGGATATAAATAGTTGTGAATAATCTAGTGAAGATAATGAGAGTGGGGTAGACATTTATGAGGCCTGTGATAAAATGTATAAGGAGAGTCTTAAGATTTTTAGCAAGAACAATGCCTTGAGTGCGAAAAATGAGGAACTTAATTTGGAAAATGAGAAGTTGAGAGTGCACTTTAAGGAATCCACCTCAATCCTGAGTGAAATGAAAATAATGAATGAAACTTTAGAGACTCAAGTTAAGAAACTCACCAGTGAGCTTGAGAGGTCCGCTAGAAAAGTAAGTGAGTTGACCATAGAGAGAGAGACTTTAGAGTTCTAGGTTAAGAACCTTCTGAGTGATTTAGTGATAAGTGTGGGTTTTGCACTTATTTATACCATTAAACTTATGTCTTTATGAGTTTTCTTTTGTAAGTTTCTAGTTATTTTTGTTATCTTTGTCATATAGGTTGAACCCGGGTTGATTGAAGATTTTAAGGAATTTATGCGAGAAACGAGCCAAATGTATTGAAAATACAATTATCCAAAGTTTGGTGCAACATTATCACTTTGAGGTGGAAGAATTGTGGCTTGAAAGTGGTGCAAAACAAATAATTTCAACAGACCCGATGCCATGGCGCCCAGAAGACAAAGAAAAAAAAATTCAGCGACCTCGGTGCCATGGCGCCCAGCCACCCGGTAACGCGAGAAACCGGATTTTTTTCACTCTTTTTCGGCCCATTTCGACTCCAACCCATCTCCCATCTTCAACATCATATAAATACAACATTTTGGGGCCATTTCTAGGTCAACCAAGGGTGGAGGAGCACACCACAAAAATGAGAGAAAACTTGGGAGCTCTATCTCTACAACCATGGTGATTTTGGGGAAGAAAAAAAAGGGGAACTCCATTGATATAGAAGACCTCATCTTTCCGTCTATTCATCAATAAGATCTTTTTTTCTTTATCTTCATTTTTATCCAGTTGTTGTATTATTTTGTTGGGTTTATGTAAATGCTCTATGGATAGATAAACCTATGTGATTGGGGGTTATTTTCTAACCCTAAAATAAGATTTAAATCAATTTGTACTTTATTGTGTTCTTGAGATTGATGTGATTAATTCACTGTGTTTATGTGTTTATTGTTCTTCTTGATTATTTAGCTGGCCAACTAGATGATTGAGCTGTTTACAATATTTGTTATTTTGGGATTTATAGGTTGTAATTGCTATTTATTCCAAAACCTAATAGTAAATGCATTTCAATTGACGATAGTATGTAATCGCTATTCAATTGAATGTAGGTGGATTAACACTTAAGTTAGTAAACCGAGCTTGTGAGTTTACGCTTAATTCAATTCGTCTCTTTCGTCGTAATGCTTTTGTTGAATTAAATCTAGCGAGTTTATCCTAGGTTGTTTGATGAAAAAGGTTGGGTAACGATGCTTATCTTGTTCAACTAGTATGTAAGAAGAGATTGAGGTAATCGAGCTTTTGATTATTCTCGAATTGTTGTTAATCTTGAGAATGAAAATCTTTTGCAAACATTGAAAGGAAAATCATTTTAGCGGTGAAGAAGTACCCCTCGATCACATTTCCATCACTTTGTGTTTTTCATCATTTTAGTTCTTTATCTTTTATTTTTTTCGATTCCTTAGTTTAATTAACCAACCAAACCCCCCCTCCCAATTTTCTTTGTGCACATTTTTATTTTCTTTGTTGCAACTGACGTAATTTAAAACAATCATCTGCGAGAATGACCCTTACTTACCAATTACTACTTGAACGACACATTTTAGAAAAGTAAGGAATTTATTTTGACGCCCCTTTTGGGGCATGTCAATTTTGGTGGCGTGTCACCGGGGATTGTTCTTTCAATTTTGTTAATTGTAATACTTTTTTTTTCGGTTCTCATTTATTTTGGTTATTTTCTTTGTGACTTAGGTTGTGATTGAGCAAAACGAACACATCACACCACAACCTAGGAGCAAGAGAAGAGGTTGGTTATAGAAGTTTGTGAGATGGAAGCAACTTCTCGAATTGAGCAACAATTGTCCGACCTTGAATCTCTTGTGCAACAAGTTGCTCTTCAAGGAATTCAACAACAAGAAGCGTGTAGGATTTGCTCATATGCAGACACCCTACTCATTTATGCTCGACACTTCAACAAAGAAGGGCATTTGGACAAGTGAATGTCAATGGAGGATTTCCAATACAATGGGGGTATGATCCATATCATAACACGTATAATCATGGATTCGATGATCATCCCAATCTCTATCATGAAGGAAATTACTGCACAACTCCACAAGCACAATTTGATCATCCACATGGTTTCTATCAACAAGATCAAGCACAATACTTCCAACCTAGTCAACAAACTCAAGCTCCAAGTTCTAGTATGTCTCTAGAGGAAATGGTTGAGTCCTTAGCCTCGAGCAGTTAACAAGCTCCACCTCAAAGCTCAAATATGTCTCTTGAAGAAATGATTAAGTCTTTGGTCTCAAACAATATGCAATTCCAACAAGAGACTATGCAATTTCAACAAGAAACAAGGACCTCAATCATGAGTTTGGAGACACAAATTAGTGAGTTGGCTAGCATAGCGGAGATAATTGAGGCTCAAAGATCAGAAGAACTTTCCTCTCAAGCATTTTACCCGAGCGAAAATGTTAGTGTTAATACACTAAGAAGTGAAGAGAGTTTAGATTAGGTACCAATATAGATGGAAGATCATGTTGATGAACCAACACAAGAAGAGAACTTAACATGTGAGAGCATTGTGGAAACCATGACATCACTTGAGCTATTAACGTGTAACCCACCAAGGTATAATCTTTCATGTACTACTATTCCAATTTCTAATGAATTTTTTTTACCTTTGGTAATACAGGCTCCTATGTTTGAATTCATACTCTTTCTCGAGCATTTGAAGTATAAAGATTTGCAAGAAAGGAAAACACTACCGGAGATAGTTGCAAGAAACCTCACAACACTCCACAACCAATTTAGGGAAGTACTTGAACCCCTTACCCTTACTCTCTCTTGTTTTATTCTTAAGGGCTATATACAAATTAAATTTGTGTGTGATGATTTATGCTTGTTTGGTTGGATAGCCTTACCGGCTTTGCTTTTAGTTGTTACATTGCTTTAATTTATGGAATGTGGACATTAATGCTATATGTTGTTTATTTCATCCACTTGTTCCATGTTTGACACTCTATGGAGCACTTAAGTCATGAAATTCATCACACGCACTTGTTGGTGGCACTTGAGGTTGTTAGTGAACTTAAATGACCATATTGTTGACAATTCTTCTATCACTACCTATGAAAGACTAAGTTTGGGGGTGTATTGAGCCGGTGAATGAAACTATTTAGAAGTGTGTTAATTTTTTGCTCAAATGATTGATATTGTGGAGTACTCTTGAACTTCAAATGAAAGTTAGATGTTGTTTTTATCCCAATTGAAAAGAAAGAAAGAAAAAATTTTGTAGGAAAAAGTTGTCTACCTTAAGGAGTGTGAGTCAGCGTTGAGTAATCTGGCCCTATGCATCTCCAATGTGTAGGAGACGATCTACCAATGAAGAAGGCTACCCTTAGGGACTAGAGCTTGAACTACCTACATTGGAAAAATGAAACAAAAGAAAATGGATGCTATATCCTCAGTTGCTATTGTTGAAAGATTAGTGATTGTGCGTGATTTGCCTAACGTGAGTTTGTAGTCGGAGCACTAAAAATTTTTGTGAATTAACACATGGCTAGATGGTCTAATTTAGCAGTTCGATCCAACCAAACTTGAGAGGGAAAGATTGAGTGATTTAAGAGCAATCCTATGTTTTTTACACTTTGGGCTACAGTGAAAATATCAAGTTTGGGGGAGTGCGCAATCCCACGAGCGAGATAGAAAAATTTGACCATTTTGAGAGTCGAAAACACCACCAACTTGTGTTTTGCGGAATGACTATACACACACGCATGAGTCAAACATGGTATAAGTTTCAAAGTGGTTGTTGTAGCATTTTTGTGTGCATTTCACGAGTTATTAGCATATGTGAAAATTGAGGCAAAACGGCAAGCTATCCAACTTTTGAAATTTTTGTTATTATAGTATAATTGTTTAGTTTTTATTTGTGTGTTTGTTTTTAGCTTTGTTCAAGGACTAACAAAGATTTAAGTTTGGGGGTGTGATAAGTGCGAGTTTCGCACTCATTTATACCATTAAACTTATGTCTTTGTGAGTTTTCTTTTGTAAGTTTCTACTTATTTTTGTTATTTTTGTCATATAGGTTGAACCCAGGTTGATTGAAGATTTTAAGGAATTTATGCGAGAAAAGAGCCAAATGTATTGAAAATACAATTATCCAAAGTTTGGTGCAAGATTATCACTTTGATTTGGAAGAATTGTGACTTGAAAGTGGTGCAAAACAAATAATTTCAGCAAATTGGGCGCCATAGACCGGATTTGGGCGCCATGGCGCCCAGAAGAAAAAGAAAAAAATTCAGCGACCTCGGCACCATGGTGTCCCCCGGTAACGCGAGAAACTCGATTTTTGCACTCTTTTTCGGCCCATTTCAACTCCAACCCGTCTCCCATATTCAACACCATATAAATACAACATTTTGGGGCCATTTCTAGGTCAAGCAAAGGCGGAGTAGTAGACCACAAAAAGAGAGAAAACTTGAGAGCTGCATCTCTACAACCATGGTGATTTTGGGGAAGAAGAAGAAGAAATGAACTCCATTGATATAGAAGACCTCATCTTTCCATCTCTTCATCAATAAGATCTTCTTTTCTTTATCTTCATTTTTATCCATTCGTTGTATTATTTTATTGGGTTTATGTAAATGCTCTATGGATAGATAAACCTATGTGATTGGGGGTTATTTTCTAACCATAGAATGAGATTTAAATCAATTTGTGCTTTATTGTGTTCTTGAGATTGATGTGATTAATTCATTGTGTTTATGTGTTTATTGTTCTTCTCGGTTATTTAGCGGGCCAACTAGATGATTGAGTTGTTTACAATATTTGCTATTTTGGGATTTATTGTCCGTAATTGCTATTTATTCCAAAACCTAGTAGTAAATCCATTTCAATCGACGGTAGTACGTAAAAGCTATTCAATTGAATGTAGGTGGATTAACACTTAAGTTAGTAAATCGAGCTTGCGAGTTTGCGCTTAATTCAATTCGTTTATTTCGTCGTAATGCTTTTGTTGAATTAAATCTAGTGAGCTTATCCTAGGTTGTTTGATGAAAAAGGTTGGGTAACGATACTTATCTTATTCAACTAGTATGTAAGAAGAGATTGAGGTAATCGAGCTTTTGATTATTCTCGAATTATTGTTAATCTTGAGAACAAAAATCTTTTGCGAACATTGAAAGGAAAATCATTCTAGCAGTGAAGAAGTACCCCTCGACCACATTTCCATCACTTTGTGTTTTTCATCATTTTAGTTCTTTGTCTTTTATTTTTTTTTCGCTTAGTTTAATTACCAATTACTATAGGAATGACCCTTACTTACCAATTACTACTTGAACGACACATTTTAGAAAAGTAAGGAATTTATTTTGACGCCCCTTTTGGGGCATGTCAATTTAGAATATTCTAAGTCTCAGTTGCTTGCCTTCTCTAGCAGTTCTGAAAAGTTAGATAACATTCTAGGAATGGGCAAGCCAGCTGGTAATAAGGGAGATCTAGGTTTTAAGGAGAACACTGCTAGCACTTCTAAGACTACATTTATCCCTTCAACTGACCATCCTAAACATGTGCCTAACCCTGATCCTAAGGATAAGAAATTTGTTAGACAGAGGCCTACTGGACAGCATAGGACCCGTCAACCTAGGAATAGGCGTCAGCATCCCCATAACATTGTTCCTAGGTTTGTCCCGACATGATTTCACAGCGGTGAGTTAGGACACATACGCCCTAGATGTCATCAAGTCCTGAACAGTCACAGACACATGAGCTTTAGTAGGAATAGAAATCAGGAGGTTGTTGGTCAGATAGGATTCCTTACTATACAAGTGAGTCAGTTGACCAAGTTGGTGACACAGTTGTCTAAAAATCATACTATCACTAGACAAGTTTGGGTAAAGAAGAGTGATCTGAATAACTTTGATATAGATCATCGTGCTCTTAGAGGTTAGAGCATTCATGTACCTATCTGATTAGGTATTTCTGATACATGTCTGTGCTTAATGGTTATATGATGTTGACTTCTGCATGCATCACATGTTTTTTATTGCGTTTTGGGATGTAATTTCATGCATGTGCATTTTTCTTATGTTTGCTTTGGCACATGCACATTTTGTTTTATTTTTGTACGTGATGCTTTTTTTTTTTTTTTTGAAAATTGAAAAAGACAAAAAAAATTTGATTGAAAAATTGAAAAACAAAAATTGGAATGGAAAGTTTAATACTATATGAAGTATAACATGTTTGAACGTCTATGTTGTGATCATGTTTGGGTATAATTGATTAGCTATAGCACAGTTTCCATTACGTGCTTAGGTTGATTTGGAGTACTTAGTATAGGTGTCTTCATGTACCATCTGTACTGTACACACTAAGAGATTGTAAATTGGACTTAACCGCATGTGTGAGATTTAGGATGGCAGTCACTTGTTGATAAGTTGATTTGGAACATGAATTGACCATCATTAGTAGACCTAAACTTAAGTATGATCCCTTATGATAAAAAGCTCATATCTTAATGTTCTTTTTCGAGGCTATTTGACTCGAGCAATTACGTCTCAAGGGTATTTCAAAACCTGGTGTCTATGGTCATCTAACTTGGATTAACCAACCTAAAGCTCGCTACAGGGGTCATATTAGTTGCTCAATAAATTAGAACATGTCCTTAAGATGAAAAATTATGAGCTATTGAAAAGAAAAAAAAATATGTTGAGTTAAGTACAAAATTGAAATATGAAAAACATATATGCTCAAAGTAAGGGGGAGTAAAAGAAAATTTTGAAAAATATATGCAAAATGAGCTTCCTGTGAAAGGTCCTACTATTTTTTAAGGTTTGACTTTTATTAGTAGGAGAATATACTAATTAGCAGTGATATTTTGCATGTCCCTTCTCACAAAATTAAGGTTTGGAGTCCTATTTATCTTGGATTAGTGACACTTTACACACATGAGTCACTTATATTATTTACTCAATTCTGACTTATTCTGAGTATGTGGGGAGGTCTATTACTTGTTAATTCTACTCTTGCATGCTATCAACTGCATATTTGATTGGTTGTTATGCTATTTCTCCCATTGCGTTGCCTTGGTTATCTTTTCCCTTCAACATTTGTGACAAAAAAGGGAGAGATTTTATAGTGAGGTGGAGATTTATTTGATTTTGGCATTGTGTTTGAGCAACTACATTGTCATTTGCATGCTTATCTTTTGGGATCGTTGGGGGTGAGACATAGATAATTGGTTACTTATTCATATGCATACTTTTGACATATGTCTGTTGGGATCGTTGGGGAGAGACATAGATACTGTTTGACATTTGACTTGATTTACAGTGATATGATATTTATACTTATGTCTTATGTCGTTTGGGGTCGTTGAGAAGAGACATAGATACTATGTTTAAGACATTACTGTGCTTTCATTATATATATATAGTACATGTCTTTTGGGGTCATTGGGGAGAGACAGATACATTTACTTACTGTTTTAACTTCAAGTGAGTTTTCAGTAAGCAGGAGCTTGTGCACTACATGTGCATTGCATATCATGCACTGATATGGAACATGTTATCAGTGCATTTGTGTTGCACTTTATGCATGGCTGTTTGAGTTTTGATGTTTTGTGGTATTAATGCGGATATGGTATGTAATGACCTGGGTTCCACTTGACGGGCTGTCCCGACCTTTAGATCGACGACGTAATGTCCCCACTGTACCAACATGTGTCTTTTCAGCATACTTTGTCGTCACTCGCACGCTCCTCGGGAAAATTTCCCAAGGGGTCACCCATCATAGAATTGCTCCAAGCCAAGCACACTTAACTGTAGAGTTTCTAACGATGAACTTCCGGAAAAGAAGGTGCACCTTATTGGTATGAGTAGTACCTGTTAAATCTTTTTAAGTTTTCCTGGTCTAGGTACTACAATCACCCTCCGTTAGAACGTCCTCGTCGCGCTTGATCCATTTGAAGATTCATTGCCAGGCATTGAGATTCTAGAGGTGGCTCCTACGGGTTCAAGAGGTGGCTCCCACCCTATGGCATAGCACTTCGTCCCATATAGCACTTAGTTCCCGATTTCCGGCTAGCAACCTGCTCTGATACCATTTGTAATGACCCCAGGTCCCACTTATCGGGTTGTCCCGACCGTTAAATTGACGACGTACTATCCCCATTGTACCAACATGTGTCTTTTCAGCATGCTTTGTCCTCACTCACACGCTCCCCAGGAAAACTTCCCAGGGAGTCACCCATTATAGAATTGTTCCAAGTCAAACACGCTTAACTGTGAAGTTTCTAACGATGAACTTCCGGAAAAGAATGTGCACCTTATTGGTATGAGTAGTACCTATCAAATCTTTTTAAGTTTTCCTGGTCTGGGTATTACATTGTGTTTTGATTAGTATTAATATTACATCTCAAACTAGCATGCTTATGTGATTGATTATGTTTGTAAGCTTCTAAGTACTTTATTGCTTTGTTCCTGTATCACGTGCTTTTACACTGGGTATATGAGTTTTGATTTCAGGATACATGATCGACAAAGTGGAAGCTACATTCAGATAATAGTTGGACTTAGTTTTTTTTCTTTAGGCTGAATTTTTGCCTTGTAATTGATTGTCACAGAATGTCAAAGGGGGAGTTTGTTAGTTCAGATTATTGTAATGACTATTCTGTGAACAAAAGGACCAACTTGAACATTTTAGAAGTTTAGGGACTTAATTGTAAAGTTTCATTGTTGGTTGTATAGCATAGGGTTCGGGATCCAAGTTTGGAACACGAAGGAAACTCGTTGCATTTTTGCTAGATGCTCACAGGAATCATGCTTGAGCGGATGAAGCAGAACATCCAGTGCTCAACCTTCTCCCACCTGTCGCTCGTGCGACAGGGCCCTCGCTCGAGCGACAGTTTTACGGCCTGACCTAATTTGAGATTGGCGAGATTTTTATTGGCCAAAGTTACCATATTCGTCCAACATATAAAAGGGCGTATTCGGGAACTTGTGTTGAACATTATTCATTCAAGAGAAAACAATTATTCTCTCAAGAGCCAAACATTCAACAGTTCAATCACCCCATCTATATGTGCCCTTCGGATTGAAAACATCAAAACCTTCAATCAATATACCGATATTATTCTTCACTTGGATCTGTTAGGAAGATTGTATCGTCAACTTGGCTGGTTGTGAAGATCAATGAAGAAACTTAAGAACGAGGAGTTCTTGGTGGATTTACAGGAGATAAACTGCGTGAAGAGTCAGAAGTGGAGTTCGTGTGCTCACTTTAGGAAGACTGCTTTACAACGAAGAGCTAGGATTGGTGTTCATGTGCACATTCCAAGAGAACTGCTTCAAATTTCAGACAGGAGATCAGAAAGCTTTGGTCGTCAAATTTGCTGGTGGTTTGTAAGTTTATAATATAGTTTACAGTGGATCTTTGACTGACAAAGCGCTCGGAGTTTTTTCCACGTTGAGTTTCTCCGTGAACAATTCTTGTGTTGTTTACTGCTTTTGTTATTGCTTTCATATTACTGCGGTAGTTCAAGATAAATTGAATTGGTTGATTAATCATCTAGAAACTAATTAAAGTAATTTGTTGTTTTGATTAGATTAATTCCGCACATAATGTCAAACTAAAAACGGGTAATTAGTAACGGTCTAGCGCTATCCTGTAACTTTCAATTCCTATCATCGTTGCCTCTATCTAAAGAAGTTTTTAAAAAAATGAAGTTGATTAAGTCTTATTTTCGATTGATCGTGTCATAAGAGAGATTGAATGAAATAACTATGATTTATTTCGAAAAAAGTTGAAAATGTAAGTAGTTTGATTGCTAAATTTGCATCTCAAAAGATTTGCTAGAGATGTTTTATTTTGCTACACTATCTTTAGGATTATACAAATAGTTAGTTTGAATTATAAAAGTATATCATTTGTTTAAATACAAAGTTTTATTGAAGGAATTGGACGTCACATTATAGTTCTGCACAACTTTTGGTTCATTTGAGGGTATATTGCGCAAAAATAAAGGATATGGCTGATTTTATGCAAATATGAAAAGGAAAAGAGTGTTACATACCAATTACCCTTACTATCATTTTCCTCTTACCAATTTTCTAACCAATATAATTTGTTTTGGATTAATATTAATCTTGCTATTAGATGATATTTAATTTTTGAGGGCCTGTTTGGCATTGCTTTTGTTTTTTCTTCAAATTTTTGTTGAAATTTTTTTTCTGAGAAAGTTATCTTAATTAATGTTTTTAAAACTAATTTATAGAAGAGCTTTCTATTTCGAAAAAGCTTTTAGGGAAAGTCAAATTGGATCACCTTTTCCTAAAATCTCTTTCAAACTGAAGAAGCATTTTAATAAAATTAACCAAACTAGGAATGTCAACGGGCGGGATTCCTTGCGCTCGTTCGGGTATTTTGTCTCTTCACATGTCCCATAACTGGTTAAGTTGGGGAGGAACGAGAGCGGGGCAGGGATGAGCAGGTCTTCTGCCCCGTTTTATCGCCCTATTTTTTTTACTTATTTGATTTTTTTATATTTTTAGATGTTGAAAATCATTACCTTTTTTTTCAATTGTGGAACACTCATGTTATTTTTAGAAAAGATGATGATCGTTTTCTTCTTTGTATGATAAAAAACTTATATCTTGAAATAAACTTTAAACAAGACGGGGGTAACGGGGTGGAGACCATGTTCCCCGTACCCGCCTTGCCTCATGGCAATGATCTCCGCTCCACCCCACCTCATCACGTGTACTCGATTAGATGGAAATTTTGCATTCCATTCAGGGTAGGGCCCTGTAAATATTGGATTTAACAAATTTTTTTGTAATTTCTAAACCAAGCAGTTTCAAAGCTGCCGAACAGGCCCTAGGTTTTCCATAAATTCGTATTGGGTTCCATTTTAATGAGGTTGGGGGGGGATGTATTTTGGAATATTGATTTTTTGAAGAATATGCAGTTAAAAAGAAAAAAAATAAGTTTATGTATAAATATGATTTTATTGGAAAAAGTGTGGTTGAAAAGATAAGAGGAAAAGAACTAGATTTTGAATAAAATAGAGCCCAAAAGGGAGCATAATAGGTTCGAAGCCTAATATTAAAAAAAAAAAAATTTACTGTGTTACTTCAATACTTAAAAGAGATTAGTTATCCAATTAAATCATAATGTTGTAGGTTTTCACATTGATTTTATCCTTCTAAGATTCCTTGTAGATAATTTTTTTTTTTTTTTTTAGAAATATAATTTCCTTAACATGTGTGATAAGCTTATTGTGTAATCAGCTTTGTGTCCTTCGAAGGTCATCGCCCAACTTATCAAATCGTTATTTCATTATCATTAATCTCTCAAAGTTTTTCAGATGGTCACTCAACTTATCGAATCATTATCTCATTGGCCATTAAACTTTAAAAGTTTTACGGATGATCATCGAACTTATCAAATTGTTATCTCATCCATCACTTAATAACTCATTGTTAGAAAATTCGGCGGACCAACTGACATAATAAATGGATATGACATTATTTTCGTTAATTGATGACAAATCAAAAAAGATGTGCTTCCAAAAAATGCAATTAACATGAAAAAGTAATAAAAGAAAATACAAATACAAATAAACAAAAGAAAACAAGCAAATATTAAAATTTAATCACATTTTATATATGCATTTTTAATGGAAGTACATTTTTGGCTAATTTGTTGTTAACAGTGACAATAATATACCATGTAGCACTTCTATTTGTCAAGTCAACAAGTTTGCGGAATTGTTTTAACAATGAGTTATTGAGTGATAGATGGGATGGTGATATGCTGAGTTAGGTGATATTTCGGGAAAAAAAACTTAAAGTTTAATGGCCAACAAGATACTACTCGATAGCTTCTATCAAAGAAAAAAAAAATAAAAAATTTAATGATCAGTGCGATAAAGATTTGATAAGTTCTTAGCTAGTTTCGTTTTATTGTCGTATTTTGTCGATTACATGTTTCAAAATAAGTTAACTATGCTACAACAAAGCTATAAGAAAACACAAAGGAATGGAAAAAATGAGTTTAGCTTTTCATCTTTGTCTTCCATTTGCCTTTTACAACTTGTATTTATACGCTCTAAAAAATAAAAATAAAATAAAAAAAATGAAACTTGCACTTATAAGTTTACAACCAAAAACGATTTACAAGACTTTTAGAGTCAGCTAAATGGATTTGGGACCTCAGACAAAAATTTTGAGGCGAGCCTTTGGAAGGATAATTAAAAGAATTCAAACGAATCGAATATACAATGTTTATCTGATATAAATTACATTTTATTTCTGAAACTTGAAACCATTGCCTTTTAACAATTTCAATATAATTTCCTTAACGAGCTTATGACAATTATTTGACAGTTATATTAGGTATATAGGCTGTCAATATTTTTACATTGTTTGAGTAAAGAGGATACTAATGAATACATGCTTCGTAGAACTCCATAAAATAATAATATAATGCTTCGTAGTTTATACTATCACAAAATTACTAAATTAATATATATATATATATATATATATATATATATATAGTAAAATCACCACATTTTATTTTTAATCTCATAAAATTAACATAAGTACGAATATTCATGAAATTCAAACGAAAGAAAATTTATAAACCAACACTTATCCAAAAATGCATTTAAAATTGAAATTATCAAAATTCCGCAATTTGTTTTCTCTTTTAATTAAGAAGTCAATTTTGGGCCCTGTTTGGGCCACATTTTTTTCTCATTTTAATGAAAATTCCAACCGTTGCAGCAACAAAGTGAGCCCCACTACAGCCACAAAGTTTGACTATCAAAAAGTCAGCTGTCTTTTGTAAAATGAAAGGTCAGAATTGTTCTTTTCCTTAAAGTTAGCATAACACAAGTGAGGGGCCTTAATATCTTTTCCCCATGTTACTTTTCCGATTGCATCCAACACGGTCAAACTTTGCTGCCATCGTGGGTCCCATTTACTATATAACGGTCTCACTTTTCATTCGCATTTTTGGAAAAATGCACACCAAACATACGCTTGTTCTTAAGGTTGATACTAAACAAGGCGAAAAAGATTTTTACTAAACAAGGCGAAAATTTTTAGCACATTCAATCACTTCAATTGTTTTCCATTACAATGCATGAAAGGGCTCATAAATGATGTCTAGTGATTTCCAAGAAAATGATAGTAGCATTAGGCATACACAAATTGGTAGAAAAATGTTTTTCGACAATTGATTCAATAAGCTATTTTAAATAGTGAGTTGTAATAATAAAGAGAGTTAATTGTAAATTGTAATAATATATGGTCTCTTGAGTTTTCAAGAACAAGTAAAGCAAAAGAGTATTAAATATTGGGATTTTAATATTATTTAATAAAAATTAGAAAAAAAAAATACAAAAATATGAAATTTTTAAAATTTTGTAGGGTTTTCCTTGAATATGGGGCCTCAAGTGACTGCTTAAATTACCGTTATGATTAAGTTGACTTTGACGATTATAATTTATATAAGGGGTTATGACATGACATTTAAAAGATACAAAAATTTCTAATTTAAGGAATTAAAGTAATGGGGATTTTACTACCCAACCATATTCTTTTGATGTTCTTCCCCCCAAACGATTGAAATAGATACCATCACTCCTTGCTTCCCAGTTGCAGTAACCGCCCGAGCAAGCATTTCCCCATTTTGAATTAAAAACTTCAAATGCTTGATTCTTTGAACCCCACCATAGATGGCAAAAAAACAATGTGCCTCCAAAAAAGTTATCACAAAAATGCCACTTGAATTCTTGATTAACATAAAGTGTGTGATGTCCAAGATCATCGTTTCCCGATGCACAGTGCAACAGCAATGGGCTAGAGTTGGGTGGCAGTTTATTGAAGACTTGCACATCATAACGAGCAGTAAAACAAGATGCAGCTACATGGACAGGCCTGCAGCTGGCTAATATGATGAGGTATAATAAGAGGCTTTGGTTTATCATCCTTGTACAAGTCATACTAGCTAGCTTTCTCTATCTCTTGCAATTATTTATATAAATATTTGATGGTCAAACATCAGTGAATTAATTCATATTATTGTAATCCGAAACATCAATTAATTTTATTCTTATAATTTCATTTGTCAATCCATTTGGAATTAAGAGGCTTTGGTTTATCATCCTTGTACAAGTCATACTAGCTAGCTTTCTCTATCTCTTGCAATTATTTATATAAATATTTGATGGTCAAACATCAGTGAATTAATTCATATTATTGTAATCCGAAACATCAATTAATTTTATTCTTATAATTTCATTTGTCAATCTATTTGGAATTGCTATAATATTTTTTCTTCAATCCATGTTAATGTTATTATCTAGATTATGAGTTGGATATCTTAATGTCTCATCACTTCATCATAATCTCATAATTTCTTTTGTCAATCCATTTGGCATTGCTACAATATTTGGATTACGAGTTGAATATGTTAATATCTTATCGGTTGATCTTAATTTCACAATTTATTTTGTCAATCCATTTGGAATTGCTACAATATATTCTTCAATCCACAATAATATAATTATGTAGATTATGAGTTAGACATCTTAATATCTCATGAGTTAATCATAATCGCTTAATTTCTATCTTCAATCCTCAGTGAAATCTTGGTAAACTTCCAATCGATTAAAAATTATGTGTATTACTTGTGCACAAAAAGCATAAAAAAATTGAAAAATAAGTTCACCAGTTAATTTTTATTCTTATGATTTCATTTGTCAATCCATTTGGAATTGCTACAAAATTTCTTCAATCCACATTAATGTAATTATCTAGATTTTGAGTTTGATGTCTTAACATTAATATGGATTGAAGACATTGTTGTAGTAATTCCAAATGAATTGAAAAATGAAATTATGAGAATAAAATTAATTGATGAACTCATTTTTCAGATTTTTAACGCATTTTGTGCACTAGCAATATGCATAATTTTTAATCGATTGGAAGTTTGCCAAGATTTCACTAAGGATCGACAAAAGAAAATATGAGATTATGATGAACTGATGAGATATTAAGATATCCAACTCGTAATCTAGATAATTATATTGATGCGGATGGAAGGAAATATTGTACCAATTCCAAATGGATTGACAAAAGAGATTATGAGACTAACATGAACTGATGGCATATTAAAATATCCAAATCATAATCTAAATATTGTAGCAATGCCAAATGGATCAACAAAAGAAATTATGAGATTAAGAAGAAATGATGAGGTATTAAGGATATCCAACTCATAATCTAGATAATAACATTAATGTGGATTGAAGAAAATATTATAGAAATTCAAAATGGATAGACAAAAGAAATTATAAGAATAAAATTAACGGACGAACTTATTTTTCAAATTTTAACGCATTTTGTGCACTAGTAATACACAATTTTTAATTGACTGGAAGTTTACCAAGGTTTTTACTTAGGATTGACAAAATAAATTATGAAATTATGATGAACTGATGAGATAATAATATATCCAACTCGTAATCTAGATAATTATATTAATGTGGATCGAAGAAAATATTGTAGCAATTCCAAATGGATTGACAAAAGAAATCATCAGACTAAGATGAATTGATAACATATTAAGATATACAAGTCATAATCTAAATATTCTAGCAATGCCAAATGGATCGACAAAAGAAATTATGAGATTAAGAAGAACTCATGAGATATTAAAATATCCAACTCACAATCTAGATGACAAAATTAATGTGGATTGAAGGAATTGTTGTAGCAATTCCAAATGGATTGACAAATGAAATTATAAAATTAAGATTAACGGATGAACTTGTTTTCCAAAATTTTAATGGTTTTTGTGCAACAGTAATACACATAATTTTCAATCGATTGGATGTTTACCAAGATTTCACTAAGGATCAATGAAAGAAATTATGGGATTTTGATGAACTTGTGTGATATTAAGACATCCAACTCACAATCTAGTTTATTATTATTAATGTGGATTCAAGAAAATATTGTAGCAATTCTAAATGGATCGACAAAAGAAATTATGAGATTAAGATGAACTTATGAGATATTAAGATTTCCAGCTCATAATCTAGATAATAACATTAATGTGGATTGAAGAAAATATTATAGCAATTCCAAGTGGATAGACAGATGAAATTATAAGAACAAAATTAACTGGTGAACTTATTTTTCAAATTTTAACACATTTTGTGCACTAGTAAAACACAATTTTTAGTCGATTGGAAGGTTACCAAGGTTTCACTTAGGATTGACAAACGAAATTATGAGATTATGATGAAATCATGAGATGTTAAGATATCCAACTCGTAATCTATATAATTATATTAATGTGGACTGAATAAAATATTGTATCAATTCCAAATGGATCGACAAAAGAAATTATGAGACTAAGATGAACTTATGAGATATTAAGATCAGTATGGAGTTCCTGAATGAGGAGAGGGAAACTTTTGGAGATCTTGTGGAGAATAGTGTAGCAAAATCCTTAATGTAACTCTGACGGGATATACTTCTTCGCATGCATCATTGTCATTTTCATTTTCAACAACAGGTACAAATCATTCGGGTATCTTAAAATAACCCCAAAACTACTCATTTTCCTATATTTAGGTAGAAAAGAATGTAACAAAAAGTACACTAGCACCGAATGAGAATAAATTGGTGGATAATAAATTGTAAGTCCTATAAAATATGTGGACAAAAATTATGTTTGATCAGCTAAAAAACATTCAAGCATTGCCAAACATTCATGCAATTATATTTTTTTTAATAGACATTTTGCAAAAACCAGATAAAGCATGTTTGATATATCTTATAGAATTGGATATAGACACTATAATAAATTTAATTTTCATATTGTACAATAATATTTAATTGACAAAATATTAATTTTTGTTAACTTCAATTTTTTTTTTTTTTTTTTTTTTTTTTGTAAAGGTTGTTTGACAAAGTTTTGATAAAACTTTTAGTATGTTTTGGTAAAAGTTGATCAAATGATTTGAAAAAGTAATAAAAATTGTGAATCTCATGAAATGTATGGTTAAAATTAATTGTTGAGCTTAACATCAATTTTTTAACAAGTATTTAAGTTATACCAAACAAGAACTAATTATGACCCCGTCAATTAATGAGGAATTATATGTTAACATTTTCTTGATTGATACAGTTGTGGTATGCTTGATTTATTTTACTCTGACATTATTTTGGAAGGTAAAGAAGTTAATATATGAAATGTAACTACTGTGTGTATGTTATCATGTCGTGTTGAGTATGCTGAGCTAGATAGCGATAGTGAATAAAATAAATTATTGTGATTAAGAAAAGACATAATTGTATTTTGGTTACCTTAGTAGGTCCTCCCATAGAAATGCCATTTTTTTTATCAAACGTGTGACGTTGAAAACCTATGAGGACAGGGAGTTCGGCATTTGTTTCATTACTTCTTTTGTACTCCTCTGTCCAAAAAACTATATAAATAAAAGTGGATAAATAGAGACAAGCGGACAGCTAGATTAAGGCCATGTTTGACCTCATTTCTTAAAATTCATTTTTAATCATATATTTCATAATACTCACAAGTTTTATTAACTTTTAACCATACATTTCATCAACTTTTATCAAATTCTACCAAAAATCTGATTTTAATTTACACCAAACAAGGCAAACAGGCATGTAACTTTTGTTTTAGTAGATAAAAGTTGAAGAAAAGTTTGGTTGTGATAAAAATTGTACTTATGATGAAATATAGGTCACAATTAATTTTTGACATTAAACTGAACTTTTTAAACATGGAACATAGTAACACAGATAATTAGATAATAGCAATAGTGAGGAGTGCTTGAAGAACCAAAAAGATGGCGTATATCTGTAGTATTTTTCTTTTTAAGTAAGATATTGAATTTGGAAACATTATGTAAACATTCAAATAAAAATGTAATTGATAAAAAAAAGAAATTCGACTCTCAAATTATTAAAAAAAAAAATTATAAACTGACAGCATTAGGAAGATCTGCATCGAATACAAAAGCCTCGCGAGGTGCAGCAACGGAGGAATATACTTCTTCGCATTCCCCGCCGCAGCAATGTGCATCTCCACTGTCGTGTCGAATTCATGATCACGATGGCTTCAAATTTCTTCCAAACTCGGCAATATAAAAAATAATAAAATAATAAAAATAAACACTATTGTATAAACACATTCAGTTAATTAAGATAAAACTTATACTTTTAAATGAGAAGATTATAATTAGTTGTAAATCAACGTGCAATAGATAAGACACATATATAAATTGTTGTCTTTGATAAATATATAAATATCTTTTATAGGTGAAATTTTATGTCCATTGGCAAGCATGTTTTCGTTACAAATTAAACGTAATGAGAGGATTTCTACTTAAAAATTACAAATATTTAGTGTAAATATTAACCAAAGTTGCGAACTGAGAGAATTTTTCACAATTAATATTAATTTAGTAATAGTTAAATTAAATAGATAGTTTTTGTGCAAAAGATAATTCAGACTTTTACGTCTACTTTACTACTTGCAATATAGTTAGATATGGTACACGATTTGAAAATAACCATAATTAATGATTGTACCTTAATTTGGTTTAAAGTTGGTTGCATGTGATTAATCCTCACCAAGTCACCATAGCCTGGACCATGATATGCTATATGAAAGGAAAGCATTGACAGTAAGTACCGGGAAATTTAAATAATTTGAAATATATATATATATATATATATATATATATATATATATATATATAGTGAACTGCCAAAATATTAACGACAACAAACTAACTTGTGAGTGATTTATATATTGTTTAAATTGTAAATAAATGGAACAAATTATATGAATTAAAAATGATTTGACTGATTTTAAAATTTTTATAAATGGTAACCAAACAAGGACTTAATGTTGTTCTCAATGAGTTTCTTTGCTGCTTTTGATACAATTAACCCTCTTAGTGCAATGCATCTGAAAAAACACCCCAGAGATAAATCTTTCCCATGATTATTTTCTTAAAGAATTGATTGTGCAGTTAAAATATAATCTTTCATTGTGAGCTAGATGTAACGCTATAAATAAATTCTTTTACATCATAATAAATTCTAAGCTACCAAGTAAAGTAACTATTTGGCTTTTGTGCGCCATTTAATTTATAGATACACGGTTGCATGTACTCTGTTAATCGATTGGAAGTTTACCAAGATTTCATTAGTGTAGCAAGCATATGGAGAGCACGTCGATGCATTTTGAAGATGAATTGAGGAATTTGATTGGATTGAAAAGCTGTTTGGATATTTTCCATTGTGAGGGCGTTTTGGACATTTGATATTATTTGTTTTTTGTAATTGAAAGTCATTTGACCAACATTGGAGCAAAGTTATTTAACCAAATACATTGTTCGACTCAGTTATTTAACAAACTCTCCCTTGATTGTTAATGAACCATGGGTTGGAATTTGGAAATGATTTTTATCGTTTTCAACTAGTTTGGATTTCAACTCAGGAAAATTGTACCATGGTACCTAGTCATTAGCATTTGCCGTAACATGGTCTAGAATGTTTAAAATGAGTAAATTAGACCGAAGTTAATTTATTTTAGTGTTAGTCCTGACAAATAATCTCCAAAAACCGTTTAAAAATGGCAAACACATGGCATTTGGGCACTACTGTTAAGATAAAACACGTAACATGCACCTAGTCTAAAAAAAATGAAATAGGAAAAAAAGTATAAATAACAGTCATGTCTTCTTTGATTTGGCTTCATTTAACGGATTTACCGTCATTTCGTGTTTGTGGTCTTGTTAGATAGATATTCGATCACAGAGACGGATGTAGGGGGGGTTGGGCAGCGCTGTAGCCCAGTCCCCCCACAGTCCAGTAAGGCAAAAAAAAATGTGAAAAAAAAAAATTTATGTGTAAATTTTTTTTTTCACGTATTAGCCCGGTCAAAAATTTTGTAGCCCGGTCTCTGATTCAATCCTAGATCCGTCCCATCAACTAGTTGAGTTTCTTATGTAGACACTCAGTATCCGTCTGGTACCACTATTTTTCCTATTTTTAGCAACTTTTGGACTGTTACAAGGATTCCATATATCAACAACATATATTGACTATCTAGATGGATTGATTATCAAGATATTAAATTAAATAATAAAATGGACTGTGTGGGCCCCCTTTACAATCCGTTTGACAAATTTATAAATGGTTTATAAATTGGAATATTGGTGGTTTCCATGAAATTTATGAATAATAGTGAACATTATCTAAGAATATGTGACTGAAATCAATTTTTAACTTTGACTTTGACTTTGACTTAATTTATAAATCGTATCCAAATGAAAGTTTTGTAATTCATTCATTCTTCTTAAGGATGAGATTTCTGGTAGTCACACATCGAAGATCGAACTGTCGAAGCGAAAAAATTGGGTGCAATCATATAGCTTTGTATAGACAAATATTTTTTTTGTAAATAACCTCAGAAACAATTCTAAAATAACAAATGACATACTAGGGTAAAATGTGGCAAGGAAATTATTAGGGAAAATTAATTATAGTTACAAATGACATGCTAGGGTAAAGTGTGACAAGGAAATGATTAGGGAGAATTAATTATAATTACAAATGACTTATTAGGGACAACTAGTCTATTATGTGGCCAAGTAATGATTATGGAAAATTAATTATAAGGACAACTAGTCTATTATGTGTCCAAGTAATGATTATGAAGAATTGATCATAGGGACAACTAATCTATTATGTGGTCAAGTTATGATTATAGAAAATTTAGCAAATTATTAGTTTAATCTCCAACCTCCACTATAAATAGAGACATGGAGAGGAAAATTTAATCATACCATAAATTGGAAATTAGTAAAGAAAGCACTTAAAAACCAATAAGGAAGAAGTGAAGAAGATACTTCATCTACAAATCAAAGATGAGTAGGCTATAGACATCTTTTTTTTTTTAAGTATATTTACTGAACTATGTTCATTGAATTACTTTTGTTCCTTTTAAAAAAAAAAAAAAAAAAATTGATTATAGATTTAAGACTCTACTCATCGAACATTGAATATTGGCCTTGCATTGAATAATACTTGGTATTATTGATTGTACATCTAAATGGTGTAATTGGACACCTAATTGATGTAATTGACTAATGAGCTCATATTGATCTATTGGTGCGTACGGATAGAGTTGAAAATCTATAATTGGGGCCCATTGTTTCTTTACCCATTTTAAAAAGAATGGCATATATGGTATAGATTGCTCACTGCATACTTGTATTCATATTGTTATAATGATTTTTTTGTAGATGATCACTATTGAATATATAGATTTTACCTCGGAGGAATGGATTATGTCGGAAGACGACTTGTAGTGGATGTATGTCAAGGAAGTCCATACATGGATGAGCTATCCGGAGTTCCTCAGCTTCCATCACTTTTTGGGAGCTCACTATTATATTAACTATTTTGAAGCCACCGCCATGATATATTTATTTTCAGAAAATTTATGAAGTTTTAATATGTAAAGTATCTTTTTTATAAAACTAGTAAGATCGGTGGAATGAAGCTTTAGGTGTAACCTTTAGTTTCTTTGTACTTTTACCACAAAGTTCATATGAAAAAATATACTATTATCTTATAGTTAATGTTGCCTACCAATTTCATATCCTTCAACGATTGTGATTTTTTTTAAAAGAACAAAATACGTCAAAATTGTAATCTTAAGGGTTGATCCCTACAAATTGTCAACAATTTTTCCTCTTTACAAAGTATTTTGAATTTATGGAATTATATATATATGTCCGAACCCTGAAATAGATGACAAAAAAAAAAAAAAAAATTAGGTCGTGACAATGCAAGTCCTGTAAGTATTTCAATCAAACGAGAATTTGTCTAGAGTATTTATGAGCTTGACCGATGAAGAATTCATGCATGATTTGATATTTGAGAAGTTTTTCCATGATCCTCCTCTACTGCTTTAGGATGCCATTGACTTATAGTTGGTGTCTAGTCTGTTGAAAATGTGTTTAAGTCATAAGGCACGACCAAACTGATATTTCTATATTTTATATAACATGTATGTTATCCTTTCTATTTTTATAGATGTTGACAACCTTCAAATGAGGAGTTCAAACTTATATTATTTAGAAAGATACATATGTTGATCCACTACACAATTCTCAGCCTTTTATGGCATTCGTTTACAGTGTGCATCTACAGCACGCAGTAAAAAAAGATTGACTAAGGCGTGTGAGATATGCCTTTTAAAATTAGTGGCTTAAAGTATTTACGGCGTGCATTCTCTGTACGCCGTAGTAGATGAGTTTTTACGGCGTGCACTAAAGCATGTCGTGTTTGTTCTCAATTATGCAAAGCCAAGAAGCCCATTAACATTATTTACGGCGTACACTAAGGATGCCGTTGTTGTTCATTATTTACGACGTTCGATAAGCAACACATTGTTGTTCGATTAGGATTATTTACGGTGCGCACTAAAGCACGCCATCGTTGTTCTCAATTAAAACCCAGAAGCCCAGCCCTAAATTGAACCGTTTTCTGCCATTCCTTTTTCCCAGAATGCGCACTGGTTGCTCCTTCACGACCACCATCTCTCTGCGCCACAGCTTCGCCTGGTGAGTCAGCCACCATCTCATTCTCTCTCCTTTTATTCAACTTGACAAACAGAGAAGGCTGGTTGCTCCTTCATTCTCCGTTTACAGCCATTATCCTCTCCGCCACGACGTCGCCCGGTGCCTTAGCCACGAAGGTAAACTTATATTCAGATCCTAGGTTTTGCCTCTTCTTTTATTTTCATTTCTGTTTTTTTTTTTTTTACAATTTTAAATGATATAGATATCCCATGCCAATTCCATTGCAATGTGCATTCGATGTTAAAAAATTTAACAAGCCCCATTTATAAGATACACCATGTTTCAAAGCAGTTGGATGTGAGTGATTGGTTGTGAATGTGCATTGAGTTGATACTATCCAGTAGGTTTGCCATGGAAGTTCCCGTATTGGCTGAAACTAATCCTGGAAGTGCATATTCTTCGTGGCTTTTGCTTATCCCAAATCCATTGGTTTGGTTATCAAGAATTTCTGGGATGGTTTCTTTTGAGTTGAATATGGTAGCTAATTCTTTAGAAAGTGCATCGATGTTTGCAATGTGTGGAAGGACAGGGGAGGATTGTACCTGTGAGGAATCAATCCGGTTAATAAGTTTTCCATATTGGCTAGGATTATGTGATTCCCCAAGGCACTTTGTGTCGATAATTCGTAGAGGGCTTGTGCTTAAAATTCTCAGTATGTTTTGAAGAACTTGATTCTTGGCGAATTCAGTGACGGATAAAAAAACGTGTGAAGCATCCATTTAAATGGTCACATTTTGTATTGTATTTTATTTTAATGTATTTGCTTGCAACTTGCTTATATTCACTGTAGTGATGTCAGTTTCTATTTTAATATTGCATTGTAATCTATCAACCACCATCATATAATCTGGTGTATGGGGTGAAGTATGGTTGTTGTATCAAAGATAGATTTACTTTCCTAAATTTCAGCGTTGTTTTCATTTTCTTCCTTCCTTCCTTCTTCCTCAGTTCGTGTTCTTCAGATTACTTACTAAACTAAATGATCGTTTTTTTATCCATTTTATCTTGCAAATGATATTGCAAGTCTTGTATTAAGCTCATTATCATCTTTGATTGAGCTAACAAGTGGTATCAGAGTTGTAGTCATTGGAAAATGGACCAGAGAGCTTGAGGAAGAAGAAGGAAGCAAACCAGTAAGTGTTCAAGGTGAAGTTGATATACGATGAGTGAGGAAATCTGTTAAGCAAAATACCGATAAGTGAAAAGATTCATTTCTATATCTGATATATTAATATACAATAAGCCAATATCCGGTATTTTCTTTGTGAAATACGGTAAGTTCCCAAAATCCGGTATTTTCAAATCCGGTAATCTCAAATCCAATATCTCTAAATCCAGTAACCTCATATCGTATTTCAATATCCGGTATTTACCTTCAAAATTCAATATTTTTTGTCTCACCAAATCCGGTAAGCTTACGTGAAATCCGGTAAATTCCTTGATTCCAGTATTATAAAATTTGGTATTTACTGAGGTAAAAATGTCTAGTTCAAGCTCATCCTCACTATCTTTACCTGTTGTTTTTAATGGTGAAAGCTATGACTTTTGATCAGTTAAAATAAAAGCTTTTTTGATGGCACACTATTTATGGGATATTATTGATCAAAGTTATGATCAGCCTAAACCTGAGGGAAATAAATCAGCTGCTCAGCTGAAACTACACAAGGATTAATCTATGAAAAACATTAAAGCGTTGTCCTTCTTGTTTACTGTCGTCTCAGAAGAAATACTTCTCAGAATAGTGGCTGCAACTACAGCCAAAGAGGTCTGGGATAAATTTGATGAGAAGTTTAAAGGTTCATAAAAAAGTCAGGGCAGTGAGATTGCAGGCTTTGAGTAGAGAGTTTGAAAATCTCAGGATGAACGAGACTGAGAAAATCAAAGATTATACCTCAATAGTTGTTGATGTTGTGAACCAAATCAAGAATGGAAAGAAGATTGCAGATAAGAAAGTTGTTCAAAAATTGCTAATTACTCTGCCTGAAAAATGTGATACTGTGACAACAGCCATTAAGCATACTAAAGACATGGGAAGTCTCACTTTAACAGAGCTTACAGGTGCTTTATTGGCCTATGAACAAAGGGTAGCATCAAAAAATGAAAAATCTACTGAAAGTGCTTTTGTAGCCAAGCATAAGCAGTAGTATACCAGAGGAAATTCTGCTGGGAAGAAACAGTTTGATAATAAGAAAAGGAGAGAAGGGAGTAGCAGTAAACAACCAGTGTCTTATCCTCCATGTGGTGTTTGTGGTAAATCAGGACATAGAGATAAATTTTGTTGGAAAGCACATAAATGCAGAGTATGCTATAAGGTTGGCCATCCTGAAAAGCATTGCTTCAGTAATCGATCAAATCAGACTCCAGTACATCATCTGTCCAGAAATCAGTATCAACAAGCTTTAATAGCAAGTGAAAAGAAGCCAGAGGATCATCTTTTCTTAGCATTTCATATGTCAAACATGGTGGAGGCAAATTCTTGGTTTATTGACATTGTTTGCACAAATCATATGACAAGCAAAGAAGAAATTTTCTGTGACTTGAATTCAGAGTGTAAAGCTCAAATCAAGATGGGAAATGGTGAAGTTGTATCTGTTAAAGAAATTGGAACCATTGTTGTCCAAACTAAGAAATGTATGAGATACATTGACAATGTTTTACTTGTACCTGGTTTGAGTTAAAATTTACTAAGTGTTGGTCAAATGGTTCAAAATGGTTATTCATTGCATTTTAAAGATCACTTGTGTATGATACATGATTCAAATAATGTGGAAATTGTTTGTGTGCCTATGAGGAACAAAAGTCTTAGTATTTATTGACAAAATGTGATTGCAAATGCTGCTATGGTCCATGTTGATGAATCAAATATGTGGCATAAGAGATATGGGCATTATAATTTTAAATCCTTAGCTTACCTATACTCTTAAGGTCTGGTAAGGGATTGTTTTTGAAATTAATGAGCCAGGAGGAGTTTGTGAGGGTTATAATTATGGGAATATGCATAGAGAAGCATTTCCTACTAGTGGAACTTGGAGAGCAACTCAAAAATTGCAACTAATACACACTCATATCTGTGGACCTATGAGGACACCTTCATTGAGTCAAAATCTATATTTTGTACTCTTTATTGATGATTGTACAAGGATGTGTTGGGTATACATCTTGAAAACTAAGTCTGATGTTTTTCACATTTCAAGAAGTTTAAAGCTTCAGTTGAAGGACAGTCACGGTGTAAAATTCAGATGTTAAGATCTGATAATGGCAAGGAGTATACCTCGAAAATGTTTGATTAGTTTTGTGAAGAGCATGGTGTTCATTATCAGCTTTCAGTACCATATAATCCACAACAAAATGGAGTGGCTGAAAGAAAGAACAAATCAGTTATGGAGATGGCCAGAAGCATGATGGGTGATAAGGAGTTACCAAAGAAATTTTTGGGCAGAAGCTGTGTATACTTCAGTATATTTGCAGAACAGATTGTCAACTAAATCTGTGAAGGGAAAGACTCCTATTAAGGCTTGGATTGGTGTGAAACCTACTACAAAAACACCTCAAGGTGTTTGGATCTCTTTGCTATATACATGTTCCAGAGCACAAGAGGGGTAAATTGGACAACAAAGCTGTGAGAGGTATTTTTCTTGGCTATAGCTCACAATCAAAAGGCTATAGAGTGTATAATCTAGAGACTGAAAACATTGTAGTCTCAAGAGATATCAAAGTTGATGAGAGTGCTAAGTGGAAGTGGGAAAAAGCTAAATCTCAGCAGTCTCAGTTTTCAGTACCTATAGTGCATCAAAATGCTCTAGTGCTAGAACCTGAAGGTCAGCAGCCTGAGATGGAGTCCAGTGCTTCAAATGATGGACCATCAGAATCCACTTCAAGCTCTAGTCCACCTCCTAGAGGTGCTAGAGCATTGAATAAGGTATATGAAAGGTGTTATATGACTATGTTTGAGCTAAACAGTTATGAAGGAGCTGCAAAACACCTTAAGTGGATAAATGCAATGGAGGAGGAGATAAAAATGATTTAGAAAAAGGAAATTTGGGTGCTAGTGCCAAGGCCAACTGATAAGGAGATGATAGGAGTAAAATGGATTTACAAAGCAAAAGTAAATCCTGATGGCTCGATCTACAAACATAAAGCCAGACTAGTTGCCAGAGATTTTTCTCAAGAATGTGGTGTAGATTATTTTGAAATGTTTGCTCCAGTGGCAAGGCATGATACAAGCAGATTGCTGATTGCTTTAGCAACCCAAAGGAAGTGAAAAATTCATCAGCTTGACATCAAGTTAGCTTTCCTTAATGGTGAACTTCAGGAGGATGTTTTTGTAGAACAACCTAATGGGTTTATTTCAAAGTATGTACCTGATGATGTGTGCAAGTTAAGAAAAGCTTTGTACGGCTTAAAGCAAGCTCCAAGAGCTTGGTGTAGCAAAATTGATGGCTATTTGTGTGACAATGGATTTCAAAAGAGTGAAAGTGAACACATTTTTTATGTGAAATTAGACTCTCATAGAAATATTTTGATCATCTCATTGTATGTGGATGACCTGTTGATAACTGGAAATGATGTTGAATTGATTTAATCATTTACAGTTGATCTTGAGGAGGAGTTTGAGATGACAAACTGGGAGAAATGAAGTATTTTCTTAGGATTGAAATTGAACAGAGGTTTGATGGGATTTTTATGTCACAACACAAATATGCTACTGATAATTTGAGAAGGTTTAACATGATGGATTGCAAGCCAGTGGATACGCCTATAGCATTGAATACAAAGCTATCAAAAGATGGTAGAGATCAGCCAGCAAATGAAAGAAATTTCAGAAGTCTTGTTGGGAGTTTGTTGTATTTAACTTCAACGAGACCTAATTTAATGTATGTTGCAAATCTGCTATCCAGATTTATGTCCAATCCTTCACAAACTCACTTTGCCACTCCCAAAAAAGTCCTAAGATATATCAGAGGCACTTTCAATCATAGTATGTACTATGAAGAAAGAGTTGGATCAGTTTTAATTGACTATTCAGACAGTGATTGGGCTAGTTCAGTGGATGATATGAAGAGCAGTTCTGGGTATTTATTACTCTAGGATCAGGTGCATTCTATTGGAACTCAAAGAAGCAGGATATAGTAGTCCAATCAACAACAGAAGCAGAGTATGTGGCTGCATCATCTGCTGTAAATCAGGCGATTATGGGTGATTTGCATCAAAACCAATCTGATCCTACTTCAATTTTAGTTGATAATCAGTCAGCTATTGCTTTGGCCAAAAATTCAGTAAATCGTGGAAGAATAAATCACATCAAAGTCTGATTCCATGCAATCAGGAAAGCAGAGAAAGAATGTGATGTTCATTTGCAATATTGTCCTTCTCAAATTCAGTTAGCTAATTTATTTACTAAGCCTTTTGCAAAAGCTTGGTTTGAATTGAAGTATCAAGTTGGAGTGCTCAATGGAAGCTTTAAGGAGGAGATTGAAGGATAAAAAAACGTGTGAAACTTCCATTTAAATGGTCACATTTTGTATTGTATTTTATTTTAATGTATTTGCTTATAACTTGCTTATGTTCACTGTAGTGATGTCAGTTTCTATTTTAATATTGCATTGTAATCTATCAACCACCATCATATAACCTGGTGTATGGGGGTAAAGTATGGTTGTTGTATCAAAGATAGATTTACTCTCCTAAATTTCATCGTTGTTTCATTTCCTTCCTTCCTTCCTTCTTCCTCAGTTCGTGTTCTTTAGATTACTTACTAAACTAAAGGATCGTTTTTGATCCATTTTATCTTGCAAAGGATATTGCAAGTCTTTTATTAAGCTCATTATCATCTTTGATTGAGCTAAAATTCAGTCACCTGATCTGCTTGTAACTTGAGCACATATTTACAAGGATCCATCAAGTTTATAAAACTTGTAGTAGGTAGCAGATTGAGGAGGAGATTGACATCGGTTATCGGTTGGTGGGTATTCAGATCAATACCAGACCTGAGGAGCTTAGCTTCTTCCTCAGGTTGGTATTCCAGAAATAAGTTGATAAAATTATTGCTTCACATAATGCCTCATGGGCATATGAGAATTTTTTTTTTAAATTCTTCTTCATTATCCAGAGTTTAGACCAAGCTGCATGTGAATAGCTTGAGAACTAAATTAGGAAGCTTGTTCTATGTTCTCACCTTTTTTCCTTGTATTGCTGCGATCTATTCTGAAGTTATCATTAACTCTTCTTGAAATTAGTGGTGCAAGAGGGTCCAAGTCAGATGTTGTGTTGTCAGCTACTACATTAATACCCCTAAAGTATCACGAGTTGGCAGATCAGCGCAAGGGTGGCAAGTTGCATGATTTTTGTAATTGAGGCATGATTTCATGATAACTTCGTGTTGTCCATTTTTAACGAGTTAAAAGTCCAATTCGATTGGCCAAATTTCTTCGTTTAGGCCCTCGTTTACGCGTTTTTGCTATTTTTGGTAATATTTCCTTTGTCAATTTGAAAGGGAATATGAGGTCAAATTTAGCCAGATTTTTTCTTTTATTAAGTATTTCATTATGGTATAATTATTAAGATTTTGCTATTCTTGGCAATTTTCGATAATTTCGTTATTTGAGCTATATAACCCGGCTTGTGGGTTATTTTCGAATGGATTGAATGACATAATAAACAAGTTTTTTTGTGTTCTTAGTTTTTCTCTCGAATTCTCCTTTGCAAAATATCTGTCCGATCAGCCTGCAGAATAATCATTATTTTGCCCGATGTCAATTGGTATCAGAGCATCAGCATCTTCCTGGGCAGTTATTTCATCAGTTTCTAATGGCTGATCGTGGTCGAGGTCGTCGTAGACAGGTTCCGAATGAGGAAGTCCCCCACCGTGATCACAATATTCAAGATGTGTTGGTTGAGGATCTGCAAAGGCAGGTTGCGGAGTTAACCAGCATCTAGCGGCGCAGGATTTCGGTGATGTGGAGGGTCACGAATCCGATTCCAGTTTCGAAAATCCATATCACCATCATGCTCGAGTCAGGGATCACGGTGGTTGGGAGGATCGTCATGGAGAATTTGGCTTCAGAGTGGATCTACCCGAGTTCGCTGGTATGTTACAAGCAGAAGGCTTTATTGATTGGTTAAATGAGGTGGAACGAATTTTTGAGTTTAAGGAAGTTCCAAATCGTGTCAAAGTGAGACTTGTCTCCATTAAACTAAAGGGCCGAGCGTCTGCATGGTGGGAATAACTAAAGCATTCACAAGATAGGCAAGAAAAAGCCAAATTAGTTGACTAGGAGAAGATGAAAGGGCACTTCCTTCCTTTCGGCTATACCCAGACCTTGTTTCAGTGACTCCATTCTTTGCAGCAAGACACCAAATTAGTTGATGATTACACCGAATAATTCTATCAGTTGGTGGCCTGGAATGACTTATCTGAGACAGAAGAGCAGATAGTGGCACGATATTTGGGAGGACTGCGGTAGCCCCTGCAGGATGTCCTCAGCCTTCATTCGATATGGACCATTTCTAAGGCATTTCGGCGTGCACTTGCTGTGGAAAAGCAACAGAATCGAAAGCCAATAATAAGAAATGAAAACAGTCAACCAGCTCGTTCTCAAGCATTTCGTCCTACCCAGCAACCACCGCAAGGTACTTCTAATTCAACTATTAAGTGCTTCATATGTGGGGAACAGGGACATAGGGCGACTGATCGTAGGAAATTGTCTAATCAGAGAGGTAAGAATCTCCTACTTGAGGAAGATATGGTGGACGAGTCTAAGGAGGTGGAGGAACCCATATATGATGATGATGATGAGGGGGATGTATTGTATGGAGATGGACATGAGACTCTTGTTACTCGCAAGAGTCTATTAACCCCTAAGGGTGATTCTGGTGATGACTGGTTGAGAACTCACATCTTTCATACGACTTGCACCATTGCAGATAAGGTTTGCAAATTAATCATTGACAGTGGCAGCTGTGAGAACATAGTATCTGAAGATGTTGTCCAAAAATTACAGTTGAAGATGGATCGTCACCCCAGACTATATAAATTATCGTGGCTAAACAAGGGCAGTGAGGTAGGAGTGGAAAGGCGATGTCTGGTATCCTTTTCGATTGATAAGAAATATTTCGATAATGCTTGGTGTGATGTAGTGTCTATGGACACTTGCCATGTACTGTTGGGCCAACCTGGGCAGTATGATCGTAGTGTTACTCATGATAGACGAAAGAATATGTACTCCCTTAGCAATAAAGGGAAGAAAATCATGTTGGCGCTACGTCGGGAAGGAGTCACTAATACCCCGGTATTCAGTAATACTAGCTTTCTTTCAATGTCCATATTTTTAGTAGAGGTTGAGTGGGAGAATATGGTCTATGCTCTACTGCCTTTGCGGATAATGTGGCAAGCATGGCTCAAGAATTGCCATCAGAAGTTCGGTAATTGTTAATGGAGTTTTCTGATTTGATGCCAGAAGATCTTCCTCCAGGTTTGCCACCTTTAAGGGCTATTATACATCAAATCAACCTTATTCCGGGATCAAGTCTACCAAATCGACCAGCCTATCGTCTCAGTCGTAAGGAAGCTGCAGAGTTACAACGGCAAGTGGTAGAACTATTGGAGAGGGTCTATATCCGTAAGAGTATGAGCCCATGTGCAGTTTCTGCCTTGCTAGTACCAAAGAAAGACGGTTCTTGGCGCATGTACGTTGATAGCAGGGCAATCAACAAAATTATAGTGAAGTACCGATTTCCAATTTCCCTCCTAGACGACATGTTAGATCAGCTGTCCGGTTCTAAGGTCTTCTCAAAAATTGACCTTAAAAGCGGATACCACCAAATCAGAATCAAGCCTCAAGATGAATGGAAGACAGCTTTCAAGACGCAATAGGGGTTATATGAGTGGATGGTTATGCCTTTTGGTTGTCCAATGCGCCCAGTACCTTTATGAGGTTTATGCATCAGGTTTTGCGGCCTTTCATGGGGAAGTTCGTGGTTGTTTATTTTGATGACATCCTCATCTATAGTCCGACATGGGAATCACATTTTGATCATCTCCGTACCGTCTTCGATATGTTAAGGACGGAGTGTCTGTTCATCATTCATAAAAATTGTTCTTTCTTCACCACTTCTGTAACTTTCTTGGGTTTGGTTGTGTCTACTGATGGCGTTCTTGCAGATCAATCGAAGATAGATGCAATCTTGGAGTGGCCCAAACCAAAGAACTTGCACGATGTTAGGAGTTTCCATGGATTGGCATCCTTCTACCACTGATTCATCAGAAATTTCAGCACTTTGATCGCCTCTATTACAGAGTGCCTCAAGGGGCGTGACCTCCAGTGGACCGAAGAGGCAGAAACCAATTTTCAGTTGATGAAGCAGAAGATGACAGAAACTCCAGTTTTGGTACTTTATGATTTCGAGAAGATATTTGAGGTAAGCTGTGATGCATCTGGGATTGGCATTGGTGGTGTTCATAGTCATGAGGTTCGTCCAGTGGCTTTTTTCAGTGAAAAGTTATCAGGTTCAAGGAAGAATTACTCCACCTATGATCTAGAGTTTCACGCCATAGTTCAGTCCTTGAAGCATTGGCGTCATTATCTAGTGCAAAGGGAGTTCATTCTTATTACTGATCATGAGGCCCTGAAGTACATCAATGGACAACACAAACTTAGTAGACGGCATGCCAAATGGGTGGTATACTTGCAGGAGTTCACTTTTACACTTTGACACCAGGCTGGGAGTCTGAATCGCGTTGTCGATGCATTGAGCCGTCGCACAGTACTTCTTACAACCATGAGCAACAGCGTTGTAGGATTTGTAAAATTTTCTGACATGTATTCTATGGACCCTTCC
Source organism: Osmanthus fragrans (assembly GCA_019395295.1). Lineage (NCBI taxonomy): Eukaryota > Viridiplantae > Streptophyta > Magnoliopsida > Lamiales > Oleaceae > Osmanthus > Osmanthus fragrans. The sequence goes on along the minus strand of CM033348.1, from coordinate 12,608,255 downwards.
TTCGGGAAGATATTTCAGGAGGTAACTGATAATCAACGACATGATTTTATTTTATATAATGGTTATCTGTTTCGTGGATTACATTTGTGTATTCCAGATTGTTTGCTAAGGCAGTAGATTATTAGTGAACTTCACAACGAGGGACATTTTGGACGAGATAAGGCACTAGCATTGATCTCTTCCAGTTATTATTGGCCCAAACTGAGTAGTGACGTGGCCCATTTTGTGGAGCATTGTTTTGTGTGTCAACGGTCCAAGGGAGTCCTTACTAATGCGGGCATGTACACGCCATTACTTGTGCCTGAAGCACCTTGGTTCGATGTCAGCATGGATTTTGTATTGGGCTTACCCCGCACCCAGCGGGCTATGGATTCTATCTTTGTTGTGGTTGACAGGTTCTCCAAGATAGCCCATTTTGTGGCTTGCAGGAAGACCATAGATGCTGCTCGAATTACCCACCTTTATTTCAGGGAGATTGTACGCCTACATAGAGTTCCCTAATCTATCACTTCTGATCATGACACCAAATTCATGAGTTATTTCTGGAGGAGTTTGTGGGAGAAGCTAGGGACGAGGTTGAATTTTAGCAGTGCCTACCACCCCCAAACTAATGGTCAGACCGAGGTTGTGAACTGGAGTTTGGGAAATCTTTTGAGGAGTCTAGCAGGAACTAAACCCAAGCAGTAGGATTTGGCACTGCCTCAAGCAGAGTTTGCTTATAACAGGTCGAACAATAAGAGTACAAGAATGAGTCCATTTGAGATTGTCTGTGGTCGAAATCCATCAGGGGTACTTGACTTAGGCCCATTCCACGTGTGGGTCGTTTCAGTCACAAAGCGAATGAGATGGCAGAGCATCTTCGGAGTGTTCACGAGTAGGTGAAGTTGGCCATTCAGGAGAACAATACCAATTTTAAGATTCAAGCTGATAGTCACCGTCGACAGGTACTTTTTGATGTTGGAGATTATGCGTGGGCAATTTTAAGTCGGGATCGTTTTCCTGTTGGGGAGTACAATAAGATGAAGGAGCGGAACATTGGACCCTATGATGTTCTGTAGAAGATTAATGATAATGCTTACAGACTGCATCTTCCCAGTCTTTTGAAGACGTCTGATGTCTTAACCGTGAAACATTTAAGTCTTTGTTTTGTGGATTGCAATGAGTTCTTTCCAACCTGGGGCGACTCATGCAGGAGGGTCCGAGTCAGAGCTGAGTTGTCAGATACTACATTAATGGCCCTAAAGTATCACGAGTTGGCAGATCAGCGCAAGGGCGGCAAGTTGCGTGATTTTTGTAATTGAGGCATGATTTCATGATAACTTCGCATTTGTCTCTTTTTGACGAATTAGTAGTCCAATTCGATGGGAAACGGGCTAATAAACAATACTCACAGATTTACTGTGATGTACGTCGATTTTTGACAAATTCCTTCGTTTAGGCCCTCGTTTATGCGTTTTTGCTATTTTTGGTAATATTTCCTTTGTCAATTTGAAAGAGAATATGAGGTCGAATTTAGCCAGATTTTTGGGTGATTATTTTCTTTATTAAGTATTTCATTATGGTATAATTATTAGGATTTTGCTATTCTTGGCAATTTTCGATAATTTTGTTATTTGAGCTGTGTAACCCGGCTTGTGAGTTATTTTTGAATGGATTGAATTACATAATAAACAAGTTGTTTTGTGTTCTTAGTTTTTCTCTCGAATTCTCCCTTGCAAAATATCTGTTCGATCGGCCTGTAGAATAATCATTATCTGCCCAGCATCAATTAGCCTAAAGGATTATTCAGTACCTTTGGCAGATTTTTCATGTAGAATTCTTTGAATTTTGAATATTCTTTGAATATTTTTCGATTTTAAGACTAAAAAATGACTAATTGTCTTTCTTTCCTCTTTAGACATATCCTGGGCGACTTCATTGGCAGTTCTGGTAACCTCCATTATAAAAGGTTGCCGAGGAACAAATTCCATGTTTTAGCACCTAGTAAATATTATTTTTTTCCTTTTCCGGCAATCTATTTTGTCTTAAATATTTGCATGTCAAGCGTAAAATTTTTGATTTGTTGATTTATTTGAAATTTCTATCTGTAATATTTATTCAAACTTTCTGTCTTCAAACGTGTAAAATCTGGGAAGAATCAAGGGAAAATGCAAGTGGGTATTGACTGGTAAGATCTCATCATTGAAACTCTCCTCCATAATGTAAAGGAAGGGGAGATAGAAAGGGACACTACAATGTTTTGTTGGATTGTGTCACTACTTAATATTTAAAATTACTTTGGGAGAATATTGGCAGGATTTGTCTATGAATTGGACAAGTCATATTTAATTTGATTATTTGACCAATCTACTTGCTTTTAAATTGTCCTCTTGTGGAAAAGCAATGAGAAGATTGTAAGTACAAATCGCCTTGCACGAGGACATCTCCCCATAATCTGGAATCAGAATTAAAATGAGGTAACTACAGAAGTGGAGAGATAATAATACAAGTGCAGGCTGTATATAGAGGGAGAAGTAATGATTTTCATATGTTCCATATATAGATGACAAAGTTCCAAGATTTATCGGGTAAACATTATTTCTCCATATTGTATTACACCATGGTTTAGCTTCTAACAGCACGTAACAGATTAAATCAAGTAGCTTATCTACTTTTTCTTTGTTCAGTTGATTAAAAAATGATATCCAGGGTTGGAGTTGAACTAATACGTATTATGTAATGCAAAATTCACTCTCATGAAAGGAAACTATTTCCATATATTCAAGGATAACGTCTTCGATAAGGTACAAGATGGTTTTTTTATTCAACTTCTTTTCTGAATCCGATATATTATTGAGATTTGCTTCATTTTATTTAATTACTAACCTTATCCTAGTTACATGAATTCGCATAGATATTATCAAAGTTTCATTTTTCTCTGTTATTTCAATTGAGACTTGAATTAATTTTTTGTAATTTTAGTTTGTGTGAAATTTTATTGTCAAAATGACTTACCTAATTGGAACTTGATTTTTATGATGTCCTAATATAATCGTTTTTACTGTGTTATAATAGATTATAACTTAATAGTATTGGTATATTATCATGGATAAAGATTGGGTACACTTATCAAGGTTATCTTGTCCTCTTAAATTTAGAATATTTTAAAATGTCTTCAAATGCCTTTTAGAAGATTTATTTAGCTTTTTATCATAGAGTTTCAGAGGCATACCAACGTGGTGCAAGAAAATTTCCAAATATGGTGCAAGCCAAAGTGGGGAATCCAGAAAAGGTCAATACCCTTGCAAATGTTACAAAAACCTATTCCATCAACATTTTGATACAATGTATGGGCATTTGATCATTAATGGCATGGATCCTACGTATACTACCTGGGTGTTTCATGGGGAAAAATCGAATGCAGCATCATTGCCTCCTCAAGATGTAAAAAATTAGAGACGTATATGATGTATAGAGATGCATTTTTCCAGGAAGACAATATTATAGACCCGAGAATGAAGATAAAAAGAAAGACTTTTCAAATTTATATGAGGGTGTAGAAATTCCTTTATATCCTGGTTGCACCAAGTATACGAGAATATCTGCTACTATTGTCTTAGACAAGCTTAAAGCTACATATGGTATATCTGACAACGATTTCAATGAACTTCTTGAGATTATCCAAGATATGCTACCACATGGGAACACCCTTCCTAATTCTCGCGATTCAATAAAAAGGTTATTGAAAACCTTTGATTTGGGGTATGAGAAGATACATGCATGCGTAAATGATTGTTGTTTGTTTAGAAATGATCTAGAGAATTTGGAGATATGTCCAAAATGTGCATCTTCGCGGTGGAAAGTTAATGGACGGACTAAGAAGATTCAAAATGGGATACCTGCAAAGGTTTTGCGATATTTTCCAATTATACCACGATTTAGAAGAATGTTTAGGTCACTTGATAAGGCAGAACATTTAATATGGCACTCAAATCACAAAAGTCTAGATAGAAAAATGTGTCATCCAGTTGATTCATTAGCTTGGGAGAGAACTGATAAAAAAATGCCTTGTTTTGCATCTGAACCACGAAATCTTAGGCTTGGCCTTTCTTCTGATGTATTTAATCCCTTTGGTGACCTAAGTTCTAGGTATAGTTGTTGGCCAGTGATACTAATTTTATATAATCTCCCTTCTTAGATATGCATGTCTAAGAAAAATTTGTTGTTGACTTTATTAATCCCAAGTCCTAAGCAATCTGGAAATGATATAGATGTGTATCTAGAACCACTAATAGAAGACTTAAAGGAGATGTGGAATATTGGTGTTGAAGTATATGATGGATTTACCAAGTCCACCTTCAATTTGAAAGTTGTGCTGATGTGGACAATTAATGATCTTTTGGCTTATGGAAACTTATCAGGATATCCTACAAAATTTGAAGTAGCATGTCTAGTATGTGGTTTATCCACATGTGCAAAATGGTTGACATGTAGTCGAAAGTTTTCATACATGGGTCATAGAAGATTTCTTGCATATAATCATCCTTGTCGGTCGAAACAAGCTTGATTTGATGGAAACAAGGAGCAACGGCCTAGTCCTAAAATATTAGCTGGTCGAGAAGTGATGTGTTCAATAAAAAAATGTTAGCAATAATTGGGGAAAAATAGGAAAAAATGAAAGGTGAAAAAATCAGATTCTAATTGGCCATGGAAAAAAAAAGTCAATATTCTTTGAGTTACCATATTAGGAGGTTAGTCATTTTAAAATATCTTGAATTACTTATTTCTTTGCTTAAATTTTTTTAAGAAATTTATATTGTTATTTTTCAGACACTACTTTTGCGGCATAATTTGGATGTAATGCACACTGAAAAGAATGTTTGCGAAAGCATTTTTGGCACTATTTTGCATGTGAAGGGAAAATCAAAAGATAGGTTAACTTCCCGTAAAGATTTACTCAATATGGGTATTAGAAATGAGCTTCATCCAGAACTGAAAATAAATACATATTACCTCCTCGCAGCGTCATATATGCTATCCAAAAAAGAGAAAGAGTTATTTTGTAAGAGGCTATTTGATTTAAGATTACTTGATGGTTATAGCTCTAACATTTCAAAGTGTATATCATTAGTAGATAAAAGGATTTTAAACCTGAAGTCTCATGATTGCCATGTGCTCATACAACAATTGCTATCAGTTGCATTAAGAGGACTTTTACCGCGAGGACCAAGAAATGTAATTTTTCGACTATGTGCATTTTTCAACGAAATATGTCAAAGAGTCATCGATAAAAAATAAGTTAGAAAAGCTCGAGGAGGATGTTGCTGTGACTTTGTGTATGCTAGAAATGTATTCCCCCCATCCTTTTTTGACATAATGATACATTTAATCATCCACCTTAGGCGTGAGGTTCGTATTGGTGGACCTGTACAATACCGTTGGAAGTCTCCATTTGAGAGGTAAATTACTATAAACTTTTGTAAGTATTCAAACTTTCTTCTTCTAATTACTTAGATATCTCATGTCTATTATATGATTAATTAGGTTTATGAAAACACTTAAAGGATATGTTAGAAATCATTCAAGACCTGAGGGCTGCATAACAGAGCGTTATTTGGCCGATGAATGTATGCATTTTTGTAGTGGTTACATGAAACAAGCTGTTGAAGTAGGTGTTCGACATACTTGGATTGAGGATTTTGAGAATGAAACAATTACTGATGGACGCCAGATTTCTGAAGAAAAGTTAAAGACTTTGAGTCCAGAAATGTTAGAGGTTGCTCATCGTTATGTATTGTTTAACAGCGCTGTAGTTGAGCCATATATATTGTAATGAAATTAGTTTATTTATTAGTTAAACATTGGTTAACATTCTCTTATAAATTTCTCTTACTATTTGTTTATTTATTATCATTTAGGATGCATAAAGAGGAGATTAAGAATTCAGAGAGTCGTATTGCTGAGCATGAAACCTTATGACAAATGAGACATATGGAGACTTTTACTTCTTGGTTTGCGGAGAAAGGCAAACATGACAATTGTAACATGTCTAAGACATTGAAATGGCTTGCACGTCGGCCTAGATATAATGTGATATCACATTCAGGTTATGTTATCAATGGACATCAGTTTCATAAAATCGATGTTAGTAGAAATGCACAAAACAATGGTGTTTCTATTGAAGCACAAACTATTTTTCGGTCTAGTGTGAAGGATACAAGCCATGTAGTTGGTAAAATATCTTATTACGGGGTTATTAGAGACATAATTTTACTAGATTATCATAGTTTTAAAGTTTCTATGTTTCAGTGTGATTGGACAAATATAGATAGTGGAGCCAAGATTGAAGAAGGATTTACATTGGTAAATCTTTATAGAGGACAACATCAATTTAAAAGAAATTCATTGATTTTAGCATCACAAGCAAAAAAAGTTTTTTATTCTAGAGAGAGCGATACATCAAGTTGGTATATTGTATTAAAGGCGCCTCCCAGAGGATTTCATGAGTTAGAAAATTTTGATGAGGAGGCTTATACTCCATCCACATTAGATGCATTAAGACTTGATATGACCGCTGAAAATGAAGGTTATGTAAGACATGATTGTGAGGGCATTGATATCGAATATGGTAATTGTATGTATATCTTTATGATTCATTTTTGCTCTTTTTTAATTTACTATTTGTGTGATAGTATATTGATGTTAATGCCTTTAATGTCTCTAATTCCATTATTTCTTACTTTATTTTTGTAGATGCAAACGATGAAGCTGAGTTTTGTGGATGTTGATGTTCAAATGAGTGGAAATAAGATGACATATCCCGGTGAAGTAAAATATATAAAATAATTTTTAATGATTAAAAAGTAAATTTAAGTAAAATATTGCGTGTTTTTCTTATTTGTTTAATACAGACATCTAATCAAGGCTATAAGAAATCAAAACAAGCTAAAAAAGCTTTAAATGTTGCTATCACGAGAGAAGAGAATGAAGGTATAAGAATATCAGAAGGAGGTTCTAATTTTTCAAACATACAAGAAAATGAAGTGTTGTCTAATAGGGTACTAGAAATGAAAGTGAAGACCCTAATCCCATAACGAGAGATGATGTATATATTCGAGGATATACGCGAAAAAATGGTGAACCTATTAATGAATCAACTAGGGAAATATTGGTAACAATATTGCTTTTAGTAATTTTTTGTCATTCAAAACTTATATTTACATTCAAAACTTAGCCCATTAATTTATTTCCTCATATTAGAACAAAATAAAAGCATGTTCAGAGACGATTACCTCTCCAAGCCAACACTCCCTCGGAGATGATGCTGTTGCTAGAGTACTTGGTCCAGAACGTCAAGGACGGGTAAGCGATCTTGGTTTCGGTGCGACTCCTTCAAAGTTAAATGCTTTGGTGCACAATCATAACTTGCAAACTCAAGTCTAAGAGTTGAGAGATGGAATTAAAAGCTTTGTTTCAAATGAAGAGTATGACTGTTGTACATGAAGATAAACTAGAATTAATGAATGTTATTCTAAATTACATATAATGCCTATATTGAAAATAATAAATTGTACAATTGGATATGAATTTTATAGCCTAGAGACAGAAGCTTGAATGGTTCAGATAACTTTCAAAATAAGAAATAGAAATTGTTGTCTTGGTTTGGGAAAGCTGATATTGTTGTAAAAGGTGAAATCGCATCAACAAATCCAAGCGATTTAGTGCATCATGTACCACTTGGTAATGAATGTTGGAGAGTTTAGGTTAATGAAGTGATTGATAATGTCAGCTTATATTGTCCTACACGTGAGCTTTTTCTTCTTGAAGATGCATTAGGTAGTACAATAGCATAGTCAATTAGGTACATCGAATTGGATTCGCTGTAATCATAACAAAGGTATGCTTAACTTCTTTTCTATTTTAATTCCATTTACATTTACATTTAGTCTCAAAGAAGATTACGTTGTTTAATTGAAGAGAGACTTTTGAAGTTTGATGTATATAATTACATATTTTGTAAATAGCTTAAAGATATCTTAGTTGAATTTTCTAAAGTTATTTTTGTTGTCCTTTTAAATTTATCTACGGGTTGATTGGCATAGCTTGAGGGAGGAGAGCAAGAATAGAAAGTGAAGAGATACACTCAGTCCTTCCTGAAGATATATGTAGATGGTAATACAGAATTTAGGTTGATCGATTGAACTTCAAATGACTACAATTTGTGGGGGGTCGTCAACATATATTGTACCTCAGTGATGGCAGTTTGGATACTTTTAAATTACTTACTTTTGCATGGGTTCTATTCTATAAATTGTATGGCTTCTATTCTATAAATTACTTACTTTTGCATCTTTGTTTGTGTGAGCTAAATTACTTGTGCATTGTTGAGCTAAATTACTGCTGTTGTTTATGAGTAGAGCACAGATCTGCTGGTAATCAAATATTTAGATGCTATTTTTTAAAAATGAAAATAATATAGCACGCCATAAAATTTTTTTGAGTCTTTTACGGCGTGCAATAGAACGCTGTAAAAAAAACTACTTTTACGGAGTGCATTGCGCACGCCGTAAATTGGAGCATATACGGCTTGCGGCCGTAAAAAACTTAAGGCGTTCTTAAGTGAACGCCATAAAATTAATAACGGCGTTCTTTTACGGCGTGTAAGCGTGCCTCACACTCCGTAAAAAAGTGCCGCACGCCGTAAATACGTTTTTATTGCACGCCAAAAAAGGTGAATTCTGTTGTAGTGATCATTACATAGTAGGCTTTTGTTAAAATCTTATGTCATCTAAAAATTGTTATATAATATGTTATGTCAATATTGAACGAAAGGTATAGGTTCTATGGAAAAAGACAATTTTCATGAAAAATAATGGTTATCAAACCAAAAAAAACTGAGAAAATGTCCTTCTTCCTTATTTTTGCTGGAGTGTAGATGACAGATGGAAGGCATAACATTTTTGTTGTGGGTCGATAGCGGCTGACGTTGATATTTTGAGTTATTAGGCACAATCAAGAATCCCACGAAAGACTAAACTTTGGAGAAATTGTACTATTTTCATTACCACCCACACCTCCATCCATTTTTAGAAATCGTGAAATTGTATAAAATCAAGAAAAAAACACATTGCCTGTTTCAAATCTGCATAAAATCAGAGAAATTATATATGTTTTGCGAATTGGGGGCTCTGGTTTTATATATTTAATGTATCATAAAAATACCAACAACTTGTCCAAAATTTTCAACCAAATACACACTAACCTTTAATTTTTCACCCAAATACACATTACCTTAAAATTCAGATAAATCCATAAAGGCTAAATTAGAAAACACAATTAATTAGAGGAATCCCTAAATCAGAATTTATAAAGTATATACATATACATAGAAAACAAATACAACTGGAAGAAAATATTGCTACACAATTAATTACAATTGAAAGAAAACAAATATGATATATATAGAAAGGAAAATGATGAATGGCCAGGGTGGGTCATTGACCCTGGCCATGTAGCAAAGTTGATATAGAAATTAGATTTGCATATCTTCGGTCAGTGGCGTATGCCAGATAGGAGGGGCGGGCGATGAGTGAGGTACTAGGACGAACGACTATGCAGTAGTTAGTGAGGGAGATCAGAAATTTGGAAAAGACGAGATGAGCTGCAGCTAGGGCAATTGTAAAAAAAAAAAAACAAAACAAAATTGAGAAGGAGAATCCTTGACTTGTGATTTTTCATTAAAAATAAAATAAAATTGGGCAGTTACGTGACCCCCCATGATCCCTTAGGTCCACTAATGTGGATAGATGAAAGAAAGGGAGTGGGTAACATGAGAAGTTGTTAGAATAAATAGTAAAGTTGAGTTTTTGAAAAGTGTGAATGACTTGAAAAATAAAAACGTACCTCTATAAAGGAAATATTTTCCTTAATTTTTAAAGAAAACATGGTCACGTGATTAATTTTTGAAAATTATAGTTCATAAAAAAAGGTCAATCAAATAAAATAGGATCATGCTATTTGTATTTGTTCTTTTACCTGTTAGTTTACTCGGTCTCACCCGCCTCTCTCGCGTTAGGAGCGGGTGGGCACCTTTGTCAGAAGTGGGTCGTGACCTACGTGAGATCACAAGTGGGATCGGGTAAACCAGTAGTAAGGGATCGGGTACAAATGACTTACCCAATAAAATATCCCACCACCAAAGAGCAACTCTGCAAATATGTCGTCAAATCAAAATGCATTACAAATACCACCAAATTCTAACATAAGTACCCATCTCACAAGACTCCATAGAAGATATTCTGATGCAAAAAGATAAAAGAAAGAAACAAAAAACTCAAAATTCATTCAGCAATAGGGGAAATAGAAGCAAAGAAAACATTAGAAATACTGTGTTATATAACCAAAAAAAGAAAATGAAAAACATCAGTGCAAATGCAATTAATAATTTCTGTCAAGAAATTCTTATATCGTCTTATCCATAAGAGTTAAGTACTCCGCCTAGGGTTTGAATCATAAAAAGAAAAAAAAAATCCAGGAAAAAAAACCGAATTAAAAGCAAAATGGGATCGGGAAATCGAACCCTATAGTTGTAAATGTAGCAAATGTAAATCAGAGCGTCTTTATATGTACAGCGAAGATCAGTTGTCTTGCTTTCATATGTGTATATTCAACTAAAATCGAATCTATGTACAGCGCCTCTAGTTGAAAAAATTAAAAATAAACATTGATGGCTGTCGTCATTGCTCTCGGGTGGGGGTAATGGACGAAGTTGAAGTAGCCGGCAGTAGAAGGTTTAAGGGTGAGTTGGTTGGAGTACGAGATGAATTTCATTCTCTTCTTCTTTTTTTAACTCAAGCAGGTGTGTAGTGGTGGGGTTTTTTTTTTTTTTTTCGTATGTAAATAAATTGGTTGGAAAAGAAGGGGAATTTTTTTATTCTTTTTATTTTTTTTTAATAGACTCGTTTGTAATTTTGAAAATATGAGAGTTTACCTACAAATAAATTGTCATTTTTACAAAAATTTAGTGGAGGAATTGAATGACATGGCTGTTTTGCACAACATTTAGTTGATTTAAGAGTATATTGTGCAAAAATAAAGCATATGGTTGATTTTGCGCAAAATATGAAAAATATAGAAATATTTTATACCATTTACCTTTACTATAATTATCCTCTCGCCAATTTTCTAGCCAATATGACTTACTTTAGATTAATATATATATATTGTTCTTAGATGATGTTTATTTTTTACGGGCTCATTTGATAGAGTTTTTGTTTTTACTTCCAATTTTTATTGAAGATTTTTTCTGTGAAAATTATCTTAATTAATATTTTGAAAACTATTTTACAGAAGAGCTTTCTCTTTCAAAGAGTTAACTTTCTATAAAATCTCTTCTAAATAGAAGAAGCATTTTTATAAAATTAATCAAACCAGAGATGACAATGTAATGGCTCAGGATCTAGGCAACCATTCCTATACTAGGTTAAGTCGGGATGGGACAAATGAGCGGGGGCAGGTACGGCATGTCTTTAGTTAGTGAAAATCTTTTTTTTCTTTTTTCAATTTGTAAAATAACTCATACAAACCTTAAAAAATATAATAATCCTTTTCTTTTTGTATGATAAAAAGTTTATATTTATATTTTGAAATAAATTTTAAATAGGATGGGTAACGGAGCAGGGACCATGTTTCCTGTACATTTCCCGTCCTCACCCAATGTTCCCACTTAGGTGGAGATTTTTTCTTCATTCGGCCAGGGCCTTTAGGTATCGAATTTAAGGAATTTAATTTAATCATTCCTAAACCATAGGTTCAAAGCTCATTTTGACTTCACAAAAGTCACGCCAAACATGCCCTAAATTTTTCCTAAATTAGTATTTGGTGTAATAGGTTTGAAGCCTAGAATTCAAAAGGCAGTTTGACTATGTTACCTCAATACTTAAAAGACATTAGTTATGCAGTTCTTTCTTTTTTTCATTACCTTCCTTGCATATGTATAAAACAGAATCCATTCGATTGCTTAAAAAAATGACTGATCCTTAACTTTTCAAGGAACGGTTGATTTTTTCAATTCTTTCAACATTGGTTTTGTAGGGGCTAGTGTAGTTTGACCGGCAAAAGTGTCCCTCTTCTTGCACCCTTAAATCCACAAGTACCCCCCGAGGACCAAATCATGAAGTTTTAGTTTTCAATTTTACAAATAACTGAAAATGAGTTTGGTGTGGTATTTTTGAGATGACATTTTTGAAAATAAGGATAAATTTATAATATAAAACTCAAAATACAACTTTGACGTTTTAAGTGTGTTTAATGAAAATTCTAAAAACACTCAAAACATGAAAATTCTAAAAGAATAAAACTTTTGAAAAGAATAAAATTATAAATATTTGTAGAAAAATAAAAATAATTCAAGCTCTAACTAATTATTTACATAAAAATTCTAAAAACTATACATTTTAAATTACACAAATAAAAATATTCTCGGTCCATATAACTAATTTTCATTTTTTTCTTATATTTTGAATTTAATTTATTATTTATTTTTCTTTTTCTTTTTCTTATGTAGAAAGAAAAAATATTGTAAGTTTTCTTTTTCTTTTTCTTATATATATATATATATATATATATATATATATAATAATTGCTCTATTTTTACTGAATATTCAAATTTCATGGTATTAAATGCTATAAAATAATTTTTCAAAATTTCAAACCAAACGTATATTCTAGTTTTCTATTCTGAAAAATATTTTTAAAATGATAAATTAAAAAATGGACCCTCAAAACTGAAAATTAAAATAAACTCAAAACTAAAAATTGAAAACTGAAACACAAACGAAACAAACCCTTAGGTTTTCACATTAAATTTTTTTCCTTTTGATTCCAAGATGGAGATTCGGCGTATATATATATATATATATATATATATATATATATATATATATATTCAAAAATTAAACAAGCGTGATAAGCTTATTTTGTAATCATCTTTTTGTCCTTCGGGGGTTAAAAATCTAAATAGACATTGAACTTTAAACAACGTTTTCACTGGCATTAAACTTAAAAGTTTTTTAGATGGTCACCCAACTTATCAAATTGTTATATTATTAGCCGTTAAACTTTAAAAATTTTATGGTCACTGAGTTTATCAATTTGTTAACTCATCATCACTTAATAACTCACTATTAAAAAATTCAACAGACTCACTAACATAATTGTTAGTGTGAGATCATTGTAATTGATTATTCTGTGAACAAAAGGACCAACTTAAACATTTTAGAAGTTTAGAGATTTAATTGTAAAGTTTTCATAGTTGGTTGTATAGTGTGGGGTTCGGGGTCCAAGTTTAGAACACGAAAGTTTCTCGCCGCATTTTCGCTAGATGTTTGTGAGAGTTATGCTCGATCGTATGAAGCAGAACATTCCTCGCTCAACCTTCGCCTACCTGTTGCTCGAGTGACAGGGCCCGTGCTTGAGCGAAATAGCTCCTCGCTCGAGCGACCAATTTACAATCAGACGTAATTCGCGATTTTGCGAGATTTTTATTAGCCAAAGTTTCCATATTCATCCAACATATAAAAAGGGGCGCTTCGCATTCGGGATTAAGTCTTTGAACATTATTCATTCAAGAGAAAATAATTATTATTTCAAGAGCCAAACATTCAATAGTTCAATCACTTCATCTATATGTGCCCTTAGGACTAAAAACATCAAAACCTTCAATCGATACACTAGTGCTATTCTTTACTTCGATCTGTCAGGAAGATTGTGTTGTCAACTTGGCTGGCTGCGAAGATCAAGGAAGAAACTTAAAAACGAGGAGTTCTTGGTGGATCTATAGGAGATAAACTGCGTGAAGAGCTAGGATTAGTGTTCATGTGCACATTCTAGGAGAGCTGCTTCAACCTTCAGACAGAAGATCAGAAAGCTAGTATCGTCAACTTTGCTAGTAGTCTGTAAGTTTATTATACAGTTTATAGTGGATCTTTGACTGGCAAAGCGCTCAGAGTTTTTTTCACGTTGGGTTTCCCTGTGAGCAATTCTCGCGATGTTTACTGCTTTATTTGTTGCTTCCGTATTACCTCAGTATTCCAATATAGGATAAATTGAATTGGTTGATTAATCACCTAAACATAATTAACTTGGGACTTGTTGCTTGTTAATTAATTTTAATTCCACATTTACACCTAATCACCCCATCTAGGTGTAGTTGGGTTGAATTTCCGATTTTTCAAGTGGTATCAGTTCGTGACCCATTTTTGTTAGTCTAGATGAGTCAACCACTTTCTATACTGCCTTATTTTGATGGATCTAATTATGCATATTGGAAGGTTAGGGTGAGAGTCTTTCTTAAGTCGTTAAATGAGCGCGTTTGGCTTTGTGAAAAAGTTTAATCAGGCTTTTCCAAATAGACAAAAATCACATCCTAGGAAGAGGAGTCCACCTAGGAAGTTTCGGAGAGAAAATCATGATAAGAGTGGTTGTAACGCCCCAACCCGCATGGATCGAAACGTCACTTAACTGTATCCGTTGCCTTGATGAATAATTATAATTCTAGCGGAAAATTTAAATGTTTAATTCGCGAATTTTAAAAAACTGTAACTTATTTAAAGAAAATATTCAATACCATAAGTAACAATTGCAAAGTATCTATAGTTTCATAATTGATGTCAAATTCAAATAAAACTTCTATGTATACGTTATTCGCAAGAAGAAATAACATTCATAAAGTAGTTCCATACATTTATCCATGTGGAATTTATTTAAAACATGATTTGCTAAATATGTAAATTCACCGGCTTCTCATAGCATGATGCGTCTTCATCTATCGTCATTCACGTCCCATGCACAATCATATCAACCTATAGTAAGGGAATAAACCCTTGAGTTTGAAACTCAATAGATGTCATCGGTGCATTTTGTTAACAAATTATAAATTTTCCAAACTGTAGTTTCATACCGTCGCGTAAAGGGATTTCCGGCAAAATCCAATAACTGTAGAATTATGAATTAACATAACACAGTAAACCGGAGTATGATCATTCACTAGAGGGGTGCCTAAACACCGTACCTGGAGGTACCATTTGCATTTATTTTTTTGACAGAAAACTATAATTGAAAACGAAATAAAACACTTTGCACCTCTACCTACCTTCATTTGAGGCTTTGAAATTTTGATGAAACTAGACGTTGGACTTTGTCTTCCTAACGGCACCTGGACTTAAAAAGAAATTATGTCTCTCCCTCACTTTCTATCTTTCTTCTCTCTTTTGAAAGCTCTTCTTGTGTAAAAAGTGTAGAGGAATCACGAAATGTATCCCTCTTATATAGGAAAATGTTGGTAGGTGTCACTAAATGCACTCTTAAAGGTTGGGTCTTTTCATTTTCTTGGAGTTATGTGTGTGTGAGTAATTTAGGAGGTTAAATGCATAATTGGTCAGGTTTTACTCTCCAAAACGTGAGTAGTCACTCCTTGGACATTTAAGAAAATAATTGAAGAAAATAAATGTCTAAATTCTAGAAAAAAAAACTGAATTTTCATTTCCTGGCAACTTCGGTCGAACGAACCACTGCAGGATCCTTAAATCGATAGTTGTAGGAGCTTTTGACTGATCTACAGTCAACCAAAAGTGGAGTTTCGATCAATCATTTGGTCGATCGAAAGTTGGTTTGATCAACTGAAATAAGGCGAAATACGGTATGCTGATATACGGTAAGAGGGTTTCGGTCGACCGCACTTCATTTTTGGTTGACCAGACTTTGCAAAAATCCGGTATGCTTTCTTTAAATACGGTATGTGCCATAATTTGGTAAGACCATATACGGTATATGTCAAATAAGGCAATTTTTAGTCATAAAAGTGTTGACCTTGACCCTAGAAAGACATTAAACTCCGTCTAACTTCATCGAATAACTTTAAAAATAAGCTTGAGTTACACTTTGAATCTTCATGACGTTGCAAATTTATTTAAGATATATTGGACTAGTATTGGGCTTCTTTCCTTATGTGGACTGGGCTAAGCTCTTCACAGAAAATTATGAGTCGACTTTCATTAAAATTTTTTTTTCGGGCTTCTACAGTGGTGGTAAAGTATCTAGTAGTGAGCTCCAGTCAGTTAGATGCCATGAGTGCCAGGGGTTTGAGCACTATATGAAAGAATGTCCTAATCTTAAGAGGAGCTCAACGAGAGATAAAGGTAAAGCCTTAATTGCTGCACTTTCTGATGATGATTCTAGCTGTAGTGATCCTAGTGTGCAGTCAAATAGTGAGAAAGTAGGAAAGTATATGGCCTTCGTGTCTCAGATAGAGAGTGGAAGCAGGTTGTGTATGATGACTCTAGTGAGTGTTGTACTGATGACTCGGATATGGAGAGTGACATTCGAGTAGTGTATCAGGAGTTATATGAGGAGAGTCTTAAAATTAAGAAGTCAAATCTTGCCCTTCTTAAGAAACTTGATTTACTAGAGCGAGAGAAGAGAAGTTTGCTAGTGAATTTCAAGACTCTGTCAAAAACTTAAGTGAGTTGATGTGTAAGAATGAGAGGTTAGAAGAGATTGTTAAGACCCTCACGAGTGATCTAGAAAAAGCAAACTCACAACTCGAGACTTTCTCTAGTAGGACTAAGAAGCTAGATAGCATATTAAGTATGAACAAGCCTGTTGGTGATAGACGAGGTCTACGTTATGATAATAACAAATCTCATGTTACTAGCAACTCTAGGACTTCCTTCATTCTGACTTCCACTCAGCTACACTTTGTTAAAAATCCTGATCCTAAAGACAGATGACTCGTAGGTTTCGCAAAAATTCTGGTCCTCAAAATCATTATCAGCCATCTCATATGGTTGGTTCTAAGTTTGTACGCACATGCCATCACTGTGGAGCTCTGGGTCATATTAGACTGAGGTGTCGTCAGTTTGTGCGTAGGGAGAGAAATCAAGATATTCCTAATCAGATCAACCATCTTTCCAGACAGGTTATTCAGTTGACTGAGATGATCTCTAAATTGACTATTCTACCTTGAATACTAGGAAGGCATGGGTCAAAAAATCTGTTCTCGATCATGGATACGTCATTGGTGCTTATGCACTCCACTGATTCCGTTATTGGGAATTTGTACGCATTAAGCATATCATATATGCATTGTTGCATTTACTCTACATCATACGTTCGATTACTTGCTTTTGTGTGTTTTGTTTTGGTTTGTTCTGGGTGCTTGATATTTTATTGTTTGTTTTGTGTGCTTTTCATGCTTAATGATATACGAAAAATCCAAAAACATTAAAAAATAGAAAAAAATAGATATTTGTTTTGTGTGGACTGCTGCATCATGGTGTTACACTTGATAATGCATGCTCTGATCGAATATGCACTGATTAGATGATTATTCCAATTCCCATCACATGACTTGAGTTTTAGTGGAGTATTTGTTATATGTTTCGTTATGTACATCTTGCACTGCACACACTATAACCATGTAAATAGGTCTAGATCGTATGTGTGAGATTTGAGATGAGTGTCTCTTGTTGACAAGGTGACTTTGAACATGAATTGACTAATTGTGTTAGACCTTAGTTCATATTCATAACCCTATTTGTAAAATTATGACACTCATATCTTAACGTTCTTCTTCGAGGCTATTTGACTCGAGTAACTAAGTTTGAAGGGTATTTCTATTCCTGGTAGCTATGGTCATCTAACTTGGGATAACTGACATAAAACTCGTTACATGGGTCATCTTAGTTGCTCAATGAATTAGAACATGCACTTAAGATGAAAAATTATGAGTTATTGAAAAGAAATAAATTTTGAGCTGGTTCAATATTGAAAAATCTGAAAAATTACATATGCTCAAAGATAGGGGGGGTAAGAATTGACATATTAGCATATGAACTTCATGTATAGGTCCTAATGTGCTTAAAAGTTTGACTTTCATAAGGGAATGGGCCTATTGATAGTGATTTTGCTTGTCTCTTCTCACAAATTTAAGGTTTGGAGTCTGTTTCACTTGGGAATAGTGACACATTACACACATGATTGACATATATAATTTACTCCATTTAAATTTGTTTTATGTGTGGGGCAACACTTATTTCTTAAATTGTCATATTTGTGATCAACTGCATTTTCTCGTTGAAAAACATATTGAAGTGCGTGCCATATATGTTATTTAAAAAAAATCGAATGGTGTATAATTGAAAGTTCTCAAAAAGGTGCTATATTTGTCAATATTTGAAAAATGTACTTAAAAATGAATTTTTCAAATTTTGGTGCTATTTTTAACATTTGAGATTTCGGTCGATTTATGCTTGAATGTCGCTCGAGCATCCATTTACAAATTGTGTTTGCTTGAGCGACCGCCGTGTATAAGACGTGACTAGACCGTCACTTTCTTGCATTTTTCTTCAATTTTCTCTCAACTTCGATCACGCCATCATTAAATTATTGCATATTCATCCATTTCGAAGGTTGGGCATCAAATTTGGACTACATTAACATTCAATTCATCACTCAATTGCAACAAATTCGACGGTTGCAACCCAAGTTTTCGAAATTGTTGGGGTTTTTCAAGTTTTAATTGATTTTGGCTTGCCTTCTTCACATGAATTCGTGCATTGTGAGCTTACTAACATGCCTTGGTTGAGCCTACATTGTTCTTAACACATTTGGGTTCGAATTTGGCATGTTCCTTGAATTTTCAAGTTGTTACCTTTATGCTCGATTTTGGTAAATTTCTCGATCGATTTTTGTTAAGTTTGAGATAGGATTAGATGCTTGGGATGTAGTTTTAGCATTATGTGATGTTGGTTTGACTTGGGCTGGCTCGCATTGTGCCTTAAATTCCACGGTTTAGATGGCACTCCAAGTGTTCGACAAATTGTTTCATTGGCGTTTTCATGTGTTGTTTGCTACACTTTCGCACACACGAGTCCTATTTAATGCTGTGAATATGGTTATACTCTCATATCTCGATCTGGAGTTGATTTGCATTGAGTTTTGTATCGTGACATGAAAACACACACCGTGTTACGATGCCTTGACGTCACTGCACCATGCCTTGATGCCGAAGTACCACGTCACGCAGTCATTGCACCACATCATCCCTTGTACGTTCTTGTCGCTCCATGATATTTGACATTTTTGCATTGTTGTACATGCATTAGTCGGTTCTTACATCATTTTGTGTGCCTGGACATATTTGTGCATTGTTTTGAACGCCATGTGCATTCGTACATTGTTTTGGATGCCATGTAATTTTTCTTGCATCTTTTTGCGTGTGATTGATGCATTTTTGCACTATTTTGCATGTTTCAACTTATTTTTGTATTTTTTTTGCATGCATGCCTGTCTTGTGCATCATTTCATGCATTTTCATACATGTGGTTGCATTGCTGTACCTTGTGGTGTATATTCTCCTTTATAGTATCTTTTGACGTGTTGTTCTGCAATCATGTCACAGATGCCGCCTTTGAGAACAAGGATCGCAGCTGCGCAGCCAGTGCCTCATCTTCTTACAACCGGGCCCGATTTATATCCTCTACTACCTTTGAGGTTTTCACTTCTCAAATTTCCCTCCGTCCAGTTCTCGTGCAGCGTGAGGTGATTCTTTCTGATCTTTTCCCCGATATAGCTGCCATATTCACGTCACGGGGTTGGGATTCTATTTTGATTGGGTTAGTACCTCCTTCTAATCTCTTGGTTCACGAGTTCTATGCGAACATCCATGAGGTAGATGATGTCTCTTTTCGGGTCTACCTTAGAGGTCGGACTCTTAAGATTTCACCCAGTGCTGTGGTCGAGTCTCTTTATATTCCTAGGGTTCCTCACCCTATTTATCCTTATCTTTATGCCGAGACAAGCCCTTCCAATACATTAGTATATTCTACTCTTTTGGTGCCCCATTAGAAGGGGGTTCCGTTGCGGTCCACACTGGATTGCTTATACTGATCGTCAGATTTTGTTGCGCATTGTATGCACAAACCTGTAGCCAGTTGGGCATACATCTTCCTTACCGTCTCGTTACGCCCTCCTTCATGGTGATTAGAGATCTAGATATTCCCATTTCCTTATGATGTCTTCTTTCATGCTAAGTTTATCAAACTATTATGTATCCTGATTTTAAGAAGTATAAGAAATAAAGATCTTATCTTTCTTCCTTACAAAAAAAGAAGTTAATAAGAAATCTTACATCTTATCCGTATGAAAATGTCGCGAGCCAACCAGAACAACCTAATAAGAGATCTCCTCCAAGCAGTCCAAGACCTAGGCAAACAAAACCCGAACCAAGCTCAACCCTTAGCACCAGCTCCTAATGCTCTTCAAACCATGCTTCAGTGGTCGAGCAATTTCGAAGGCACAAGCCCCCTACTTTCAATGGAGCAACTGATCTACTTGCGGCGGAATGGCTTCGCAAGTTGGAGAGAATATTTCGATTGATAGGGTGCACAGATGCTCAAAAAGTCCAGTGTGCTGAGTTTATATTCTCCGATGATGCAAGTTACTGGTGAGAATCATTTTACTTTAAGTTGAGGCGAGAGTGATGAAAGGGTTGAAGTGAGATAGATTAGGTTTAGGGCTCGTTTTTCATTTTACTTTCGCTTTTTCCCTTTTTTTTTAAATATTATCGGGTCGGGCGATTTTATCGGGTTGGAAAAGTCCAGTCCTAATTTCTAACGTTTGATATTTTTAAAAATTTCAGTTTTCATAACGTTCATTTGCACGTTGCAAAAAGTGAAGTTCCCCTTTCGCAACGTTTCTTGCATGCTGCAAAAAGTGGGACTTTTCGCAACGTTCATTACACGTTGTGAAAAGTGAAATAAACGTTGCGAAAACTGACCTTTCGCAGCGTGCAAATGAATGTTGTGAAAAGTGAAACTTTTTGCAACATGTAATGAATGTTGCTAAAAGTAGTATTGACAACATTCTTTTGAAGAATGTTGCTAAAACTCAATAAATTTGATCAATTGAAACATTCACTTATTTGAATGTTGTCATAGACTCCTTTAGCAACATTCAATCAATGAATGTTGCCTTTTGAGTGTTGCAAAATGGCTTTTTTTGTTGTAGTGGAAGAAATTATGAGACTAAGATGAACTTATGAGATATTAAGATCAGTATGGAGTTCTTGAATGAGGAGAGGGAAACTTCTAGAGATCTTGTGGAGAATAGTGTAGCAAAATCCTTAATGTGACTCTGACAGCATATACTTCTTTGCATGCATCATTGTTATTTTCATTTTCAACAACGGATACAAATCATTCAGGTATCTTAAAATAACCCGAAACTCCTCATTTTCCTATATTTAGGTAGAAAAGAATGTAAGAAAAAGTACACTAGCACCGAATGAGAATAAATTGGTGGATAATAAATTGTAAGTCCGATAAAATATGCGGACAAAAATTATGTTTGATCAGCTAAAAAACTTTCAAGCATTGCCAAACATTCATGCAATTATATTTTTTTTAATAGACATTTTGCAAAAACCAGATAAAGCATGTTTGATATATCTTATAGAATTGGATATAGACACTATAATAAATTTAATTTTCATATTGTACAATAATATTTAATTGACAAAATATTAATTTTTGTTAACTTCAAATTTATTTATTTATTTTTGGTTGTTTGACAAAGTTTTGATAAAACTTTTAGTATGTTTTGGTAAAAGTTGATCAAATGATTTGAAAAAGTAATAAAAGTTGTGAATCTCATGAAATGTATGGTTAAAATTAATTGTTGAGCTTAACATCAATTTTTTAACAAGTATTTAAGTTATACCAAACAAGCACTAAATATGACCCCGTCAATTAATGAGGTATTATATGTTAACATTTTCTTGATTGATACAGTTGTGGTATGCTTGATTTATTCTACTCTGACATTATTTTGGAAGGTAAAGAAGTTAATATATGAAATGTTACTACTGTGTGTATGTTATCATGTCGTGTTGAGTATACTGAGCTAGATAGTGATACATAAAATTAAGTGAATAAAATAAATTATTGTGATTAAGAAAAGACATAATTATATTTTGGTTACCTTAGTAGGTCCTCCCATAGAAATGCCATTTTTGATCAAACGTGTGACGTTGAAAACCTATAAGGACAGGGAGTTCAGCATTTGTTTCATTACTTCTTTTGTACTTCTCTGTCCAAAAAACTATATAAATAAAAGTGGATAAATAGAGACAAGCGGACAGCTAGATTAGGGCCATATTTGACCTCATTTCTTAAAATTCATTTTTAATCATACATTTCATAATACTGACAAGTTTTATTAACTTTTTAACCATATATTTCATTAACTTTTATCAAATTCTACTAAAAATCTGATTTTAATTTACACCAAACATCGGCTAAGTTTATTGCACGAATGTAATTTTTATATAAAAATTATATTAAAGTGAATAGAGACAGGCAAACAGGCATGCACCTAGTTAAGTGGTTGATTGACAAAACTTTTGTTTTAGTAGATAAAGGTTGAAGAAAGTGTGGTGGTGATAAAAGTTGTACATATGATGAAATATATGGTTACAATTAATTTTTGACATTAACATCAGCCTTTTAAACTATTTCGAGCAAACACTAAACATGGAACATAGTAACACAGATGATTAGATAAAAGCAATAGTGAGGAGTGCTTGAAGAATCAAAAAGATGGTGTATATTTGCAGTAATTTTTTATTTTTTATTTTTTTAAAGGAATTGAATTTGGAAACATTATGTAAACATTCAAATAAAAATGTAATTGAAAAAAAAATGAAATTCGACCCTAAAATTATTAAAGAAATTTTATAAACTTACAACATTAGGAAGATCTGCGCAGAATACGAAAGCCTTGCGAATCAAGAATCTCCTGTGGCACAGCAACGGAGGAATATACTTCTTCGCATGCCCCGCCGCAGCGATGTGCATCTCCACGGTCTTGTTGAATTCGTGATCATGATGGCTTGAAATTTCTTCCAAACTCGACAATATAAAAATAAAAAAAATAAAATAAATAAAAATAAACACCATCATATAAACACATTATTGGTGTACCCTTACATAGTCCAAGAATAGTGTGTAGAAGATTCAATTAATTTAAATAAAACTTATACTTTTAATTGAGATGATTAGCATGATTTACGTGCAATAGATAAGACACCTTACACTGGTCTACACCAAAAATGAAAATTGTCATTTGTCTTTGATAAATATATAAATATTAATTACTCACCAGTTGGCAACAGTTAATGGTGTGTTTTTATGGTAGATCATTCTGGAGGACGTGGAGGATGTCAAACACCACGCATGGCGTATCTATGGCAGTTTGTACCTGCCATCACGATGCTCGCTGGCGGCAAGCTTAAGATGTGACAACCTACCGTCTCCCTAACTGTGTATAGTTTTGTTGTTTAATGTTTGATTTGATGATTCAAATCAATGGGATAAAAGCTGCATCTTGGAATACTTTCTACTAACATTCGTTATATAGGTTAGATTCAATATTGTTTAAAGCTAATAAATGATGGTTTGATAATTTTAGATTCCTTCAATAATATTTAATGTCGTTAGGTGAAATTTCATATCCACATTGATAAGCATTTCTTCGTTACAAATTAAATGGATTGAATAGTTAGATATGGTACACGATTTGAAAATAACCATAATTAATGATTGTACCTTAATTTGGTATAAAGTTGGTTGCTTGTGATTAATCCTCACCAAGTCACCCTAGACTGGACCATAATTAATGATATGCCTATATGAAAGGAAAGAATTGACGGTAAGTACCAGGGAAGAAAGGGTTTTAATGTTTATATTTCAAGGAAATTTAAATAATTTTGAAAAAAAAAAAAGTGAATTGCCAAAATATGAACAACAAAAAACTAACTTTTGAGTTATTTATATATTGTTTAAATTGTAAATAAATGGAACAAATTATATGAATTAAAAATGATTTGACTGATTTTAAAAATTTTATAAATGGTAACCAAAAAGGACTTGATGTTGTGCTCAATGAGTTTATTTGCTGTTTTTGATACGATTAACCCTCTTAGTGCAATGCTTCTTAAAAAACACCCCAAAGATAAATCTTTCCCATAATTATTTTCTTAAATAATTGATTGTGTAATTAAAATATAATCTTTCATTTTGAGCTAGACGTAACGCTATAAATAAATTCTTTTACACCGTAATAAATTCTAAGCTACCAAGTAAAGTAACTATTTGGCTTTTGTGCGCCATTTAATTTATAGATACACGGTTGCATGTACTCTGTTAATCGATTGGAAGTTTATCAAGATTTTATTAGTGTAGCAAGCACATGGAGAGCACATCGATGCATTTTGAAGATGAATTGAGGAATTTGATTGGATTGAAAGAGCTATTTGGATATTTTCCATGATGAGGGCGTTTTTGACATTTGATATTATTTGTTTATTGTATTTTGTAATTGAAAGTCATTTGACCAACATTGAAGTAAGGTTATTTAACCAAATACATTGTTTGACTCTGTTATTTAACAAACTCTCTCTTGATTGTTAATGAACCATGGGTTGGTAATTGGAAATGATTTTTATCATTTTCAACTGGTATGGATTTCAACTTTCAGGAAAATTGTACCATGGTACCTAATCATTAGCATTTGTCGTAACATGGTCTAAAATGTTTAAAATGAGTGAATTAGACCAAAGTTAATTTATTTTAGTGTCAGTCCTGACAAATAATTTCCAAAAATCGTTTAAAAATGGCAAACACAAGGCATTTGGACACTATTGTTAAGATAAAACACGTAACATGCACCTAGTCTAAAAAAAAAATGAAATAGGAAAAAAGTAGAAATAATCAAATCTTCTTTGATTTGGCTTCATTTAACGGATTTACCGTCGTTTCATGTTTGTGGTCTTGTTAGATAGATATTCAATCAACTAGTTGAGTTTCTTATGTAGACACTCAGTATCCGTCTGGTACCGCTATTTTTCCTATTTTTAGCGACTTTTGGACTGTTACAAAGTGCTACATTAAGTGTACACGGATTCCATATATCAACAACATATATTGACTATCTTGATGGATTGATTATCAAGATATTAAATTAAATAATAAAACGAACTGTGTGGGCCCCCTTTACAATCGGTTTGACAAATTTATAAATGGTTTATAAATAGGAATATTGATGGTTTCCATGAAATTTATGAATAATAGTGAACATTATCTAAGAAAATGTGATTGAAATCAATATTTAACTTTGACTTTGACTTAATTTATAAATCGTATCCAAATGAAAGTTTTGTAATTCATTCATTCTTCTTAAGGATGAGATTTCTGGTAATCACATATCAACGATCGAACTACCGAATCGAAAAAATTGGGTGCAATCATATAGCTTTGTATAGACAAATATTTTTTTGTAAATAACCTCAGAAACAATTCTATTCGTAGGAACAACTAGAAGCAGATTTATTCTATACCCGATAAGTACCAAGGCATGATGATTTTATTGAAAAAGATTGAGGCCGTGGTATTTATTACTTTGCTCCTAATTTTTTTTAACAAGTAGTTAAAAAGGTAAATATTTGTGTACAGAGACTGCACTACTTGACCCCATTTCTTTTTAAGGAAAAAAAGTGTTATGAAAATAGAGAAAAAGAGAAGAGAGAATGAAAGTCAATAGAGTTGCATGTTATATTAAGAACCAAAGTCATATATTCATAGGGAAGAGTCAAGGATACAACGGTAATAATTTCTAGGGATGTAGGGGTACAATTGCTATTCATTAATAAACTTACCAGTTACAACACTCCTTGAATGACACATTACAAAATATATGTCCAGTTAAAACCTTGTTTGATAAAAACTTAATGGGACAAAAAATATATATATATATATATATATATATATATATCAAACGAAGGAAAAAAAAAGTACAGTTATTTTCGATTCCTCAAATATTCAAGATGGTGTTGGAATATTTTGAAATTACACCTAGTCAACTCATGCCTAATTCTTGGTGGTTGTTCTTAGCTCTCCAAATCTTGATCGAGCGGTACAATATCTCATTTAGCATGCCGGAGCTGTTGCACAGTTACTTTATAAAGGAGCATGATAGTAGGAAAACCGATTTTCCTTAAATGTAAGGAAAAAGATCGATTGATTGATAGTTGGACTTTCTTCTAGAGATAAGGGCTGAAAATTGCATACTTTCTCGCATCAGGCAATTTCGTTTGGCTGGAGAATTATCATTTTCCTTCATCATGATCACGTGGTGAGTTTGATTGATTATTTTTTCATGACATGCTTTATTGATTTGAGGTTCTTATTCTATCTTCATGTAGAACATTGGACCAACTCACAGCCTGTCGAATGCCTAATCATAAATGAGCGTATTTTGAATATTTTAGCACTATCCAGAGATCAGAGGGATTGTCACTTTGTCCTGAGGTACTTTCTTCGAGCAACTTGTGGGATCATACTTCAGTAGAGCCAAGAAGTATTTCTTCTGATTTTCCAAGACATGTGGTCCCCATTATAATGGCAACGAGAGTGATGGAATTTTGGCAAAAAGAGAATGAAAGTGAACTCACAGTGTTTGGATTTATCTATCGGATTTGGAAGAAACTTACCGGTTATTGAATGCACATACCAGATATGGTTTTACTGTGAATATCGTATATAAGATGCACTTACCGGATATCAACAGATTTGCAAATTTATCGGATATTAAGCGTTGAACTTACCGGATATTGATTACCAATATTGTATATAGAATGAACTTACTGGTATTTGATTTAAACAGCACATAAATCCAGTATTAAGTAAGAAAATAGAATTTATGCAAGGAAATTGATATATACACAATAAGAAGAGGGAGAACTGATATATTCAACTTCTTACTGATTAAAATACATGGCTAATATACATGGCTAATATATTAGCCAAATATATAGGCAAATTACAAAATAGAAAGTACATTATAATCATCCTACCTACTACTAGACAATGCTTAAAAAGACTTAACTTGTAATAGAGTAGAAAGTTAGTTTAACTTTCATCATTGCATGAGTTTGACTTTAATAAATAAAAAAAAACATGTGACAATTACAAAGCAAAAACACTTGTTTGGTTGACAACAAAAGTGTAACTCGACTAACTTCAACACTCCTCATTGACACTTTCGTTGGAAACACTAAGGCCACTCCTCAATGTTTCAAATCTTTCTTACCAAAGTTTGATAAGTTATTTCTATTCTTTGGGGGATCTTTAGGCTGAGATATCTTCCCTTCGTCGGAAACGGAGTCTTCATTAACATTCCACAACTTGAACTTGGACTTGTTCACCAAAATCTGAGCTAATGATCTATCCCCAGCCCCTTTAATAAATTTACACTCATATCAATCTCCTTCACTTGATCATAGACTTCAAGAGTCTTGCTGATTTGAATGGCACCATCATCCTTGCATTCATTCTTAGATAAGTTCAACTTTGTGATAACATTTTTAATAGAAACACAAGCAGCTAAACTAGGAGTAGTTTCATTTCCTGTCAACGCCAATTCTGTCACAGATTTTTCAACATCAATTGAGTTGTTTTCACAACTCAAATACTTCTGCACTTCTATACTTGACTGCCATTTCTTTTCAACAGATTTAGCATGAGCATCATTTTCATTTTTCCATTCCAAAGGAAAACTCCTATGCCTCATTCTTACTATCATCAATTCATGATTGTTTTGATCCAAAGTACTACATCAACTATCCTTAAATATTAAGGTGGAGTTCTTCTCAATCAATTGGCCAATACTTATCAAGTTTTGACCAATTTTTGGTACATATAAAACATCAGAAATGAATTTTTTACCTGCTGGTGTCAGCATTGAAACCTTGCCAATGCATTTCACTTCTACAAACTCTCCATTTCCCACTTTTACATTTGATTTGTAAGTATCATTTAACTCCACAAAGATGCTTACATTTGAAGTCATGTGATGAGTGCAACCACTATCAAGTAACCAAGTTTCAATTCGGCTGGGAGCTGTGAGTTTTATAGCTGAAAATAGATACTTCGCTGGCTGATCTTCTGCTACTTTGGCCTGCTGCAACTCATCATTCTCCGTTTGATTTTTGCAGACTTTTTCAACATGTCCAAACTCCTTATATGACCTGCATTGTTCCCCTGGTCTATACCAACATTATTTGGGAGAATGACCAGTTTTCTTGCAATGAGGACATGGTGGATACTCATTTTCCTTCTTCTCATTTTGTGGCTTCTTTCCACTAAAACTTGTTTGAGTCCTCTTCTTTTCTTTAGCAAACAGAGCACCCTCAGTTTGTTCTTCTTCTTGCCTAAACAATCTCCTTTGTTCAGTGGCTTGAAGAGTATTAATCAACTCAGCCAAAGAGATGCTAGCCAATTTGATATTTTTATCAAAATAATTAAAGTTATGGACTTTGGGTATCTAAATAAAGTATAGGCCTAAATATGTGTAGAGGTTGGATCTATTAGAGTTGCATTTCATGATGGACAAAATACATATGAAAACTATATATAGGGTTATGGTTCTCAATATATATGTAATTCTCATTTTTATGTCATCTCATCAATGCAAAAATACAAGAGAAAGCACACGAGGAATATCCAGAACCCACAATCAAGATCAATAATCAAAAATCAAAAAGGAACTAAGACAATCTGGACTAAAGAGCAAGAAGTCAACATTAAAGAAGTTGCAAGTCGATATTCAAGATTTAAAGCAATGGATTGAGGTATGTTCCACATATATTATTGCTCTTGGTGTTTTAACATGGAGATCTCGGCAATATAGATATAAAGTTTGATAAAGTTTGGTTGTTAATAAAATTTGTAACAATATAGACTTTCAATATTTTTACATTTTTTGAGTAAATAGGATAATAATGAATACATCGTAGAACTCCATCAAAAAATATAATGCTAAACAAGATTTGATAATATCACTAATTGCTAAATTAAAAACAAAAAATGAAAAACGTAAGAGCGCCACATAAGAATATATAACTTGATGATTTGATCAACAATTAGAAAACTAAATTCAATCCAAAAATTCAAAATAGTAAAATCACCACATTTTATTTTGAATCTCATAAAATATATAAACCAACACTTGACCAAAAAGCATTTAAAGTTGAAATTATCGAAATTCTGCAATAATGCATTTAGGTAATGATTTTTACTAAACAAGATGAAAAATTCAAGCATATTCACTCACTTCAATAGATTTCAATTAGAACGAATGAAAAGGCTCATAAATGATAATTATTGATTTCGAAGAAAATGATAGTAGCATTAGGCATACACGAATCGGTAAAAATTGCTTTTTGACAATTGCTTCTATATGTTATTGTAAATATAAGTAGTAATAATAATAAAGAATTTGTTAATTTTAAATTGTAATAATATATGATCTCTTGAGTTTTCAAGAACAAGGAAAAAGTAAAGAAGTAAAAGAGTCTTCAATATTGGGATTTTAATATTATTTAATAAAAAGTAGATAAAATACAAAAATATGAAATTTCTCAAAATTGTTGTAGGGCCTTCCTTGAATAAGGGACCTTAGGTGATCTCCTAAATTACCGATATGATTAAGTTGACTTCGACAAATATATAACTCATAAGGGTTATGACATGACATTCAAAAGAAATAAAAATTCTAATTTAATGAATTAAAGTAATGGGGATTTTTATTTCCAATCATATTCTTTTTTTTCTTCCTCCGCATAGTTAAAATAGATACCGTCACTCCTTGCTTCCCAGATGCAATAACCACGTGGGCAAGCATTTCCCCATTTTGAATTAAAAACTACAAATGCTTGATTCTTTGAACCCCACCATAGATGGCAGAAGAACAATGTACGTCCAAAAATGTGATCACAAAAATGCCACTTGAGTTCTTGATTTACATGAAGTGTGTGATGTCCAATATCATCATTTCCAGATGCACAGTGCAACTGCAATGGGCTAGAATTGGGTGGCAGTTTATTGAAGACTTGCACCTCATAAGCAGGAAAAAAGCAAGATGCAGCTACATGGACAAGGCTGCAGCTGGCTAATATTATGAGATATAATGAGAGGTTTTGGTTTATCATCCTTGTAGAAGTCATACTAGCTGGCTTTCTCTTGATCTTGCAATTGTTTATATAAATATTTGGATTTGGTGGGCAAACATAAGTGAAATTCATATTATTGTGATCCGAAACGAATTGATGAGATATTATTGTAATCCAAAATAAATTGATGAGGTATTATTGTATTCTGAAATGAAACGTACAATTAACGTGGATTGAAGAAAATATTGTAGCAATTCCAAATGGATTGACAAAAGAATTATTACAAGATTATTGAGATGAACTGGTGAAATATTAAAATATCCAACTCATAATCTAAATATTGTAGCAATGCCAAATGGATCGACAAAAGAAATTATGAGAATAAGATTAACGTATGAGATATTAGGGTTAATTACCTCAATAGTCACTGAACTTTACCTAAAGTTTCCACGAGGTCAATGAACTTTAAAAATTACCTAAGTCATCACTAAACTTTATAAAAGATTTCTACAAGGTCACTGAACTTTAAAATCACCTCATTCATCACTAAACTTTACAAAAAATTTCCACGGGGTCACTGGACTTTGTAAAATGTTTCCTAGGAGATCACTGAATCAGTGATCTCCTAGGAATCCTTTTGCAAAGTTTAGTGATGAATGTGGCGATTTTTAAAGTTCAATGATCCCGTGGAAACTTTTTGCAAAGTTCAGTGATGATTTAGGTGATTTTTAAAGTTCAGTGACTATTTAGGTTATTATCTTTATAGTTCAGTGACTATTGAGGTAATTAACTCGAGATATTAAGATATCCAACTCATAATCTAGATAATAACATAAATACGAATTGAAGAAAATATTATAGCAATTCTAAATGGATTCACAAATGAAATTTTAAGAATAAAATCAACAAATGAACTTATTTTACAATTTTTTAATGCTTTTTTGTGCACTAGTAATATACCTAATTTTTAATCAATTGGAAGTTTGCCTAGATTTCACAGAGGATAAACAAAATAAATTATGAGATTATGATGAACTGATGAGACATTAAGATATTAAGCTCATAGTCTAGATGATGATATTATTGTGGATTGAAGAAAATAATGTAACAATTTCAAATGGATATACAAAAGAAATTATGGCATTAAGATGAACTGACGAGATATTAAGATATCCAACTCATAATCTAAATATTTTAGCAAAGCAAAATGGATTGACAAAAAGATATTATGAGAATAAGATGAAGTGATGAGATATTAAGATATTCAAATCATAACATATATAATATCATTAATGTTGATCGAAGAACATATTTTAGAAATTCCAAATTGATTGACAAATGAAATTATAAGAATAAAATAAACTCACAAACTTATTTTTCAAATTTTTAATGCTTTTTGTGCACTAGTAAGACACATAATTTTTAACCGATTGGAAGTTTACCAAAATTTCACGGAGGATAGACAAAAGAAATTATGAAATTAATGAGAGATTAACAAATCCAACTCACACTCTAGATAATAATATTAAATTGGATTGAAAAACATATTGTAGCATGGATCGACAAAATAAATTATGAGACTAAGATGAGCTAATGAGATATTAAAATATCCAAATCATAATCTCAAAAATGTAGTAATGCCAAATGGACCGACAAAAGAAATTATGAGAATAAGATGAACATATGAGAATTTAAGATATCCAACGCATGATCTATATAATAACATTAATGCGAATTTAAGAAAATATTATAGCAATTCCAAATGGATTGACAAATGAAATTATAAGAATAAAATCAACTAACGAACTTATTTTTCAAAATTTTAATGATTTTAGTGCACTAGTAATATACCTAATTTTTAATCAATTGGAAGTTTGCCTAGATTTCACAGAAGATCAACAAAAGAAATTATGAGATTATGATGAACCGATGAGACATTAAGTTATTAAACTCATAATCTAGATAGTGACATTAACGTGGATTGAAGAAAATGATGTAGCAATGCAAAATGGATCGACAAAAAGATATTAAGAGAATAAGATGAACTTATGAGATATTAAGATATCCAACTCATAACATATGTAATATCATTAATGTTCATTGAAGAAAATACTTTAGAAATTCCAAATTGATAGACAAATGAAATTATAAGAATAAAATAAACTCATAAACTTATTTTTCAAATTTTTAATGCTTTTTGTGCACTAATAAGACACAGATTTTAATCGATTGAAAGTTTTACCAAAATTTCACGGAGGATAGACAAAAGAAATTATGAAATTATGTTGAACTGATGAGATATTAACAAACTCAACTCAAAAAAATCTAGATAATAATATTAATGTGGATTGAAAAAAATATTGTAGCAATTCTAAATGGATCGACAAAAGAAATTATGATATTAAGATGAACTGGTGAGATATTAAAATATCCAGCTCATAGTCTAAATATTGTAGTAGTGCCAAATGGATCGACAAAAGATATTATGAGAATAAGATGAACATATGAGAATTTAAGATATCCAACGCATGATCTATATAATAACATTAATGCGAATTTAAGAAAATATTATAGCAATTCCAAATGGATTGACAAATGAAATTATAAGAATAAAATCAACTAACGAACTTATTTTTCAAAATTTTAATGATTTTAGTGCACTAGTAATATACCTAATTTTTAATCAATTGGAAGTTTGCCTAGATTTCACAGAAGATCAACAAAAGAAATTATGAGATTATGACGAACCGATGAGACATTAAGTTATTAAACTCATAATCTAGATAGTGATATTAATGTGGATTGAAGAAAATGATGTAGCAATGCAAAATGGATCGACAAAAAGATAATAAGAGAATAAGATGAACTTATTAGATATTAAGATATCCAACTCATAACATATGTAATATCATTAATGTTGATTGAAGAAAATACTTTAGAAATTCCAAATTGATTGACAAGTGAAATTATAAGAATAAAATGAACTCATAAACTTATTTTTCAAATTTTTAATGCTTTTTGTGCACTAACAAGACACAGATTTTAATCGATTGAAAGTTTTACCAAAATTTCACGGAGGATAGACAAAAGAAATAATGAAATTATGTTGAACTGATGAGATATTAACAAATTCAACTCAAAATCTAGATAATAATATTAATGTGGATTGAAGAAAAT
Source organism: Osmanthus fragrans (assembly GCA_019395295.1). Taxonomy (NCBI): domain Eukaryota; kingdom Viridiplantae; phylum Streptophyta; class Magnoliopsida; order Lamiales; family Oleaceae; genus Osmanthus; species Osmanthus fragrans. Next base: position 12,575,035 of record CM033348.1, on the reverse strand, counting down.
ATTGAAGCAATTCTAAATGGATCGACAAAAGAAATTATGATATTAAGATGAACTGGTGAGACATTAAAATATCCAGCTCATAGTCTAAATATTGTAGTACTGCGAAATGGATCGACAAAATATATTATGAGAATAAGATGAACATATGAGATATTATGATATCCAACTCATAATCTCGATAATAACATTACTGCAAATTGAAAAAAAAATAAAAATCATAGAAATTCCAAATGGATTGACGAATGAAATTATAAGAACAAAATTCACTAACGAACTTATTTTTATAAATTTTAATGATTTTAGTGCACTAGTAATATACCTAATTTTTAATCGATTGGAAGTTTGCCTAGATTTCACAAAAGATCAACAAAAGAAATTATGAGATTATGATGAACCGATGAGACATTAAGTTATTAAACTCATAATCTAGATAGTGACATTAACGTGGATTGAAGAAAATGATGTAGCAATGCAAAATGGATCGACAAAAAGATATTAAGAGAATAAGATGAACTTATGAGATATTAAGATATCCAACTCATAACATATGTAATATCATTAATGTTCATTGAAGAAAATACTTTAGAAATTCCAAATTGATAGACAAATGAAATTATAAGAATAAAATAAACTCATAAACTTATTTTTCAAATTTTTAATGCTTTTTGTGCACTAATAAGACACAGATTTTAATCGATTGAAAGTTTTACCAAAATTTCACGGAGGATAGACAAAAGAAATTATGAAATTATGTTGAACTGATGAGATATTAACAAACTCAACTCAAAATCTAGATAATAATATTAATGTGGATTGAAAAAAATATTGTAGCAATTCTAAATGGATCGACAAAAGAAATTATGATATTAAGATGAACTGGTGAGATATTAAAATATCCAGCTCATAGTCTAAATATTGTAGTAGTGCCAAATGGATCGACAAAAGATATTATGAGAATAAGATGAACATATGAGAATTTAAGATATCCAACGCATGATCTATATAATAACATTAATGCGAATTTAAGAAAATATTATAGCAATTCCAAATGGATTGACAAATGAAATTATAAGAATAAAATCAACTAACGAACTTATTTTTCAAAATTTTAATGATTTTAGTGCACTAGTAATATACCTAATTTTTAATCAATTGGAAGTTTGCCTAGATTTCACAGAAGATCAACAAAAGAAATTATGAGATTATGATGAACCGATGAGACATTAAGTTATTAAACTCATAATCTAGATAGTGACATTAACGTGGATTGAAGAAAATGATGTAGCAATGCAAAATGGATCGACAAAAAGATATTAAGAGAATAAGATGAACTTATGAGATATTAAGATATCCAACTCATAACATATGTAATATCATTAATGTTCATTGAAGAAAATACTTTAGAAATTCCAAATTGATAGACAAATGAAATTATAAGAATAAAATGAACTCATAAACTTATTTTTCAAATTTTTAATGCTTTTTGTGCACTAACAAGACACAGATTTTAATCGATTGAAAGTTTTACCAAAATTTCACGGAGGATAGACAAAAGAAATAATGAAATTATGTTGAACTGATGAGATATTAAAAAATTCAACTCAAAATCTAGATAATAATATTAATGTGGATTGAAAAAAATATTGAAGCAATTCTAAATGGATCGACAAAAGAAATTATGATATTAAGATGAACTGGAGAGACATTAAAATATCCAGCTCATAGTCTAAATATTGTAGTACTGCGAAATGGATCGACAAAATATATTATGAGAATAAGATGAACATATGAGATATTATGATATCCAACTCATAATCTCGATAATAACATTACTGCGAATTGAAAAAAAAATAAAAATCATAGAAATTCCAAATGGATTGACGAATGAAATTATAAGAACAAAATTCACTAACGAACTTATTTTTCAAAATTTTAATGATTTTAGTGCACTAGTAATATACCTAATTTTTAATCGATTGGAAGTTTGCCTAGATTTCACAAAAGATCAACAAAAGAAATTATGAGATTATGATGAACCGATGAGACATTAAGTTATTAAACTCATAATCTAGATAGTGACATTAACGTGGATTGAAGAAAATGATGTAGCAATGCAAAATGGATCGACAAAAAGATATTAAGAGAATAAGATGAACTTATGAGATATTAAGATATCCAACTCATAACATATGTAATATCATTAATGTTCATTGAAGAAAATACTTTAGAAATTCCAAATTGATAGACAAATGAAATTATAAGAATAAAATAAACTCATAAACTTATTTTTCAAATTTTTAATGCTTTTTGTGCACTAATAAGACACAGATTTTAATCGATTGAAAGTTTTACCAAAATTTCACGGAGGATAGACAAAAGAAATTATGAAATTATGTTGAACTGATGAGATATTAACAAATTCAACTCAAAATCTAGATAATAATATTAATGTGGATTGAAAAAAATATTGTAGCAATTCTAAATGGATCGACAAAAGAAATTATGATATTAAGATGAACTGGTGAGATATTAAAATATCCAGCTCATAGTCTAAATATTGTAGTACTGCGAAATGGATCGACAAAATATATTATGAGAATAAGATGAACATATGTGATATTATGATATCCAACTCATAATCTCGATAATAACATTACTGCGAATTGAAAAAAAAATAAAAATCATAGAAATTCCAAACGGATTGACGAATGAAATTATAAGAACAAAATTCACTAACGAACTTATTTTTCAAAATTTTAATGATTTTAGTGCACTAGTAATATACCTAATTTTTAATCGATTGGAAGTTTGCCTAGATTTCACAAAAGATCAACAAAAGAAATTATGAGATTATGATGAACCGATGAGACATTAAGTTATTAAACTCATAATCTAGATAGTGACATTAACGTGGATTGAAGAAAATGATGTAGCAATGCAAAATGGATCGACAAAAAGATATTAAGAGAATAAGATGAACTTATGAGATATTAAGATATCCAACTCATAACATATGTAATATCATTAATGTTCATTGAAGAAAATACTTTAGAAATTCCAAATTGATAGACAAATGAAATTATAAGAATAAAATAAACTCATAAACTCATTTTTCAAATTTTTAATGCTTTTTGTGCACTAATAAGACACAGATTTTAATCGATTGAAAGTTTTACCAAAATTTCACGGAGGATAGACAAAAGAAATTATGAAATTATGTTGAACTGATGAGATATTAACAAATTCAACTCAAAATCTAGATAATAATATTAATGTGGATTGAAAAAAATATTGTAGCAATTCTAAATGGATCGACAAAAGAAATTATGATATTAAGATGAACTGGTGAGATATTAAAATATCCAGCTCATAGTCTAAATATTGTAGTACTGCGAAAATGGATCGACAAAATATATTATGAGAATAAGATGAACATATATGATGATATTATGATATCCAACTCATAATCTCGATAATAACATTACTGCGAATTGAAAAAAAAAATAAAAAATCATAGAAATTCCAAACGGATTGACGAATGAAATTATAAGAACAAAATTTACTAACGAACTTATTTTTCAAAATTTTAATGATTTTAGTGCACTAGTAATATACCTAATTTTTAATCGATTGGAAGTTTGCCTAGATTTCACAAAAGATCAACAAAAGAAATTATGAGATTATGATGAACCGATGAGACATTAAGTTATTAAACTCATAATCTAGATAGTGACATTAACGTGGATTGAAGAAAATGATGTAGCAATGCAAAATGGATCGACAAAAAGATATTAAGAGAATAAGATGAACTTATGAGATATTAAGATATCCAACTCATAACATATGTAATATCATTAATGTTCATTGAAGAAAATACTTTAGAAATTCCAAATTGATAGACAAATGAAATTATAAGAATAAAATAAACTCATAAACTTATTTTTCAAATTTTTAATGCTTTTTGTGCACTAACAAGACACAGATTTTAATCGATTGAAAGTTTTACCAAAATTTCACGGAGGATAGACAAAAGAAATAATGAAATTATGTTGAACTGATGAGATATTAAAAAATTCAACTCAAAATCTAGATAATAATATTAATGTGGATTGAAGAAAATATTGAAGCAATTCTAAATGGATCGAGAAAAGAAATTATGATATTAAGATGAACTGGTGAGACATTAAAATATCCAGCTCATAGTCTAAATATTTGTAGTACTGCGAAATGGATCGACAAAATATATTATGAGAATAAGATGAACATATGAGATATTATGATATCCAACTCATAATCTCGATAATAACATTACTGCGAATTGAAAAAAAAATAAAAATCATAGAAATTCCAAATGGATTGACGAATGAAATTATAAGAACAAAATTCACTAACGAACTTATTTTTCAAAATTTTAATGATTTTAGTGCACTAGTAATATACCTAATTTTTAATCGATTGGAAGTTTGCCTAGATTTCACAAAAGATCAACAAAAGAAATTATGAGATTATGATGAACCGATGAGACATTAAGTTATTAAACTCATAATCTAGATAGTGACATTAACGTGGATTGAAGAAAATGATGTAGCAATGCAAAATGGATCGACAAAAAGATATTAAGAGAATAAGATGAACTTATGAGATATTAAGATATCCAACTCATAACATATGTAATATCATTAATGTTCATTGAAGAAAATACTTTAGAAATTCCAAATTGATAGACAAATGAAATTATAAGAATAAAATAAACTCATAAACTTATTTTTCAAATTTTTAATGCTTTTTGTGCACTAATAAGACACAGATTTTAATCGATTGAAAGTTTTACCAAAATTTCACGGAGGATAGACAAAAGAAATTATGAAATTATGTTGAACTGATGAGATATTAACAAATTCAACTCAAAATCTAGATAATAATATTAATGTGGATTGAAAAAAATATTGTAGCAATTCTAAATGGATCGACAAAAGAAATTATGATATTAAGATGAACTGGTGAGATATTAAAATATCCAGCTCATAGTCTAAATATTGTAGTAGTGCCAAATGGATCGACAAAAGATATTATGAGAATAAGATGAACATATGAGAATTTAAGATATCCAACGCATGATCTATATAATAACATTAATGCGAATTTAAGAAAATATTATAGCAATTCCAAATGGATTGACAAATGAAATTATAAGAATAAAATCAACTAACGAACTTATTTTTCAAAATTTTAATGATTTTAGTGCACTAGTAATATACCTAATTTTTAATCAATTGGAAGTTTGCCTAGATTTCACAGAAGATCAACAAAAGAAATTATGAGATTATGATGAACTGATGAGACATTAAGTTATTAAACTCATAATCTAGATAGTGATATTAACGTGGATTGAAGAAAATGATGTAGCAATGCAAAATGGATCGACAAAAAGATAATAAGAGAATAAGATGAACTTATGAGATATTAAGATATCCAACTCATAACATATGTAATATCATTAATGTTGATTGAAGAAAATACTTTAGAAATTCCAAATTGATAGACAAATGAAATTATAAGAATAAAATAAACTCATAAACTTATTTTTCAAATTTTTAATGCTTTTTGTGCACTAATAAGACACAGATTTTAATCGATTGAAAGTTTTACCAAAATTTCACGGAGGATAGACAAAAGAAATTATGAAATTATGTTGAACTGATGAGATATTAACAAATTCAACTCAAAATCTAGATAATAATATTAATGTGGATTGAAAAAAATATTGTAGCAATTCTAAATGGATCGACAAAAGAAATTATGATATTAAGATGAACTGGTGAGATATTAAAATATCCAGCTCATAGTCTAAATATTGTAGTAGTGCCAAATGGATCGACAAAAGATATTATGAGAATAAGATGAACATATGAGATATTATGATATCCAACTCATAATCTAGATAATAACATTACTGCGAATTGAAAACAAAAAATATCATAGAAATTCCAAATGGATTGATGAGTAAAATTATAAGAATAAAATTCACTAATAAACTTATTTTTCAAAATTTTAATGCTTTCCGTTCGCTAGTAATATACCTAATTTTTAATCGATTTGAAGTTTCCTAAATTTCACAGAGGATCAACAAAAGAAATTATGAGATTATGATGAACTGAAGTGACAGTAATATATTAAACTCATAATGTAGATAATGATGCAAATATGGATTGAAGAAAATAATGTAGAGATTCCAAATGGATCTGCAAAAGAAATTATGACATTAGGATGAACTGACGAGATATTAAGATATCCAACTCATAATCTAAATATCGTAGCAATGCAAAATGGATTCAGAAAAAGATATTATGACAATAAGATGAACTGATGAGATATTAAGATATTCAACTCATAACATATATAATATCATTAATGTTGATTTGAAGAACATATTTTAGAAATTCCAAATTGATTGACAAATGAAATTATAAGAATAAAATAAACTGAAAAACTTATTTTTCAAATTTTTAATGCTTTTTGTGCACTAGTAAGACACACAATTTTTAACCGATTGGAAGTTTACCAAAATTTCACGGAGGATAGACAAAAGAAATTATGAAATTAACGAGAGATTAACAAATCCAACTCATAGTCTAGATAATAATATTAAATTGGATTGAAAAACATATTGTAGCATGGATCGACAAAAGAAATTATGAGACTAAGATGAGCTAATGAGATATTAAAATATCCAAATCATAATCTCAATAATGTAGTAATGCCAAATGGATCGACAAAAGAAATTATGGGAATAAGATGAACATATGAGAATTTAAGATATCCAACGCATGATCTATATAATAACATTAATGCGAATTTAAGAAAATATTATAGCAATTCCAAATGGATTGACAATTGAAATTATAAGAATAAAATCAACTAACGAACTTATTTTTCAAAATTTTAATGATTTTAGTGCACTAGTAATATACCTAATTTTTAATTGATTGGAAGTTTGCCTAGATTTCACAGAAGATCAACAAAAGAAATTATGGGATTATGATTAACCGATGAGACATTAAGTTATTAAACTCATAATCTAGATAGTGATATTAATGTGGATTGAAGAAAATGATGTAGCAATGCAAAATGGATCGACAAAAAGATATTAAGAGAATAAGATGAACTTACGAGATATTAAGATATCCAACTCATAACATATATAATATCTTTAATGTTGATTGAAGAAAATATTTTAGAAATTCCAAATTGATTGACAAATGAAATTATAAGAATAAAATGAACTCATAAACTTATTTTTCAAAATTTTAATGCTTTTTGTGCACTAATAAGACACAGATTTTAATCGATTGAAAGTTTTACCAAATTTTCATGGAGGATAGACAAAAGAAATTATGAAATTATGTTGAACTGATGAGATATTAACAAATTCAACTCAAAATCTAGATAATAATATTAATGTGGATTGAAGAAAATATTGTAGCAATTCTAAATGGATCGACAAAAGAAATTATGATATTAAGATGAACTGGTGAAACATTAAAATATCCAACTCATTGTCTAAATATTGTAGTAGTGCCAAATGGATCGACAAAAGATATTATGAGAATAAGATGAACATATGAGATATTATGATATCCAACTCATAATCTAGATAATAACATTACTACGAATTGAAAAAAAAAATATTATAGAAATTCCAAATGGATTGACTAGTGAAATTATAAGAATAAAATTCACTAATAAACTTATTTTTCAAAATTTTAATGCTTTCCATTCGCTAGTAATATACCTAATTTTTAATCGATTTGAAGTTTCCTAAATTTCACAGAGGATCAACAAAAGAAATTATGAGATTATGATGAACTGAAGTGACAGTAATATATTAAACTCATAATCTAGATAATGATGCAAATATGGATTGAAGAAAATAATGTAGAAATTCCAAATGGATCTACAAAAGAAATTATGACATTGAGATGAACTGACGAGATATTAAGATATCTAACTCATAATCTACAAATTAACGTTGATTGAAGAACATATTTTAGAAATTCCAAATTGATTGACAAATGAAATTGTAAGAATAAAATAAACTCATAAACTTATTTTCCAAATTTTAATTGCTTTTTGTGTACTAGTAATACACATAATTTTTAACCAATTGGAAGTTTACCAAAGAAATTCTGAAATTATGTGAACTGATGAAATGTTAACATATCCAACTAATAAACTATATAATAATATTAATGTGGATTGAAGAAAATAATGTAGCAATTTGAAATGGATCAACAAAAGAAATTATGAGTTTAAGATGAACTCATGAGATATTAAGATATTTGACGCTACCTTATTGGAAATATGACAAAGATGAAAAAAACTCACGAAATTTTTATTTCATTCAATCAATGCAGCCTCAAAGGGCTTACAATGCGTTATGTAGCGAAAAACCCAATGGAAGTTCCCAAAAAAAAAAAAAAAATTTACTTTTTATAGAAATTAAACTTTATAAAACTTTATGAATTGCCAAGATCTCCATGTCAAATCACGAGAAGAATTAATTAATGCGGAACATCCATTAGTCCATTGATTTGAATCTTTAATCTTGATATCAACTTGCAATCCCCTCTTGATTAGTTTCTTACTTTCAATCTTGATTGCATTGTTCTTGAATTTAATTGCTTCAATTCAATCTTCTTATTTTTTGATTTTTAATTGTTGATCTTGATTGTAAGTTTTGGATCTTTCTCATCAATATGTTTTCTTTTGTATTATTGTATTGATGTGATGTCACAAATAATGAGAAATTACATATGAATTGAAGACAATAACCATATATATTATTTTGCCCATCATGAAATATAATTATAAAAGAATATGGTCTTTACATATATAATCAGGCCCACACTTTATTTAGATGTCTAAAACTCAATTACATAATTCTTTAATAGATCATTTTAATTTTGGATTTAGCTTTAAGATAGGTTTTATACACAATTAATTACATATGTAAGGCCCACATTGTAGAAGCCTAGAAAAAAAAAGGGAATTAGGCTCATATTTTTATTTTATGTGATGATGTAGAACCACGAGCTTAGCCCATAGACGAACCTTATGCTTGGCCCACATAAGAAATGAGTGCCCAATACTAGTCCAATATGTCTTAAGAAAATTTATTTACAATCTTATGGTGGTTCGATGTGCAACCCAAGTCCGGCCACCATACATGTTTTTCAAAATTATTCGATGAAGTTGAACGGAATTTAATGTTTTCCAAAGATTGGACCCGACAATGAAAATTTATTTTTGTATAGTTAATAAATATTTATAAGACCAAATTTGCTCATACGATTTTTGTATATGGATCTAGAATAATATATATACATATATATTAGAAAATTTGGATTTAGAAGTTTATTTTGAAGATTTTAAAGAAGCAGAAGAAGAAATATGCTTGGATTTTGTTGAAATTGATAGGATATATGATTTATTAGTAACAGAACAAGATATAGAAAATATGATAAGTAAATTAGAAAATTAGAAATTTTAGGAGAAAATGTTTTAAAATATTGGGAAAAAGACAAGGTTTTATGTGAGCTAAAAATTAAAATCCCGAATATATAATTAAGACTAAGAATATTGAAGCAACAAATCAAGATTTAGAAGATTTTAAAATGCATATTCAAGACTTGTTAAAATTAGGAGTAATAAGAAAATCAGACAATCCACATAGATCAGCAGCTTTTATTGTTCGAAAACATTCAGAAATTATTAGAGAAAAAAGTAGGATGGTATAAATTATAAAAGACTTAATGATAATACAATAGATGATACATATACTATTCCAGATAAGACATTTTTAATAACTAGAATTCAAGAATGTAATATTTTTATTAAATTTGATTTAAAATCAGGTTTCTGGCAAGTTAAGATGCATCCAGAATCAATTAAATGGACAGCTTTTACCAGTCTAAAAGGACATTTCGAATAGCTAGTCATGCCATTTAGATTAAAAAATGCTCCAAGTATTTTTCAAAGAAAGATGGAAAATATTTTTAATAAACATAGTAAATTTATTATTGTTTACATAGATGATATTTTAGTTTTTAAAAATAGACGAGAACATAGAGGTCATTTGCAGATTCTTTTCTCAGAATTTATTAGACATGGTTTGATCATAAATAAAAAAGAAAATATTTTTATTTAAAGAATATATAAAATTTTTAGGAGTCAATATAGGAAGAGGAAGAATAGAATTGCAACCTCATATATATAGCTCAGAAAGTTTTAGAATTTCCAAACAAATTAGTAGATCTTAAACAATTACAAAATTTTTTAGGATTAATTAATTATGCTAGACCTTTTATTCAAAACCTAGGGAAAATTGCAGGACCCTTATATGGAAAAACATCACCAAAAGGGCAGAGATATTTTAATATAGAAGATGTTAAAATAGTTCAAAAAATTAAAGAAAATTTAGAAAATTTACCAAAATTAGCTATGCCATTAGACACAAATTATTTAATTATAGAAACTGATGGAAGTGCAACAGGATGGGAAGCTATATTAATAGCAAAACCCAATAAGTATGCAGATAAAGATAGTGAAAAGATTATTAGATATAATAGTGGAAATTACAAAGAAAAAGGAAATATAAGCAGTATAGACTTAGAATTACTTGCTGTTAATTATGCCTTAGACTCTTTTGAATTTTTCATTATTTCTAAAAAAGAAATTACTTTAAGAACAGATTGTGAGGCAATAGTTAAATTTGTTAATAAAATGAAATTAGAAAATAAAAGAAGTAATAGAAGGAGATTGTTAAATTTTGTAGATAGAATAACTAATACTGGATAATTATTAATTTTGAACATATTAAAGGTAGTGAAAATCAGATAGCAAATATTTTAAGTAGAATTATTAAAGATATAAAGTATGATTGATTTTTTTGCAGATGCAGAAACCAAGAGGTCCCACACCAGGATTGCCAATTGTTGGCAATTCAAATTCATCTTCGCAGACTCATTTAACACAGACTCATGATAAAATAAGATTTGGTAATATAGAATTACTCTGTTTTCCTAACAGTAATATTAGTTTTAAGACACTATCTCATATTTCAGTTACTAAATCAGAAAAATGTATTTTAGATAATTTATGGATTTCTTATAATAAGAATCCTAAAGACTAGAAATATTTTCTAGCATGTTTAAATGCTCTTTCAGAACATTTTAGTCAAGATCATAAAAAGTTTAAATGTTATGTTGTTTTACAAGGAAGATTGCCAAGAGTTTATCATACCTAGTTAGAAGTCTCAGATTGTATAAAAAAATTTCCAAATCCACTTTATAGATGTTTTTATTCAATTTCAGAAGCATTAGAAGCATGTAGAAGACATTTAGGAATAAATTATTTTGTTTTCCCTTCATTAAAGAATATTTCAGATCAGCCCTTACAATATGTTTCAAGATTTTGTGTTCATTGTGAATGTATGACAAAGAATTTTAAAATTTTAAATGAATCTAATCAGAATTTACAACAAGAAAAACTGTTCTTACAAAAGAAAATTTCTAAGTTAGAACAAGAAATTATTAACCTTAAAATTGCAAATCTAAATTTTCAGACAGATTCAGGTACTATAGAGCCCAAGAAGTCTATAGCTAGTCCAGATCAAACGGTATCTGGTAAAGACATATCAAATCCGTTTTTGGTTGTGGATTTACCAAAAATCCAACAGACTCAAGAGGTTGTTAATTCTCTTACTTTTCAATTTAGTCAGACACAATAGGCTGAAAATCCTGTTACAAAAAATAGGTTTATTGAAGACCAGACTCAGCAGACTGAAAATTCTGCTACTAAATTGGTTAGTCCAATAGACTTGAAACAGAAAAGCCCAATTAATCTTTCATTAGAAAAATTTCAATCATCACAAGATCAAGACCAGATTTCACAATCAGATATTCAAAGACTCAAAGAAATGTTTGATAAGATAGAAGAATTTCAACAACAAGTTAAACAAAGAAATTCAAAATCAAAGAAAAAGAGGATACAGGTAAAAAAGAAAAAAGGCAAAAAGAAAGTTGAAAAAGATGAAGACTTTGAAGAAGATATTGACAATAATTCAGAAGAATACACAGATGGTGGAGTCTCTTTAGACAGCATTGGCATACATAATTATGACACAAGATAAAGATTTTGAAGACCCCAAGATAAAGTCTATCTAGACATTGGTAGTGGACAACTGAAAGAAGATTTTTTGAAGACACTTGTCAGAATACAAGACAATTATTGTACAAAGAATTGAATTTTTACTGTTTTTTTTTTTTTGAAAATTTGTAACGAATCTTACTGTATGATAAAGTAAGATTTGATAGGAAAACTTTTACTATTTTCTTTTTGACGTTTTGAAAAAGCAAAGATTCCTTGCTTTTGAAAAACGCGTTTCCTTACTTTTCTCTCCTATTTAAGGAGATCATTCTTTCACTTGTAAATATAACAAATTCTTATAGAAATATAAAAAAAGAGTTTTCTCTAAAAAATGTTCTAAGTTTCTTTCTCTCCCGAAAAGGAAATTCTTAATTACTCTTGTTCTTAGATGAAATAATATCCCATAAAAATACAATCTCATTTTTTTTAAACTACCGATGGATCATTCCGGTAGGTATGTTTTATTGTTCTAAGATATGGTGCTAATAATCAATATTAGTTCCAGATCTTTTAAGAACAAATGTTGTTCATATATTTTATGTTTTGAAATTTTTTGTAAAGTTTTATGTTTCATGCTGAGTACATGATAAAAGCATATCTTAACTCTAAGTTTAGAGTTTAAAACTGTTTTTAAAATAAGTCCTGAGTGACCCTTCGAAGCGTAAAGGCCCAGTGGAGAGGCTAGAGAAGCGCATAGAAAGAGGAAATTGATCACTGTTTTAAGAATTCTTGTTAAGGGAGTGTCAGTGGTGTCCTTGCAAGAATGAAGTTAGGCCCAAATTCATATATCTCAAATGGCATGTTTTAATCATTTCAGAGAAAAGTTTTTGAAAATTTTTGAAAGTGTTATATGAAATGCCGAATACAACCCCTGACATTCTTATAATATCAAAAGATTTCTCTTACTATCTTTGAATGTGAAAAAAAAAAGGGGATATTATTTTGTCAAAAGAACTAGAGATTATAGTTAAGAAGAGTACTGAGTAGGAATTTTATATTGTGATTTTTCAACATTTTTCTGCAACAGCTTTATAATCCTTGAAATACTAACCCTATCTCCAGGACCCCCCCTCTTTTGGTATCAGAGCGTGTGTTTCGGTGCTGGTGATTTCAGAATCCAGATATATTTCTCCAGTTTTTAGAAAAGGTATAAATCTTTAGAAAACTTTTTACTTGTTTTATGATTTTTAAAATTTTATTTGTAGATTTAGAAAAAATAATTGATAGTTTTTCATTTTATAAAGAAATAGAAGAGATTTTAGAATACGGAATAGAATTTACTCTTGTTGAAAAAGAAAAACCTATAGATTATTTGTTTGCTATTCTACAAGTAACTAAAGATTTATCTTCAGAATTAAAAGAACAGATTTTATATAGATCCTTAATTTCAGAATTTAGAGAAGAATATTTTATAGACAGTTTTGATCAGAGATTTATTTCAGATCTAGCAATAAGAATTGAATTAGATAATATAGAAAATAATTATTTAATAAATAATTTAGAAAATAGCTTTTCAAGTAATGCAACTTATTCATTAGAATCTTATTATTATTATTCAGATTAGTAAGCTAGATTTATTAAATGCAAAAGTAAATTATTTGCGAAAAAGAATTTTTAATATTGAAAAAGACATTGTTAAAATTTGGGAAAATTTAGACTATATTAAAGAACAAAATTCAATTATTATTAGTAAGCTTTCTAAAGTAGTCGGATAAAGAAAAGTTTCTAGATTTAAGAACTACAGAAGCTATAGAAAATATAAATAAAAAGTTACATAATATAGGAAATAAACCAATTCAAGACCTAGAATGTGTTATAAATAAGTTAGATAATTTAAGTTTAAAAAATACAGTTAAAGAAAAAATAACTAGAAAATTATCTACAATATTTTATAAAATATGAATAATTTTCCAGGAAGATCAAGAACTATAAGAGAAGTAGGGCCATCTTCAGAACCCTTTGATAGAGGTAGACATAGTACTTCTAATATAAGTACAAATATTATAGAAAGAATCTTAAATAGACAACCACAATATAATCGGAATATAAAAGAACTGATAGATCCTGAACAAGATTATAATGGATTTCAGACTCATGGTTTACAATTACTTAATCCAGAAAATTTATATAATAGAGGTATTTTTGAATCTAGGACTCAATTTTTTAGACATACTAGAGAAGTTTCAATTCAGTGTTTAGATGGTCAAGTTAGAAATTTATCCTTAATATCAGAAGAATCTAAAAAAGATTTAAGAAAAAAGAAATTTAGACTTATGCACTTAGAATTAATTGTAATAGGAATAAAACGATTAATGAGAAAAAATTTAGGAAATAAAGTTTTAATAACTATTTATGATGAAAGATTTCAAAACATAGAAAAAAGTATGATAGCTAGTACGGAAGTAGATATGAATGATAATAGTGGAATTATATATTGTAATCCAGACTTTTTATGTACAATAAAAGATTTTTCAAAAAAAATTAAAATAGGGATACAAACACATGGATATGAAGATGTAGTTTCAAGAGAACATTTATTAATAAGTATAGGATTTTTGGGAAGATGTAGCAATGATTCCCAAACAAAATATAAAGTTTACATAGAAAAAATAGTAAATTTAATGAGTAGTAAATGAATAAAAATGATTAAACCAAAAGCTTATGATTCAGAATTACTTGCAGGATTAGAATGGAATTTAGATAAGTTTTTTAGAAAACAAAGAACCAATTTTAACTCCTCAAGATGCTATAACATATAAAGATTTACAGGGTAAGACTAGTTTAAGGTTTGGTAATTACAGTCACATAAATAGTAGTGATAATTTTGAAACAGAATCAAATACTACTCATGAAGAAAAACAAGATCAAGAACCATTTCTTAATGCTGTAGAAACAGAAATAGAAGATAGAATAATCTATCCAAAAGAATTAGAAATGAATTTATCCTCAATAGAATTAATTAAATTAGAAGACCATTTGTTTTTAACTAAACAAATAGGAGAAAGAGAATATTTGTATTATGATAGTAATAAAAATATAAGAGTAGGGATTAATATAGATGAAATTGATAATAAAACAGAGATTTCAGAAATTAGTAATCATAAAGAATTAATGGATGAAGTAATGCAAGTAAAGACAGACCCAGAACAATATACATATTTAGGAGGACATCCACCAAAAATACCTTATACAGAATATAATGATAAAAAAAGGAACATTTATAGCTAGAGGAAAAGTTAGACCATTAAAACCTAGAATAGAATTCCAAACACCTCATAAAGCATAGATATTAAATATTACAGCACATGATCCCCAGACAAGGAATAATACTATAGAATTTGGAAAAATACAATTATAGGTCATTATATTAGATTAGCAGATAATATGGAACCCTTAGAAATGTATAGATATTTAGAAACATTTTTAGGAGAAAGTGCTCAAGCAACATGGGAAACTTTTAAAAAAGATAAACAGACAGAATTTGAAGCATTAATTGCATTAGGAAATAATCCTTATAATTTTGTTAGTAAGATATATGAATTACTAACAGGAGCAGATCCTAATACAAGACAGTTAATAATTCAGCATAAGGCTATTAGAGAATTAGAACAGTTAAGTCTAAATAGATGGACTAAAGGTAAAGAAGTAAAATAGTTTTTAAATGAATATCATTATTTAGTATCTATTTCAGGTAATACTTTTAACCAAGAATTGGGAAAAAAGTTATTTCACAAATTACCAGGACCTTTAGGATTAGAAATAACAAAAAGATGGAATGAAAATCCAAATGGAATAGAAAGACCAGATCATTTATGGAGTATAGGAAGAAGAACTCAATTCATAATGAAATGTTTAGAAGAAAAATGTGTAGAATTACAAATTCAGAACCAGTTGAAAAAGACAGATTATAAATTTTGTAAATATATTTTTACTCCTCAGACTTATGGTAATAAAATTAGGGAAAAAGTTAAAAGAAAATATGACAGAAATAGACCTATTAAGAAAAAATATTATCTTAGAAAATCTAATAGAAGAAAACTTTATTTAGATGAAAATAGACATGTTAGAAAATTTAAACCAGAAAGAAATTACCCTAATAAATTAAATTGTTATGTATGTGAGCAAACATATCATTTAGCTAAAACATGTCCTAAGAAAATAAATAATAATGACAAAAGAAGTACTTTAATAGAATGTACAAATGAAGATTTGTTAGAAATTGATGAATATATTTCAGATAAAGAATCAGTATATAGTATCATATCCATTGAAGACCTTAATAATAATTTAGAAGAAAAATCAGATTATGAAAATTTTATACAAGAATTTTCAGATTTAAAAAATTTATCAGATTGTGATGAAGAGTTAGAATTTATGGATAAAGAATTAGAATGTAAACACGATTGGTTAAAAGAAACAGGTTTAGATAACATACCATGTTTTTTTATGTAAATGGTATCCTAGTAAGAAATTAAGAGTAAAATGTAAAAATTGTTTTATAGAAGCATGTAAAAAATGTTTAATACAAAAGAACCTGATTAAAACAGAAGAAGATAAATAGGAAGATGTCTTACAAATAGAATTATCAGAAATAAAAATTTTAAGGAAAAGAATAGAAAACCTAGAAGATATGCAAAGATATATTTTACAAAAATTAGAAATTATAGAATCAAATAAAAAGGGAAAGAATTCAGAAATAATTCCTGAGCCAGAATTAGTTCAAGTTTTTTGTAATTCAAAAAAATTAAAAAGTATTAAAGTAAAATGTTATATTAGAATAGAAAATTATGAGATAACTTGTTTAGGTTTAATAGATTCAAGTTGTAGTCATTGTGTAATTAATAAAAGAATCATACCAGAAAAATATATAATAAAATCAAAAGAATCTATAAAAGCCCAACAAATGGATGAGAATTTCTATAGTTACCAAGATATTCTTAGACCAGCTAGAATTAGTTTTGAGACTAATTGTGGAAGAAGCATAGAATATAGTTTACCTAAAGATTCAGTATGGGTAAGAAATTTATCTTTAAATACAGACTTAATATTAGGATTAAGTTTTTTACTAAAAGATAATGGTAATATAATGATTAGTAAAGATTTTATGCAATTACAAAAATTCACAATTTGTGCACCTACTTATACTAAGATTATTCCATCAGAGTACGCTGAGAAACATGGTGGGATTAAAGAAAACAAAGAAGAATGTGAGTGTAGTAAAGAAAAAGAATGTCAATTAATAGAAGAAGAATTAGAAAATTTGAATTTAGAAGTTTGTTTTGAAGATTTTAAAGAAGCAGAAGAAGAAATATGCTTGGATTTTGTTGAAATTGATAGGATATATGATTTATTAGTAACAGAACAATATATAGAAAATATGATAAGTAAATTAGAAAAATTAGAAATTTTAGGAGAAAATGTTTTAAAATATTGGGAAAAAGACAAGGTTTTATGTGAGCTAAAAATTAAAAATCCCGAATATATAATTAAGACTAAGAATATTGAAGCAACAAATCAAGATTTAGAAGATTTTAAAATGCATATTCAAGACTTGTTAAAATTAGGAGTAATAAGAAAATCAGACAGTCCACATAGATGAGCAGCTTTTATTGTTAGAAAACATTCAGAAATTATTAGAGGAAAAAGTAGGATGGTTATAAATTATAAAAGACTTAATGATAATACACACACACACACACACACATATATATATATATATATATATATATATATATATATATATATACACACACACACACACACACATTTGTACAAAACAATTTAATAAGCTAAAGGTTACCAAAGGCTTGGAATAATTTTATTAAGTGATGAATAGTTAATACTTTAAACCCCAATTGAACACACACGTTTCATCATGTGGTGGAATATTCAAGGCATTAATTGGTAGGAAATGAAAAGGCATGAAAATGTAACTTATTTCCCTAGCTTTTAAAATGCTTTTAAATTCCACAAAGTGATGGCTGCCCACATTTTTCTTACTTGAAATCTAGATTTGATATTCCATTTCCTTCAAGTTATTCACATTCCTTGTAATACATATACAAAATACACTTTAAACAAGGGGAAAAAAAATGCAGCTTTCAAAAGTAGAGAGAAGCAGATTTTTTTTTAAAGCTTTGGGTTGCCTTCAAGAAGCAATACTTATGTCCAATTCATCAATTTAAAGGCGTCAAACGAAGGTAGGTAGAGGTGCAAGTGATTATTTCATTTTCGAATTACGATTTTTCATTAAAGTTTTAAATGAAATGGTACCTCCAGGTACGGTGTTTAGGCACCCCTATATTTGAATGATCATTATCCGGCTCTATGCGTTATGTTAATTCATAACTCTACAGAACTTGGATATTGCCGGAAATCCTTCTATGTGCGACAGTATGAATCTATGTTTCGAATTATCTAATTTGATAACGAAATGCACCGATGATGCCTGTTGAGTTTCAAACTCATGGGTTTATTCCCTTCCTATAGGTTGATTCGATTTGCTTGGGGCATGGATGATGGTAGAGGAAGATACAACGTGCTATGGAGAAGCTAGTGACTTTATATTTCTAATTCGATTATGAAATGTTTATATTTCTTTAAAAAAAAAAAAAAAGGATTTCTATGGACGTCATATGTGGAACTATCCTAAGAACATTTGTTTATCAATAAGTTATGTTTGAAAGTAGATATGTGTGATAGAAATTTACTTACAATCCACCGTTTACAAAAAAAGTGTTAGCAATTTAAAGTTCGTTGTTTCCTTAAAATTTCAGTTTCTGTCTTGATTTTAAAAATTCGTAACTCAATCGTTGCTTGGAATTTTTAAACAGAGCCAGTGGAGTTTGTTAGCCTCACATGTTAGCTACTGAATAAACTTGGAATCACGTCAATATGATGTCGATAGAATTTTATACGTCACTTAAAGTAAACTGCACTGGGTATTGTTGCTGTTTTCAGCTTCTGCCCTCGATTTCAAAAATTCATAATTACTTGGAATTTTTGGACAAAACCAGTGGGGTTTCACAGCCTCATCAGTTAGCTACTAAATAGACTTTGAATCATGTCATTTAAATATGTGTAGAATTTTATATGGCACTTTAAGTAAACTGCGCTGGGTTACCTTCCAAACGAAGTCGCTGCGGGGTTTTGAAAAATATTTTAATCCCCTATATGTTGCTGACGGGAGTTTATTTTTGGATACACATACTATAAGGAGTTTTCTACTTTGCATTAAAATTTCATGAAGTTTCGAAATTGATAACTATGCAAACGAATTTATTTTGTCAATTGTCGCTTGAAATTGAAAACAAAGACAGCAACTTTTATTTTTAAAGTTTTGCCTAGAATTTCACATCAATAGTGGATGCATGCATGGAAAATATTTTGAAAACATTTTTTGAAATTGTTTCTTTTGATATTGAGTTATTTTGTTTAAATAAAGAATTTTTGAATTAAATTCTTAAATTAAATATTTAAGCTTCCGCTAAAAGTATGGTTAATTATTAAGTCGACGGCTAAAATACAATAAATCTAGTGACGTTTCGGTCCATGTGGGTCGGGGCGTTACACACATTATAGATTAATAATTTCCCAATAGGAAGCCCAAATGATTAACACGTCGGAGAATCTTTAATCAAACTATCAGGCACTACATGCGGAGAACAAACTATTAAGGTAAGTTGGAAAATATAATTTTTCCTGTATTGCGTTGGCTATGAAACCTACACAATCTATGCAGGTGAAATATCAAATCTACATTGAAGGCTGGAAATGTGAACAGCCAAAGTGATCTTCTAGCTAAAGAGTGTTGGCACGATTATTGAAACTAATGCTAATGAATAAAGACAAGTAAAGAGGTTTAACTAATTCCTTGAAATGGATTACTGGTCATAATTCTTATTATCTACAACTACAAAAATTAGATTCCAAAAATTTCAGAAGTGTTTAAGCTTGCATTATTTTAGTACTGAAACCTTCAAACCAGAAATTGGGGTACACGTAATTTCCCAATTTTGATGCCCTTTCTGGTATTCTAGTTTTTATGGGTAGGAGGAGGAATGCATCCAAGCACAATGGGGGTCAAGATGAGTGTTATTAGGGTAATAAAAAGAACTATTTTCTTATTGATAACTTCCGAATATGGGCAAAAATTGACTGTGATGTAGCGTATGTGCTAACCCAACACAGAACTAGAGGTCCATGGCTAGTGCAATAGGACCTTGATCTCCTGCAATACAGAAGGGGAAAAGTAGAGGTCCAAATTAGGCATATATTGAGGAAAGGAAATAGAGGGATCTACTAAATTGCAAATATGGGATATAAAGAAATGTGTTTTAAGTTGATGCAACTGGCTCAATCGAGAGATGGGAAGACTTTTCAGAGTGCGTTAATGGGAGATGGCTTCAGTTAGAATGACAAGAGGATGATCCAGCGCTACAGGTTTTCTTGATTGTTGGAGCTGAAGTGTGGAGATGATATAGGTTTAATTTTACTACTTAAATGTGTATTCTTTAGATTAATATTGGGTTCTAGTGTTAATACCTCCTTTTTATGAGGTATGTGTGGATAGAGATGGATATGGTTCTGTTTGATTCCAGTTCAAAGAGAATCGAACTGAACCAAGAATCAACGGTTCTTTTAGCAATGGAACCTATAGTTTTTTATTTTAAGATATTGAACCAAATTGAAACTAAACCATTTGGTTTTGGTTCCATTGCTTAATTTTCAAATGATAAATAAAAATTAAAAATATAGTTGTAAATTTTCAATATATATATATATATATATATATATATATATATCAAACATTTAGTAAATGTAATGGTAGTTGTGGTTTAGGAGTGCGAGTGTGTGTCTAAAATTGAAAAAGAGATAAACGAAATAAAATTTAGATTTAGGGTATGGTCGTTTTGTTTGATAGGTGAGAAATTTCACACTTGTAGTTTTAAAGTTGGATTTTTATTATTTTATTATTTTTTTTGTGTGATTCAATAATTTGTAAAAAGAAAAAAATAAAAAAAAATAATAAAAATTAAGTTTTGTCCGATAGGTGCGTCTTGTTGAATATGAGTTTATTTTAGACAAAACATTTAGGGAAGAGATAGTAAAGGATATTTTGGTAAAGCCATTCATCTCGTTAACATCAATGGACTTTTTACGAAGTTCTCGAAAATGAAAAAAAGTGTATATAAATATGGATTTAAATTCATTTTAGTGATACAATTTGTTAGGGTCAAAATCGTAATTGGCATGTTTGTGAACAAAAGAGACTAAAATGAACACTTGTAAAAGTCAAGGATCTAGGTGCAATTATGTATAGTTGAGGTAGGGTTTGAATTAGAGTTTGGAACTAGTTTGAAGACTCAACACATTTTCATTAGCTGTTCGCCGAAAGCATGCTCGAGTGGTTGAAGCAGTGTGGTCTTCACTCGACCTTCACCAAATGCTTGCTCGAGCAACAAATGGCTCTCTCGAGTGACGGTTATATATGGTAAACTTAAATCGCATTTTTTGACAAGTTTTACACGGCCCATACTATCAAAACGTCTCCAACTATAAATATAGAAGTATGGGACTATTTTTCCAGAGGTTGCTACATTGTTCTTACATTGAGAGATTCATTAACATATATGAAGGAGTTCTAAGAGGCAAATCATTAAGAGATTCATACATTCATCCTTGAGATCCAGCAACCCGATTTTAAAAAACATCAAGGTTCCATAATCCAAAACACATGGCGTCCTTAATCTTTTAAGAAATTGACTCTTTCATTAGGATTTGGAAGAGGTGGAGCAAGCACAGGAAGAGCACAAGAATAGGAGGTTCTTGGAATTCCACTTATAGAGACAATTGACAGAAAATCAGGAGACTGGAAATGTAACAGCAGATCTTGGAAGCTGTAGGAGGTAAATCGGGAGTCATCTACGGTAGATAGATCGTAAGTCTAGAAGTTAGACAGTGGATCTTATAGATTGCAGGAATTACTACAGCTACAACTACTGAAAGTTGCTAGTCTGGAATTACACTGTAATCTGCATTGTCGATAGTGGAGGTAACTGACTTGGTCCCAAATTTTTTCCCTTATTGGGTTTCTCCATCAACATATTGGTGTTCTTTATTGCTTTTCATATTAATACAATTGCAGCATTCAAACATAGGATTAATTGGAATTGTATGCTCAAACATCTAGAAACTAATTAAAGTGACTTGTTGCTTTGGTTAGATTAATTTCGCATGTAAGGTCAAATTAAAATCGGATAACTAGTAAGGTCTAGCGCTATCCCGTAACTTTCACAATTCATTTAGTTTGCACATGTTGCTGGTGAAATTTTATACGTGAGGTTCTTGTCATTTAAGCAGGTCATATGGGGTTTGTTCTTGTTATAAATATGGCCTTTGTACTCATTTCTTGCATGAAATGAAAACAGATTTTTATGCATAATTTTGGCTAAAGAAATATGAATTTTTATGTTATGCTATGTGTAAGTGTTATGCCCTAAGTCCAATCGATTTAGGTTGTAAACACTTTTAATATGTTTAATGCATTTATTTTGACAAGATCTATTGTTTATTTAAATTGATAGTCTGATGAATGATATTAAATAATAGAGTCCATAGATTCAAGTTTCAGTAGTTTGTTAATCACAAGGAGTTGTGATTGTGATTTGATTGAATCTTAAACAATCCATGGTCGTAAGTAAGAACGAGATACAGATATTTTTATTACGGATAGACCATCACGTGTGGCCTTTCTTACTTATGAAGTAAGTAGCTGATCTCACAAGTTAAAGTGTAGTGACACTTAAATGAACACGTCAATGTTTTGTTATAGAAGAAAACGTTGGAGACCCGCTAGGGAGATTCCACATGGATAGCTAACTGAGTGTCAGTGGTCAATCTCCAATGTTCGGTAGTGGAATTGATCCTTCGAATTGAGATCATCATAGTATCTTATATGGGGACAGTCATACTTTGGTGATGCTGGAAGTTGCTCTGTCAAGGGCCGCTAATACGGCGTCGTTCGGGTATGTCAAGAATCATATGAAGGTTGTGAATGATCAATAGAGGATTCGTCACTCTTAGATAGTAAGAGTTTGTGATCTACATTTCATCCAATTAAATTGATAATGAAATCCTTGGCCAAGGTGTACACATAAGTCGAAAAGAAGTTTCGACTTACATTGACTTAATAGTGGAATGAAAGATATGATCGATAATCGAGATTGACACATATCCATATCCCGTAATTGATCGGATCATATTGACGAAGGGATTATAGTTTCACGATAAATTAATGAGTTTGGTTTTGTCATACAACGTGACATTTCCCATCGCATGTATTGCCCTGACACATTGCTAGATGTCAATCTGGGACGACGGATGTGAATTAGTATTAAATCAAAAGAGTGTTTTGGTTTATCTTTTTTATTAGATCAAAATAATAATTCACGTCGTTAGGCATTGTGATTGGGAACCTAATGGATCACACACAAAATGAGAATTGGAAGATTGAGAGTTACCAATTAATTAATTGACAATTGATGGATAATGAATTAATTGGGTAACTTATTAATAGGCCCGAATTAATTAATAAGATTAATTAATTCATGGACCGGATTTAATTAATTGGATTAATTAAATACTGGACCGGGTTAACTTTAAGGGACGGGCCAAGTCCGTTTGGGCTTATGTATAAGTTGCTAGGGTTTTAAAGATTGTAGAGATTATTCATTATTCTTGCTAGCACAAGAAATAAAACCCTGATTTTCTCTCTACATTGTTCTCTGTGTGGATACTATTGGAGGCTGGACAATTGGATAGCCGTGGGAGGCAGATTAGGATTGCTGAAGCACTAGCAAAAGAGTTTGCAGATTTCACAAAAGGTAAAATTTATATCACAATTTCTATCTAAACGCAAAGTAGATCGTTGGTGGGAATTGAAAATTGCTATATTTCTGCTGTGCGTGTTTAAGTAAATTCCCAACAGTGGTATCAGAGCCTACTTTGTATTTGTTAGAAATTATTTTACATGTTAACACAATCAAAAGTTGATTATTCATGTTACTCTTGAATCTAGCAATTAGAAAATTTGTTTTTTATTTTTTTCTTGAAAATCTGTTTTGAAAAAAAAAAAAAAAAAAATTTGGATCGGTGGGCGATAGCGGCGCGCAGGTGACACGCCGCCCGGCAGCAAGCTGCTACCCTCGCTGCAGCAGCGTTGCTGCTGCCAGCAGCCCAGCAATGGCTGGGCTGCAGGATTGGGCGGCGCTGGTGCAAAACCAAGAAGAAAAAAAAAATTTAGGTTTTTCAAAAACGAGTGAAGACGGGGGCTTCTCTGCAATTTGTGAAATTGTGGGGCTCCGGCTGCAATTACGTAAAAGGGGGTTGTTTTGCAATTTTTAAATGGAGGACCTGTGATGTAAATTCCGAAATTGGGATGGTCTCTTTTATAAATCTGAAAAAAGGGGTCAAAAATGTAATTTTGAAAGTGGTTTTGAATTGGAATATTAAAATGATTTTCAATTTGATTTTCAAATGGGTTTGACCTAAAATTGTAATTTTGACCCAATTAAAATTTTATTTAAAATTGACGACTTCTATATTTTTGTTAAAATTAGATTTTAACTTAAATATTTAATTTCAACCCTAAATTGAATTTTATTTTGTTTAGGAGTTTTTCTTAATTAAAATATAAATTCATTTTAAATTAGAGTTGGACTCTAATTTTATATTTAATAAAATTTGATTTTAATTAAACTATTCACCCTAGTATATTCTTAAGATTAAAGTTAGACTCTAATTGAATATGATTTTAATTAAATGGTTTTGCCCTATAATTATGGAATTAGAGTTTGACTCAAATTCGATATTTAATTAAAATTTGATTTTAATTAAATAAGCCCGCTAATTAAATTAATTGATTAATTCGATTAATTAATTATTTAATTTTTTCGATCCATATGTCTAAATGGTTTAAACGACTTTAATTGCTAGATTTTTGAAACATGCCTGCATATAATATTAGATATTATATAGGAACATTTATATGATAAATGTTGATTAGTGGATGATTATGGACTCGACTATGTGGATGTGTTGAATGAATGGTTTAATTCTTGTTGTTTTATGGGTCTGCGAGCTCTTAATTGTTTTGGGCCTGCGTGCCTGTTGATATTGTTATTATTATGGGCTTGCGAGCTCTTAATTATTTTGGACCTGCGAGTCCGTTGCTATTATTATCTATATGGGCCTGCGAGTCCAATTTCATTTAGGTCTGCGTGCCAACTAGTATAGGATACATGTTCTGGTCTAATTGAAGACACAGGAAGAGGAGGATACCATGGAGATGGTGCATTGATAATGATTCAATGCAATACCCCCTAGGAATTGACCAACTAGTCTTCCTTTTGGCTTAGGAAGACTAGATAGAATTAGTCCATAATCATCCACACTATTATATATATATATTTATTTGCATAATTGAAATAAATAAATTTAATATATAATATAAATATATATATATATATATATATATACTCATTGATGAGACCTATGCATGATAAATCCCTCGCCAAAATATTAAGTCAATTTTATTATTAGCCTTCCATCATTATAGTGAAAAACAAGAATCCTAAATCGATCTCAGCTTGTTGAGTACACTCAAGGCTGGTCTATTAGGGATATGTTTGACACTATGAAACATTAGATGTTTCTGAATGATGGGTTTGACTTAACTAAAATTTATCTTTTGTTGAGTATACTCAAGGAGATAAAATTTAGAGGCGTGTTAGGCTAACACATAAGATGTGTGAAGATAATGAGTTATCGGCTTAATGATCTGGCAGTTGTATAGAGATACAATTGATAATAATATCTACCCAAATGTTTTATCAAGATTTGTTGAGTACACTCAAGGTTTTGACATAACAGATGGGATCCCAGCCCACTGGGAATCAAATGTTGATTCTAATAATTTATGTATAAGGGTCATAAATTTATTTTAAACAGTGGGAGCAAATTTAATTGAAGTCCATATTAAATTTGTGCAATGCATTTTAATACATATTAATTCTTTACTTTTCGTCATTTACAGTTTTGAATCATGAGTAATCATATGAATTTGAGAGGCATACTTGATGCCAACAAACTGACCGGACCAAATTTTCTCGATTGGCACCATAATTTGAGAATTGTTCTCAGGCATGAGAAAATTGGGTATGTCCTTGAGCAACCCTTTCTAGGGGTACCTACCGAAAACTCTACTGAAGAAGAGGTAGCTACTTACAACAAACACAGTGATGACGATAATACTGCAGCATGTGTGATGCTTGCAGCCAAGTTACCTGAGTTGCAAAAGCAACATGAGGGTATGGATGCTTACACTATGATTTTTCATCTCAAGGAGTTGTATAATGAACAATCATGTGTGGAAAGATATGATACTTCCAAGCAACTGTACCGGTGCAAAATGGCAGAGGGATCTTCAGTCAGTGCTCATGTACTGAAGCTGATTGGCTTTATTGAAAAATTGGGTCAATTGGGTTTCATAATGGACCACGAGCTAAGTGTTGACTTAGTTCTACAATTTCTGCCAGATAGTTATTCACAGTTCATCATGAACTTTAATATGAATAAGATCGAATGCACACTTCCTGAGTTGCTTAATATGCTTAAGACTGTTGAACCCAATGTCAAAGCGAATACTGGGCATGTGTTAGCCATTCAATCCTCTAAGGGCACTAAGAGGAAGATTAAAGGAAGTTTTAAGAAAACATCCAAGAAGGCTAAGGGTACTATCAAAACATTTAAAGCAAACAAGGACAATACCAAGTCTGATGACCCGTGCTCACTGTGGAGTGAAAGGTCATTGGAAGAGGAACTGCAAGGCTTACCTCGCAAGTTTGAAGTTAAAGAAGTTTTCTGAAACTTCTACTTCAGGTAATTTTGTTACCGAGGTTAATATGTCTACTTCGTTAGCTTCTTGGGTATTAGATACCGGATGTGGATCTCATATTTGTATAAATATGTAGGGACTAAAGAAAAGTAGACCACTGCAGAAAAGAGAAGTTGACCTGCGTGTGGGAAATGGAGCAAGAGTTGCTGCATTAGCTGTAGGGACATACTTCTTACCATTGCCTTCGGATTTAGTATTAGAATTAGAAAATTGTTATTTTGTTCCTGCCATTACTAAAAACATTATTTCTATTTCATGTTTGGACATGAATGATTTTTCAATTATTGTTAAGAACAATCGTTGTTCGTTTGATAAAGATGAGATCTTTTATGGTTGTGGCATATTACAAAATGGCATTTATATTCTTGATATTGAATCGTCTATTATGAGTATAGAAAATAAAAGGCATAAATGTGATAATCTAAATAATACTTATCTCTGGCATTGTAGACTAGGTCACATCAATGAGAAACGCATTTCCAAGTTACATAAAGATAGATTCTTGGGGTCAACTAATTTTGAATCATTTGACAAGTGCGAATCGTGCCTATTAGGCAAGATGACCAAATTTCCTTTTACTGGAAAGGGAGAAAGAGCTGCACAATTACTGGGTCTAATACATACCGATGTATGTGGACCCATGTCAATAACTGCTAGAGGTGGTTTCTCTTACTTCATCACATTTACTGATGATCATTCTAGATATGGTTATGTATATTTGATGAAGTTCAAGCATGAAGCACTTAAAAAGTTCAAGGAATTCAAACTTGAAGTAGAGAAATAAACAGGTAAAAAATATCTCACACTAAGATCAGATCGAGGTGGAGAATATCTGAAAGGAGAATTTTTAGATTATCTAAAAGAGAATGGGATTCTCTCGCAGTGGACTCCACCATATACACCGCAACATAATGGTGTATCTGAACGGAGGAACCGCACACTATTAGATATGATGAGCCATGCAAACCTCCCAAAATCGTTTTGGGGTCATGCACTAATTATCGCGTGCTACACACTAAATCGTGTCCCATCTAAATCGGTCGACAAAACTCCATACGAGTTATGGAAGGGAAAAAGACCCAACTTATCTCATATGAAAATATGGGGCTGTGACGCTTATGTGAAGCGTACTGAATCGGATAAACTTGAGACTAAGTCCGATAAATGCATATTTGTGGGGTATCCAATTAGATACCAGTTCTACAATCCCGTCGAGAAGAAGGTGTTCATCTTAAGACATGCCATATTCCTAGAGAAAGAGTTTATTCTAGGAGAGGGCAGTGGGAGCAAGTTAGAACTTGAAAAAGTTCATGAATCCACAGATGTTGTTGACCGATTAGATGACCCTGAGTCTGATCCCACACCTGTTGAAGGATTGACTCCTAATAAGGATATAGAGATACCTGAGGACACTCCGGCTCAGCGTAAATCAAGTAGGACCATTCGACCTCCCAAAAGGTACGAATTCACGATTACTAATCAAGTATTGTTAATCGAGGATGATGAGCCTACTAATTACGCAGAAGCAAAGTCAAATGTTGACTCAAAGAGATGGCAAGAGGCTATGGAATCCGAAATGAACTCAACATATGAAAACAAGGTTTGGACCTTGGTCGACCCTCCTGATGGGATAAAACCCATAGGTTGTAAATGGGTTTACAAGAAAAAGCGAGGCTATGTAAAATCGAAATACAAAGGTAGTAGCGAAAGGTTATACACAAAGACAAGGTGTTGACTTTGATGAAACTTTTTTGCCTGTAGCCATGCTGAAGTCCATTCGGATTTTGCTTGCAATTGTTGCATACCACGATTATGAGATATGATAAATGGATGTCAAAACCGCTTTCCTTAACGAAAACCTACAAGAGAAAGTGTACATGACACAACCTGAAGGTTTTGAGTCCAAATAAGCCAACAAGGTATGTAAGCTTAATCGATCCATTTATGGGTTGAAGCAAGCCTCTAGGAGCTAGAATCTTCGTTTTGATGAGACAATCAAAGAGTTTGATTTTATCAAAAAAGAAGATGAACCGTGTGTATATAAGAAGACAAGTGGGAGCGCTGTCGTATTTCTTATACTATATGTAGACGACATATTATTAATGGGAAACGATATCCCAATGCTTCAATCAGTAAAATTGTGGTTGTCAAAGAATTTCTCCATGAAAGATATGGGAGAAGCAGCATATATCTTGGGAATTAAGATCTATAGAGATAGATCTAAAAGATTGCTTGGCTTATCCCAATTTTCGTACATAGATAAAATCTTAAGAAGATTTAACATGGAAAAGTCCAAAAGGGGGTTGTGTCCCATGTCACATGGGATTTATCTCTCAAAAGATATGTGTCCTAAAACACATAATGAATGGAGTCGCATGGATAAGATTCCCTATGCCTCAGCGATAGGATCTATCATGTATGCGAAGCTATGTACGAGACCAGATGTTTCATACGCTCTAAGTGTTACGAGCAGGTTTCAAGCAAACCCTGGTGAGAAACATTGGATAGCAGTTAAGAACATTCTTAAGAACTTAAGAAGAACTAAAGATGTGTTCTTGATATATGGAGGAGATGAACTGAAGGTTCATGGATATACTGATGCTAGCTTCCAAACTGACAAGGATGATAGCAAATCTCAATATAGATATATGTTTACTCTAAAAAACGGAGCGGTTAGTTGGAAAAATTTCAAACAAGAGACAACCGTTGATTCAACAACGGAAGCCGAGTACATTGCTGCTTCTGAAGCAGCGAAGGAAGCTGTCTGGATCAAGAAGTTCGTCAATGAACTGGGAGTTGTTCCTAGCATTGTTGATCCCATACCTTTGTATTGTGATAACAATGGAGCCATCGCGCAAGCGAAGGAATCGAGGTCTCATCAACGATCCAAACATATGCTAAGGCGATATCATCTCATCAGGGAGATTATACAAAGAAATGACGTGAAGATAGAGCGAGTTTCCACGGATGATAACATTGCAGATCCATTGACAAAGTCCATTGTCACAGCATAAGCATGATCGTCATGTAGAGGCTTATGGTATTAGATACATGAGTAATTGGATCTAGTGCAAGTGGGAGTTTGTAAGTGTTATGCCCTAGGTCCAATCGATTTAGGTTGTAAACACTTTTAATATGTTTAATGCATTTATTTTGACAAGATCTATTGTTTATTTAAATTGATATTCTGATGAATAATATTAAATAATAGAGTCCGTAGATTCAAGTTTCAATAGTTTGTTAATCACAAGGAGTTGTGATTGTGAGATACAAATTACGTTTTATTGAATCTTAAACAATCCATGGTCGTAAGTAAGAACGAGATACGGATATCGTTATTACGGATAGACCATCATGTGTGGCCTTTCTTACTTATGAAGTAAGCAGCAGATCTCACAAGTTAAAGTGTAGTAACACTTAAATGAATACGTGAATGTTTTGTTATAGAACAAAATGTTGGAGACCCGCTGGGGAGATTCCACATGGATAGCTATCTGAGTGTCAGTGGTTAATCTCCAATGTTCAGTAGTGGAATTGAATCCTTCGACTTGAGATCATCATAGTATCTTATATGGGGACAGTCATACTTTGGTGATGTTGGAAGTTGCTCTGTCAAGGGCCGCTAATACGGCGTCGTTCGGGTATGTCAAGAATCATATGAAGGTTGTGAATGATCAATAGATGATTCCTCACTCTTAGATAGTAAGAGTTTGCGATCTACAATTCATCCAATTAAGTTGATAATGAAATCCTTGGCCAAGGTGTACACATAAGTCGAAAAGAAGTTTCGACTTACATTAACTTAAATGAAAGATATGATCGATAATCGAGATTGACTCATATCCATATCCCGTAATTGATCGGATCATATTGACTAAGGGATTATAGTTTCACGATAAACGAACGAGTATGGTTTTGTCATATCACGTGACATTTCCCATCGCATGTATTGCCCTGACACATTGCTAGATGTCAATCTGGGACGACGGATGTGAATTAGTATTAAATCAAAAGAGTGTTTTGGTTTATCATTTTTTATTAGATCAAAATAATAATTCACGTCATTAGGTATCGTGATTGGGAACCTAATGGGTCACACACAAAATTAGAATTGGAAGATTGAGAGTTACCAATTAATTAATTAACAATCGTTGGATAATGAATTAATTGGGTTACTTATTAATAGGCCCGAATTAATTAATAAAATAAATTAATTCATGGACCGGATTTAATTAATTGGATTAATTAAATACTGGACCGGGTTAACTTTAAGGGAAGGGCCAAGCCCGTTTGGGCTTATATATAAGTTGCTAGGGTTTTCAAGATTGTAGAGATTATTCACTATTCTTGCTAGCAAAAGAAATAAAACTCTGGTTTTCTCTCTACATTGTTCTCTGTGTGGATACTATTGGAGGCTGGACCTTTGGACAGCCGTGGGAGGCAGATTAGGATTGCTGAAGCAGAAGGAATAGCAAAAGAGTTTGCAGATTTCACAAAAGGTAAAATCTATATCACAATTTCTATCTAAACGCAAAGTAGATCCTAGGTGGGAATTGAAAATTGTTATATTTTCGCTATGCATGTTTAAGTAAATTCGCAACACTATGATTGTACATTATTGGGATGTTTTAATGGATGTCCCAAAGGTCTTACTTATAGAAGAGAAGAGGGTGTGAAGGGAGAGATACACCTCAAAACTCACCAACCTTCATGAAGGGTCACCACCTATTCCGTCGCTAGCCTACTGCTAGCGTGTCGCTCGAGTGCCACGGGTATTATTTTAAGCAAAGACTTGTCACTTGTGTGTCGCTCAAGTGACAATCTTATCGCTCGCTCACTGGTTGAGCGCTTGGTGAGCGGTTGAGTTTCGCAAAATCTTGGCTAGTTTTTTCTCTTTTCATTCCAAATTTGAACCGTAATTTCTCATTCATCCAAAATTTGTTTTATGCTTAACCAATTCCAAATGGATTATTAAATCGATTTAAGCATGCTTGGATTTTTGTATAGAATTTTAAATGTTATAATAAAATATATCTAGACAATTAAATTAGTTTAGGCTAATGGTTGCGGTGATTCGTCAAATCCCCTGGTGGGAGGAATGATCCCCTTTGTGGGTTTTAAACATTTTTATCAATGTTCAATATTTAAAATGACGTCTTGTCTATATATACTAGTCTATAATTTTCAACGTATTTTAGGTGGAAACAAGAAATTTTAGATCTATTCCCCGAAAATTATCAAATATCTAATAAAATCGCTAAAAGTCATTCCAATCATGAAAATAATATTTTTGAAATAAAAATTAAGTTGCATCGGGGGGAATAATTACTCGATGGTTTTGGCATGAGATCTACGACTACGAGCACAGTTATAGACATAACAAAATGCTTGCAAGATCATCAACAACAATATCAAAATAACTTATACAAAAGTGAGAGACTGCCACGACCCAGCAACATGTTTCATCAAGTTGTCAACTTTAACCTTCCATCTTCCATTGTAATTCATGTTCACATCTTCAATCACTTTTGTTGGGTATTGACACTTAGTTGTCAACCAACTAAATTTGTATATTGTGGTTTCTATTTAGTTGGTCTAGTTTAGTGAAAATCTAACTAGACATGTGTTAAAATTTATTATATTTGGGAATGTACTAGCCTAGGGGAGAAGACATGTGGCCTATGCTAGAAGTCTTGTATTTGTCTGGCAACTTGCTGTATATAATGGAGCCCTTTGTAACTCGAAAATACACAATCAATAATTAAAGATGTAGACATTAAAGCATTTTTCCTCTTCACTTCTGCAGGTGACAACCAGGAGAATGTATATGTGTTTTATGTTTATACTTTTATGTTTATGTTTATGTTTTATATTGTGTATTGTTTATATTTTATTAATGTTTTACCACTACCCTTCTTCCTCAAGTTTGTAACCACATTTTTTATGAGTTATTAAACTCTTTCCTTCCCCAGCTCGATCCCAGCATATTCATTCTTCATACTAAAGAAAATTGTATCAGAAATTCTGCTTCTCAAAGAATCTTTCGATTATTTTATTTTTAACAACTTTATCCAAGAAGGATACCTTTGTTAATCTAATAGACTTGCTCATGCCATTCCATAAATTTGCCACTTCTTCATCACTCTTCAACTGGTTCGAAATTATGCCATGTTCTCTAAGAAACATTGCATGATCTTCAGTATCGATAATTCCGTTCATTAATTCGGTGTATCGAGTAAAAATCAATGTCCCTGACGCATTGCGGGCTTCATAAGCCACCAAATTTCTCATAACTACCTCTGTGTTCACATATAAATTAACTATGGAGAGATAAAATGTAGATGTTTTCTCGTCAAAATTAATGCTCAAAATACCTAAATTCGTGGCTGAAAATTTGACATCAGCCTTTGAGAGTTCAGTTACAGAAGGAATAGTAATTTCCTCCATTATTGGAGGTTTGTTAATGGAGATATTCAAGTTAAGTGTTTCATTATCTTGTTTACTTTCTTGAGAAAACCATAAGTATTCAACAGGCTGTTTTATAATTATTACTACAGAAAGATTATAGATCATTTTCAAAGGTAATTTAAATATTAATTGAGCGGGTCTTGAAAAAATTAATCTCTTGATCAAGCTTACAGGACTCACCTTCAATTTCAAAAAACTTTTTGCCAAATAATTTTTTTCACTTTCATATTTTTTGGCCATTGAAATTAAGGTACTTGTGATAGGAAGCTCGAAATTGAGGCTCAAACTTAGTGAACTGATCTACTAAATGCTATAATTTGAAGTTTCGGAGCTTTCTCTAGGTGCTTTTAGCTGCAGCAAGTTTATACATCTCGATTTCATAGAACTTAGGGTTGAAATGGTGATAAGGACCTATTGCCACTTGTTGTAGCACAAAGGAATCCTGTTGAAGTATTGGTGACACTTTGTTGTCAACCAAACATATGTATTTGTGGTTTCTAGTTTAGTTGGAGAGTTTGGCTAAAGTCCAACTCATTTGTGATATAAAATGTTAAAATAGTATGGTCTTGTACTAGTAAAAATATTGCTAAGTCAAGGCCTACTACAAGTTGAGGTATGGTGTAGATTAGTTGGTAGAATATCTTGTATAATGTCTTGTAGGTTGGCTCTATATATTGGAGCTTTTGTAATCTCGAAATTAACTAGGAAATATATCACAATGTAGTCCTTAAAGCTTGCTCCGCTCCTTCTGGTTTTCTACCAGAAAACCAGAATATATGTATGTTTATGCTCGTATTTTTGCTTACTAAAAATCTGTTTTTAACCTCTTCAATGACCATGATATCAATAAATATTTTAGAGCTCTAAATGTAGAGCTTTAGATTCAAAAATCCAACAAATCCGGGTTAGCCGCCATTAGGGTTTTTGGGACTTTGAAGATTGAGACAGGAATATCACAATGATCTTCTTCAATTTCATCGATCTCTAGGGTTCGACGAATATGAATTACCCAACGATGTTCATCGAAGTCTTGATTAGAGTTTGAAGTTATGTTAGTATGCGAGAAAAAACATGTCTATTGATTTAGTTAGGTGTTTCTTGGCAATTTGACAGTTTTGGTTTATTCAATAAGGGATATTGAAGAATAAATGCTGTAATGGTCACAACATAAACCAAGTTACAATGTTGTCATTTATGAAATATAAATGATCTTGTCCCAAGTTAATATTATTTCTTTCTAGGATTAATCAAGCAACATTACCATTTCATCTTCGATGTTCCCATATTCTGGGGATTGTAAAAAGTTTTAAGGTAAATTGTAAAATAAATAGAATAGCAAAGGTTTTTATCCTGTTATGTCTCACTACATAATTAAAGACAAGCTTTAGAGACTAAACATGAATATAGTGGGAGGTCATTTAAGTCATCCCAAGGGTACCATTGACCTCAAAATTCGGCCAACAAAGTACGATCACCTCCCCATCTACCTAAGCTTCGCCTGCACACTGAAGCACACTGTTAAGGTGCAAAAGGTCATTGATCGAGAAAAAATCCGACGATCGTTTACTCTTCGATGGTTAAGTCTATTGCCCAAAGGATGAAATTGAGTGCAACCTTAATACAAAATGTCGAGTCTGATAATGTTGAGTCATCCAATGTGGGACTCCTTGATGCAAATCTCATAGCAATGATGACTTCGAAACCCACCACGAGATTGATGTGGAACTCAAGAATGACAGTTAGTAACTCGATTTTGGATTTTGAACCCAACGAAGTGAACCAAAAAATCCAACGATAACGAAGATGCACTGAATCCTTTGATTACACAATCAAGAACCCACGATATGATGTTTGAATGCCACAAGAATTAGATCTTGACAAGTTTGATTTGTTGTTCAATGGAAGAGCAAGGATAAAAGCAATAGCATTTCAATTCAATAATGTCAAAAGATCTTAATGTAACAAAAGAAGTAAGCATTTATACTAGACCACTAAACCTAGTCAAACAACGAGCATAAGGAGATAAATCTTGAAAAATATGGAAATGAATTAGAATTCTAGTCAAATAGAACAAAATCGCGAAAAAACAGGTGCAACCGGACGACCTTCCGGACGTCTGGTACTGCGCGTCCGAATGGACAGAAGTCTTCTATCGGATGTCCGATAGAGTCGTCCGATTGAGCCACTCACGTCCGGATTGGCCAGAACTTTCACAGCAATTGCAACCGGACGTCCGGTAGGTCACGTCCGGTTGGCCAGAACTTTCACTCCCGTCTTCGGCCAGCTTTATCACGTTGATCCAAGTCTTTTGGGTCTTTGACTCCAACATGAAACTTGCTCTATTTTACGTCCCGGACATGGTTTCATCAATACTGGCTTTGATGAGCAACCCCAATGCATCTTTGACTCATTTTTCTCTCGATTGCGTCATCATCTCTTCTTCGATAATCAGCGGGTCTCGGTTTGGACTTGCATTTGTGACTCCCGCATCCTGGATCATATCAAAATGATTCATCCTCAAATCTTCAACTGCATCTGCATCAAATAGAGAGAGATCAGTAACATTAAATGTAGCTAAAATATTATACACACGTAGCAAATCCACTTTATATGCATTATCATTGATTTTCTTGATGACTTGGAATTGATCATCTCCACGCCGCTGCAACTTAGACTTCTCTTGGTTCGAAAAATGCTCATTTCTGAATGTACCCAGACCCAATCTCCTAGTTCAAATATCACGCGTTTTCTACCTTTATTTTCTTTCTATACAACGAGCGTACTCTTCTCTTCAATTTGTAGCCCGACCTTCTCTTGCAGTGACTTAACCAACTCGACATTTCTCTTACCATCCAAGCTACCTTGTTCATTTATAGGCAATGGTAACAAATCCAAAGGTGTTAGTGGATTGAACCTATAAACAATTTCAAACGGTGAAAATGAAGTAGTAGAGTGTACAGCTCTATTATAAGCAAACTCAATAAAGGGTAAACACTCCTCCCAGTTTTTCAAGTTCTTATTTATCACCGTACGAAGCAATTGAGTCATGGTTCTATCGACTACTTCAATTTGCCCATCGGTTTGTAGATAACAATTTGTAGAAAACAACAATTTAGTGTCTAACTTATTTCACAGAACACGCCAAAAATGACTCAAAAACTTAACATCTCGATCTGACACTATGCTCCTAGGGACTCCATGCAAACGTACTATCTCCCTAAAGAACAAATTTGCAATATTGGTTGCATCATCGATTTTGTGACATAATATATAGTGTGTCATTTTACTAAACCTATCCACCACAATAAATATTGAATCCCGACTCCTTTTTGTCCTAGGTAAACCCAACATAAAATCCATGGAAATATCCACTCAAGGCTCACTAGGTATAGGAAAAGAGTATACAAACCATGAGGTAAAACCTTAGACTTAACATTTTTACAAGTTATGCATTTTCCAAAAACTCATTTTAGGTCACTTTTCATTTTAAGCCAGTAAAAATATTTCCCTAACATGTCTAAAGTTTTTATACCCCAAAATGACCTATTAAACCTCCACTGTGTGCTTCCCTTACCAACAATTAATGTATAGAGCAATTAGGAATACACAGCTTATTTTTTCTAAACAAATACTCATCAAGCTTATAAAATTTATCGATAGCTCCCTTATTGCTTGCTTCATAAATATCAGAGAAATCAAGATCACTTACATACATGCTTTTAATGTGCTCAAAGTCAAGTAACCATGCATTTAAAGCATTTAGAAGCACGTACCCTCGAGACAATGCGTCCGCTACCACATTATCCTTACCTTGTTTATACCGAATGATGAAGGAAAATGACTCTATGAATTCCATCCATCTTACGTGCCTTTTGTTCATCTTACCTTGAACCCGCAAGTACTTCAACGACTCGTAATCGGTGTATGTCACGAACTCCTTAGGCTACAAGTAATGTTGCCAAGTTTCCAACGCCCGAACAAGTACAACTCCTTGTTATATGTTGGATAGTTCAAAGCAACTCCACTCAGTTTTTCAGTGAAGTAAGCTAAAGGCCTATGATCCTACATTAATACTGCTTTAATACCTATTCCTGATGCATCACACTCAATCTCGAAGATTTTCTCAAAGTTAGGTAATGTCAAAATAGGTGCTTTACACAATCTGTCCTTAATAGTATTAAATGACACGACCCGTCCCGAATCACCCTAGTGGACTCGAAATGTAACGTGCGCCGATAATAGATGATGGCTAGATGCCAAATCTATCACCAAGGCTTAATATGAATGACTATAAAACATGTGCCAACATAAAATATTTATGAAAAATGTAATGCAATGGGCCCAAAATAATTATGTAGTGCTCCACAAAAATTAATCATACAACTCATTATGTCATATGGCTGTCACTTAGAAATCATCAGGCTCCTCAAGCTATCAAGAACCAATACTACTTGTAAGAAAAATTGTGGGAAATTATGAGTCGAGAACTCAGTGAGTGGAAATTTTGAAAATAATTATACTTTTGGCTTTATACATAATTATCAAAATCAAGTCCATATCATTTAATAATTCACATGATAGTCTAGTACAATTATATCTAAAAAGTGAAACATTCTCAAAACTCTGTAAATATCATCTCATAATCACGATATAATCATCAACTAATATTTATAACACCATCTCATCATATCAACTGCACTTGAAATCCACCAGAAATGTACTCTCTGACTTAAATCTGTAATCCGTCCCTCGGGCTAATCATTTCCGACACGAGCCTCAAGTCCCCTCTGTGAACGGAAGTCGATCTCAAAGACCTCCCATAATCAATTCTAGAACACGGCTAAGGCCCCTCAGTGAACTATATGTACACAGTCAGACCCCTTCATCCCTAGTCAAGACCCCTCTTTATAGTATAGAACATGGCCAAAGCCCCTCAGTGAACTTGAAAAATATACAATCATGGGTACTTTTCTGGTCAATCTCAATATCACATATCTCACATTCCTATTCACAATTAATCCAAATAAAATCTTTAAAGAATTAAACCTCCAGTACACTCTATTTTGACATGATTGTTGACACTCCTCTCACATGTGTGGGATTCATGATTATCACCACTCACATGTGATTGGAGTGTCAAACTCAATGTCAACAAGAGTGTACTCGTAACATCATTGATCTTTAAATTCCACACATATCATAGTGAGAGAACTTTCATAATAAACATGTAATTGAACAAATAATTCACATAACGGCATATAATGCAATAGTATATTCAATTGATAAAATATTTGAAAATATTTAAGTTTTTTCCACTCACTAACTGAACTATGGAAAGAAATCAAATTAAATTGATGAGCTTTCCCGAGTTTTCACGTCACCACTTGAAATATGAAACCATATAACCAATTTAACAACCTCACTACCAAGCAGCTCTAAATATTCATAATCGAATACTAAAACTTAATTTCTCGAGACTTGAATAATTTTTCCAAATTCTCTTTACTCACTTGGAGCTAATTTCATTTTCTAGTCATTTCGCTAAAGTCTAATTCATCAAAATAATCTTCATTCCAAACATAAAAATAATTCCCCATTTACAAACTAGTGAAACTAATAATCATAATTCAACCAATTTAATTTACATATAGTTCCATAAAATTATTCTATCAAGTAAGTATTTCATCACAACTATCATTTCCCTAATTTATACATTTTCAAAATTCCAATTAAAAACTCTAGGGTTTTGCCCTAAATTGATATTTCTTATCTTTAGTGTAAATAGCCTTCCCAATTCAGCAATATTGACTTGGAATCATACTCTTTTCTTCAATCCAAAATTTAGAACTCTAGAGATTTCAACATAAATTATTTCTTTATCACTTGAAGCAAATAGATAAATTAAATTCAAGTTTGAAGAAATCAACACTTTTCTTCTTCTTCTTCTTCCATTTTACGCTTTCTTCCTTTCTTCTTTCTTTTTCTTTCTCTTTTTCTCTTCATTTTTCGGTCTCTTTCCCTTCCAGCTCTTTGCCCGTCCCAGCTTGTGTATGTATGTATATAAAAAAAATGATAGAATGGCTTCCGAAGTGACACTTGTAATCCACCAACTAATCATTTTTGTAATCAATTCCCTCTTATTTTTTGAACAAAATCTAGTCATTAACTTTCCATACTTGTAAATTAAATCCCCAAGTTTAAATTTTATCCCTCTTCAACCATTAAGTATCTTAAATTATAAAATAAACATCAATGAAATATTTTATTCAATTTAAGTCCCAATAAAATGATTTACTTTATTTAAGTCCTTATTTGACTTTGACTTTGACCAATTAAACATTTGACTTTGAATAAATAATATTGACCTTTGACCAGTATGAAATGTGGTGTAACATTAAATACATGTTCTTGTACATTACCCCAATGAAAGCCTACACTCTTCTTAACAATTTCAATGAGTGGTATAGTGATTGTGTTAAAATCCTTTACAAACCGCCTATAAAAACTAGCCAATTCATGGAAACTCCTAACTTCATTTATGCTCTTAGGTGTTGGCCAATCCTTAATAACTTTAATTTTCTCTTCATCCACTTCTACCCCATTAACACCAACTACAAATCCTAGAAAGAGAAGCTTTTCCATGCAAAATGTACATTTCTTGAAATTAGCATACAATTGTTCTTTTCTCAACTCCACAAGCACACAATTCAAATGTTCTAAATGCTCATCTAGGATTTTGCTTTAGATTAAGATGTCATCAAAATAGACTACAATAAATTTTCCTATAAAAGTACGCAAACCATGATTCATCAATCGCATAAAAGTGCTAGGTACATTAGTGAGACCAAACGGCATAACCAACCGCTCATATAGTCCACATTTAGTTTTAAATGCCGTTTTCCACTCATCCCGCATACGAATTTGATGGTACCCACTCTTAAGATCAATCTTACTAAAAATACAAGCACCATGCAATTCATCTAGCATATTATCTAACATAGGTATGGGGTGACGATACTTGATCGTTATGTTGTTGATAGGCCTGCAGTCCACACACATCCTCCATGTACCATCCATCTTCAGTACTAATAGAACAGGTACAACACATGGGCTCATGCTCTCCCTCATATAACATTTGCTCATCAACTCCTCCACTTGCTTTTGAAGCTCTTTTGTCTTATCCGGATTACTTCGGTAAGCTGGTCGGTTTGGGAGGAAAGCTGGGTATGAAGTCAATTTGATGCTCGATGCCTCAAATCAATGGCAATCCACTTGGCACGTCATCCGAAAACATGTCTTCAAATACCCGCAACAAAGACTCAACTAAACTAGGGAGGGGTGTGTTAGATTCCTCACAGTTGAAGAGTGGTTCCTTGTATACCAATAACAACACTGGTTTTTTTGTCAACTATAGCCTTTTTCAATTTACTCTCCCTTGCAAAGAAGTTAGCTTTCAACTTTTCTCTCCACTCAACTGGCTATTTTTCTCTCCTCTCATGTGGTCTCTCTCTCTCTCTCTCTCTCTCTCTCTTTCCCTACTTTTGACCACCTCACCATTTTCTCTCTTGCTCACTGTTTTATCTCCTTTTTCCAAACTCTCTTGTTCTTTCTCTTCCTCATTTCTCAATTTAATTTGGTCTTCATAAACTTGTGTCAGTGTTAATGGCGCAAGAGTAATAGACTTTCTCTCCTTGACAAAACTATACCGAATTTTGTACCCATCTTAGTTAACTTTTCTATCATACTTCCATGGCCTCCCTAATAAGATATGACCTGCTTTCATAGGCACCACATCGCATACAACCTTATCATTATAATCCACAATCGAGAAAGTAATCATCATTCGTTTATTCACCCTAACTTCTCCATTTTCATTTAACCATTGTAATTTATAAGGCCTAGGGTGTTTAATTAATATCAATCCCAATTTCTCAATCGAGGTTGTGCTAGCTACATTCGTACAACTACATCTATCAATTATGTTACTACATATCTTATCATTGATGTTGCATCGTGTATGGAATATGTTTTTCCGCTGCTGTTCCGTATCATCCGCCTTGACTTGAGTGTTAAGAGCTTTCATTGTGACCAACAGCTCCCCAACAATAGCAAATTCCACTGAGTCTCCATGATCACTAACCTCTTCCAACGTCGGCATGCCCTCAAATTCATCCCCATTGTCAGTCACCATTCTTCATTGTGCAAAATCATTGTCCTTTTGTTTGGATATTGAACAGAAATGTGTCCTTTCCCTAAGTACCTAAAGAACTGGATATCCTGATTTCTGGCTGGTTGTGATTCTACCTTTGGTATTGTCTTGCTAGCATTTTCATCCCATCCTTTTAGCAGTTGAGTTCTCCCTTTCTAATCAGCTTCATCTCCTTTGTTATCCCACCTCGATTTTCAATTTGAGTTAGAACCCAAAGTACCCAATGGTAGCCTAGCTGTTCCCTTTCGCTTTAACTGTTTCTTAACCTTCATGGTCACATGCAACATGTCTTCCAACTCCACATAATGCTGCAATTCCACCACATTAGCGATCTCCTTGTACAACCCATTCAAGAATCTAACCATAGTAGCTTTTCGATCTTCTTCCACATTTGCCATAATCATCAAAATCTCCATCTCCTTATGATAGTCTTCTACGCTCTTCGCCCCTTGATACAAACTCTGCAGTTTCTGATGGAGTTTCCTGAAGTAATGACTAGATACGAACTATTTTTTCATCGCTGCCTTTAATTCATCCCAAGTATTGATAGGACTCTCCCAGTTCCGACGCCGTGAAGTAACCATTTGATCCTAAAAAGTGATGGCATAATTAGTGAATTCCAACACCGCAATCTTATCCTCCGAATAGTTATGGTAATCAAAAATCAACTCCAACTTCTTCTCCCAATCTAAGTATGTCTCGGGATCACTTCTACCCTTAAATTATGGAATTGTCATTTTTACAATACCCAAATTACCATCAACTTCACCTCCATGATTATTTCTACCTTGTCGTTCAGACTTATCTCCTCTATGCCTCATCTGTCTCATCTCAACCCCTTCATACTCATCTTCACCCCCCATTCACTACCGATCTCATGCTCATCCATCCTAGGAACTCGTCTACCCGTCCCCTATCAAGATTACATCTACCGATTGTCCCCAGCTAATATTTGTCATCAAAGTACTCAATTTCTCCATGTTTTCCCTATATCTAGCAATAATCGTTCAAACTGATCCATCATCTCATTCTGCCTGTTGGTCTGATTACCGTATCAGCTGGAATTTGAACCTTCCATATCAGACATTTTCTCAATTTCTGCCTCACCAAGTTCGCTCAGAATCACTCAATTGGCTTTTACCCTTTAATAGTCTCACCATTTGCCGTTTAACACTCAATACCTTCACCAAGTGCTTCCAAAGATAACAATGAACTTATCAGACCAAACTTGTGAATTCAAAACCGAATATGATAAGGAATGTGACTCAAGAGAATTATAGAAATTTGAAATTTTGGAATGAAAAATTTAAGGAACCTAAGGGAAATTTCATTATGCTTCTTCTCTAGTTTTATCAAGGTAATAAACTCAGGTTCCATCGTGGATTGAACTATATAAGTTTGACCTCCAATGGTAAATACATAAGCACTTGTAGACTTTGAGTCCTTTATGTTAGGTATCTAATTCCCATCGATGTATTCTTCTAACATGACAGGATGACTTGAGTAGTGTAATCCATAATTAATTGTGTGTCTTAAGTATTTAATAACTCGGGGTTTATGCCTTCCAATGGTCAATACTTGGATTACTTGTAAATCTACTCAACTTATTGACTGCATATGCTATATCTGGATGCGTGCAGTTGGTAATATACATCAAGCTACCTATGACGCATGAATATTCCAATTGAGATACGGAATCACTGGTATTTTTAGCTAAGTGTAAACTTAAGTCTACTGGTGTGTTAACTGGTTTACCATCATATGCCTTAAACTTCTTAAGTATAGCCTCAATATAATGTGATTGAGACAATGAAAAATAGTCA
Source organism: Osmanthus fragrans (assembly GCA_019395295.1). Classification (NCBI taxonomy): domain Eukaryota; kingdom Viridiplantae; phylum Streptophyta; class Magnoliopsida; order Lamiales; family Oleaceae; genus Osmanthus; species Osmanthus fragrans. The sequence goes on along the minus strand of CM033348.1, from coordinate 12,531,372 downwards.
AGTGTATTAGAGAGTTTAATCCCTAATATCACGTCAACCACTCCCATATCTTTTATGTCAAAATATTTTATCAACATTGTCTTAGTTGAGGTAATATTGTTCGAGTTGTTTTCCATGATTAGCATATCATCAACATATAGACAGACATACGATCAAGTATTCATTAGATGTGTTTTTAACGTTGACACATTTTTCACACTCATTATTTTTGAAGCCATTTGACAACATAGTTTTGTCAAGATTTTCAAATAATTGCTTCGATACTTGTTTTAATCCATAAAATGATTTTACAAGCCTACACACTTTTTTCGCCTTTCCCGAAGCAGCAAACCCTTCAGGTTGTTCCATATGTATTTTTTTTTTCTAATTCACCATTCAAAAATGCAGTATTGGCATCCATTTGATGTATTTCAAGATTATGCAATGTCGTGATAGCAATCAATACTCTATTTGATGTGATCCTATCAAAGAAATCTAATCATTTTTTGTCTATACCCTTTGTCTACTAATCTAGCCTTATATTTGCCTATTGATCCATCCGACTTCAATTTCTTTTTGAAGATCCATTTGCAGCCTAAAGCTTTGTTTCCCGGAGAGAGTTAAACCAATTCTCAAATATGGTTATACATAATGGATGTGATTTAATTATTAGCTGCTTCTTTCTAAAAAGGAGCTTGGAGAGTGGCCATTGCTTTGTTAAACGTCCTTCGATCATTTTCTAGTAGGTACGTTAGAAAATTTGGTCCAAAGGTTTTATATATAAATCATTTTCCTTTTACTGCGCCTTAGTTCTTCATCTACTTGATGCTTACCATCTGTAGTTTCGTAAGTTCATTTATGTTAGCTTATTTCTTTTTCTTTACAAGTAAATATATTTTCAAAGAAAGCAACATTCCCTGATTTAATAATAGTACTGCATGAACAAAATCTAGTTGTGATTTATGAATCAGAAATCGATATGCACTACTATTATTTACATATCCAATAAAGACAATCTATTGTATTCGGGGCAATCTTTACTTGTTTAGGTTTAGGTATTTGTACCTTTATTAATCATCCCATACTTTACGATATTTGTTGAAAGTTTTCAAACCTTTCAATAACTAATAAAGTGTTTCAACCTTGCTTTTGTATGGTATTTTATTAAAGATATGATTTTCAAAAAGTATAGCCTCCCCCCACAAGTTTTGAGGTAAGCTTGAAGTTATCAACATTGCAAATTCATCATTTTCTTAAGCATTCGATTTTTTCATTCAGCAACACCGTTAGATGAGGTGAGTATGGTATCGTTGTTTGATGAATGATTCCAAATTCTGAACAAAATTTTCAAATAGTGCAACATATTCTCTACCTCAATCACTATGAATCGTCTTTATTTGTATTCCAAGTTGATTTTCAACTTCATTTTTATAGTGTTTAAACATTTCCAAAGCTTCATCTTTGCTTTTCAACAAGTATACATAACTGTGTCTTGTACAATCATCTATTAATGTGATGAAATACTTTTTACCACCTTTTATTTAGACAAACTTTAAATCACACATATCTATGTGAATAAGTTTCAAAGGTGTTGTGTTTCGTTCAACCGAATGAAACGACACTTTGGCAAACTTGAACTCTATACAAATTTCGCATTTTTCATTTGCAATAAAATGCATACTTGATAGTAAATTTAAATTCATTAACTTACGTATAGAATTAAAGTTTGCATACCCTAATTTATGATGCCATAAATTAGACAACTCAAGAGTATAAGTAGAAGAAGACATTTTATTCCTTGAGTTATTGGGTGCAATAGAAAGGCTATTCGAATAGTCCATCTTCTACAGAGTCTTTGTCTGCATATATATTGTTCTTGGTAAGTATAAATTTATCAGATAAAAAGACTAATTTAAACCATTCTTGCAAAACAAAGAACCCGACACCACGTTCTTGCGAATATTCGACACATGATGAATGTTTTAAGGCTAAGTTCCTTGTCGGATGTCATTTTCAAAATTACTTTGCCTTGTATCTTCAACCTTTGAACTTGAAGAGTTTTCCACAAAGAACTTCTCACTATCGGTTGGAGTGTAGGATGAGAATATTCCTTTATTGGCACAAATATGACATGTAGCACCCATATCCACCCGCTATTCCACGGGATTTCCAACATTAAAAATAATGGCTGACAAGTTTATATCTGATATATCATCAGATATTGCATCATATTTGGTGATATTCGCTTGGACTTGCTTCTTGGGTTTGCGACAATCAACAAAGCAATGTTCAGCCTTTCCGCAATTATAACAATTGCCTTATACTTCTTTACATTCTTCTAGGAGGATTTGGCAAAATACTTCCTCTTTTTGTTCGTCTCATTTAATTTTCCACAATAGCATTAACTTGTGGTATATGACTCCTAATACGTTAGTCCTAATTTTTATTATCTTCTTCAATTCTCAACTGAACGATGAGTTCTTCAATATTCATCTCCTTGTATTTATGCTTGAGATAAATCTTGAAGTCCTTTGACATGGATGGAAGTTTCTTGATAATTGCAGCCACTTTAAATGATTCACTTAGAGTCATATTTTCGACGTGAATGTCTGGAGAATTACCTGCAATTCTTGTATTTGACTGATAACCGTCTTTAAATCTACCATTTTGTCGTTCAAGAATTTTCCCACGATGAACTTCTTAGTTCTGACATCATCAATATATTTCATCCCCATGGATTCCTATAGTTCATTTGCAGACTTCTTGGAACTATACACACTGTAAAGTGTGTTGTCCAACCCGTTCAGCATGATAATTCTTACACAAGAAGTCTGAATGATTCCAATCATCCAATGCTACTAGCAATGCCCTATTATTTTCCTTTTCCTACACAGCGAAAGCATCTTTATTCAAGAATTTTTCAAAATATAGGGTTGTGAAATAGAACAACATTTTCTGTTGACATCTCTTAAAATCAGCCACTAAATTTCCCCAGTTTCTCTCCATGTGGAATGGATTTTGTGTGAACAGTAAGAGGGGGCATCCACAACCGGAGGAATCACAATGGTAGGAAACAAGTTAGGAACAAGTACTTCCGAAGTTCCCATATTCGAAGTATCATTCAAAGTAATGTCGGTATTGTTAACCGTATTCATTTACATTTACATAAAACATAAGATGAACCAAACAAGATCAAGATCCAAGAAAAAGTAGGAGAAGTTAAACTAAAACAATATCTGTTTAACCGAATAGAAATCAAATATAAAGTTATCACTCAAATGCAAAATCGACTTAAGTTTGTAGTCTTGCCAATGGAATTGAATGATGACTTTAAAATCAAACTTACCAGCCTTACAAAAATTGGACAGAGTAACGGCAAGAAGTAGAAGAATAAACACCATAGAAATGATATTAAAACACCAATGAAAATGAACAAAGTAACACCAAGGAAATGAATGCAAAGTCGAGGTAAGAGTTGAATCTTTTGTCCTTAAGTCGATTTTGCCCTGCAATGGTGCCGATGGATGATGGCAATATACTCCCAAGATATAACGACTACCTTCTTGTATTTGTAGCACTCCAAAACACAAAAAATGAACCAAAATATGGCCTTTGTACTCATTTCTTGCATGAAATGAAAATAGATTTTTATGCATAATTTTGGCTAAAGAAATATGAATTTTTATGTCATGCTATGTGTAAGTGTTATGCCCTAGGTCCAATCGATTTAGGTTGTAAACACTTTTAATATGTTTAATGCATTTATTTTGACAAGATCTATTGTTTATTTAAATTGATAGTCTGATGAATGATATTAAATAATAGAGTCCGTAGATTCAAGTTTCAGTAGTTTGTTAATCACAAGGAGTTGTGATTGTGATTTGATTGAATCTTAAACAATCCATGGTCGTAAGTAAGAACGAGATACGGATATTGTTATTACGGATAGACCATCACGTGTGGCCTTTCTTACTTATGAAGTAAGTAGCTGATCTCACAAGTTAAAGTGTAGTGACACTTAAATGAACACATGAATGTTTTGTTATAGAAGAAAACGTTGGAGACCCGCTGGGGAGATTCCACATGGATAGCTAACTGAGTGTCAGTGGTTAATCTCCAATGTTCGGTAGTGGAATTGATCCTTCGAATTGAGATCATCATAGTATCTTATATGGGGACAGTCATACTTTGGTGATGCTGGAAGTTGCTCTGTCAAGGGCCGCTAATACGGCGTCGTTCGGGTATGTCAAGAATCATATGAAGGTTGTGAATGATCAATAGAGGATTCGTCACTCTTAGATAGTAAGAGTTTGTGATCTACATTTCATCCAATTAAATTGATAATGAAATCCTTGGCCAAGGTGTACACATAAGTCGAAAAGAAGTTTCAACTTACATTGACTTAATAGTGGAATGAAAGATATGATCGATAATCGAGATTGACACATATCCATATCCCGTAATTGATCGGATCATATTGACGAAGGGATTATACTTTCACGATAAATGAACGAGTTTGGTTTTGTCATACAACGTGACATTTCCCATCGCATGTATTGCCCTGACACATTGCTAGATGTCAATTTGGGACGACGGATGTGAATTAGTATTAAATCAAAAGAGTGTTTTGGTTTATCTTTTTTATTAGATCAAAATAATAATTCACGACGTTAGGCATCGTGATTGGGAACCTAATGGGTCACACACAAAATGAGAATTGGAAGATTGAGAGTTACCAATTAATTAATTGACAATCGTTGGATAATTAATTAATTGGGTTACTTATTAATAGGCCCGAATTAATTAATAAGATTAATTAATTCATGGACCGGATTTAATTAATTGGATTAATTAAATACTGGACCGGGTTAACTTTAAAGGACGGGCCAAGTCCGTTTGGGCTTATGTATAAGTTGCTAGGGTTTTAAAGATTGTAGAGATTATTCATTATTCTTGCTAGCACAAGAAATAAAACCCTGATTTTCTCTCTACATTGTTCTCTGTGTGGATACTATTGGAGGCTGGACAATTGGATAGCCGTGGGAGGCAGATCAGGATTGCTGAAGCACTAGCAAAAGAGTTTGCAGATTTCACAAAAGGTAAAATTTATATCACAATTTCTATCTAAACGCAAAGTAGATCGTTGGTAGGAATTGAAAATTGCTATATTTCTGCTGTGCGTGTTTAAGTAAATTCCCAACAGTGGTATCAGAGCCTACTTTGTATTTGTTAGAAATTGTTTTACATGTTAACACAATCAAAAGTTGATTATTCATGTTACTCTTGAATCTAGCAATTAGAAAATTTGTTTTTTATTTTTTTCTTGAAAATCTGTTTTGAAAAAAAAAAAAAAAAAAAATTCGGATCGGTGGGCGACAGTGGCGCGCTGGTGGCACGCCGCCCGGCAGCAAGCTGCTACCCTCGTTGCAGCAGCGTTGCTGCTACCAGCAGCCCAGCAATGGCTGGGCTGCAGGATTGGGCGGTGCCGGTGCAAAACCAAGAAGAAAAAAAAATTAGGTTTTTCAAAAACGGGTGAAGACGGGGGGCTTCTCTGCAATTTGTGAAATTGTGGGGCTCCGGCTGCAATTACGTAAAAGGGGGTTGTTTTGCAATTTTTAAATGGAGGACTTGTGATGTAAATTCCGAAATTGGGATGGTCTCTTTTATAAATCTGAAAAAGGGGTCAAAAATGTAATTTTGAAAGTGGTTTTGAATTGGAATATTAAAATGATTTTAAATTTGATTTTCAAATGGGTTTGACCTAAAATTATAATTTTGACCCAATTAAAATTTTATTTAAAATTGACGACTTCTATATTTTTGTTAAAATTAGATTTTAACTTAAATATTTAATTTCAACCCTAAATTGAATTTTATTTTGTTTAGGAGTTTTTCTAAATTAAAATATAAATTCATTTTAAAGTAGAGTTGGACTCTAATTTTATATTTAATAAAATTTGATTTTAATTAAACTATTCACCCTAGTATATTCTTAAGATTAAAGTTAGACTCTAATTGAATATTTAATTAGAATATGATTTTAATTAAATGGTTTTGCCCTATAATTATGGAATTAGAGTTTGACTCAAATTCGATATTTAATTAAAATTTGATTTTAATTAAATAAGCCCGCTAATTAAATTAATTGATTAATTCGATTAATTAATTATTTAATTTTTCCGATCCATATGTCTGAATGGTTTAAACAACTTTAATTGCTAGATTCTTAAAACATGCCTGCATATAATATTAGATATTATATAGGAACATTTATATGATGAATGTTGATTAATGGATGATTATGGACTCGACCATGTGGATGTGTTGAATGAATGGTTTAATTCTTGTTGTTTTATGGGTCTGCGAGCTCTTAATTGTTTTGAGCCTGCGCGCCTGTTGATATTGTTATTATTATGGGCCTGCGAGCTCTTAATTGTTTTGGACTTGCGAGTCCGTTGCTATTTTATATATATGGGCTTGCGAGTCCAATTTTATTTAGGTCTGCGTGCCAACTAGTATAGGATACATGTTCTGGTCTAATTGAAGACACAGGAAGAGGAAGATACCATGGAGATGGTGCATTGATAATGATTCAATGCAATACCCCCTAGGAATTGACCAACTAGTCTTCCTTTTGGCTCAGGAAGACTAGATAGAATTAGTCCATAATCATCCACACTATTATATGTATGTTTATTTTCATAATTGATGCATGTTTAAATAAATAAATAAATATATATATATATATATATATATATACTCATAGATGAGACCTATGCATGATAAATCCCTCGTCAAAATATTAAGTCAATTTTATTATTAGCCTTCCATCATTATAGTGAAAAACGAGAATCCTAAATCGATCTCAGCTTGTTGAGTACACTCAAGGCTGGTCTATATAGGGATATGTTTGACACTATGAAACATTAGATGTTTCTGAATGATGGGTTTGACTTAACTAAAATTTATCTTTTGTTGAGTACACTCAAGGAGATAAAATTTAGAGGCGTGTTATGCTAACACATAAGATGTGTGAAGATAATGAGTTTTCGGCTTAATGATATAGCAATTGTGTAGAGATACAATTGATAATAATATCTACCCAAATGTTTTATCAAGATTTGTTGAGTACACTCAAGGTTTTGACATAACAGATGGGATCCCAGCCCACTGGGAATCAAATGTTGATTCTAATAATTTATGTATAAAGGTCATAAATTTATGTTAAACAGTGGGAGCAAATTTAATTGAAGTCCATATTAAATTTGTGCAATGCATTTTAATACATATTAATTCTTTACTTTTCGTCATTTACAGTTTTGAATCATGAGTAATCATATAAATTTGAGAGGCATACTTGATGCCAACAAACTGACCGAACCAAATTTTCTCGATTGGCACCGTAATTTGAGAATTGTTCTCAGGCATGAGAAAATTTGGTATGTCCTTGAGCAGCCCTTTCCAGGGGTACCTACTGAAAACTCTATTGAGGAAGAGGTAGCTACTTACAACAAATACAGTGATGACGATAATACTGCAGCATGTGTGATGCTTACAGCCAAGTCACCTGAGTTGCAAAAGCAACATGAGGGTATGGATGCTTACACTATGATTTTTCGTCTGAAGGAGTTGTATAATGAAAATCACGTGTGGAAAGATATGATACTTCCAAGCAACTGTACCGGTGCAAAATGGCAGAGGGATCTTCAGTCAGTGCTCATGTACTGAAGATGATTGGCTTTATTGAAAAATTGGGTCAACTGGGTTTCATAATGGACCACGAGCTAAGTGTTGACTTAGTTCTACAATTTCTGCCAGATAGTTATTCACAGTTCATCATGAACTTTAATATGAATAAGATCGAATGCACACTTCCTGAGTTGCTTAATATGCTTAAGACTGTTGAACCCAATGTCAAAGCGAATACTGGGCATGTGTTAGCCATTCAATCTTCTAAGGGCACTAAGAGGAAGATTAAAGGAAGTTTTAAGAAAACATCCAAGAAGGCTAAGGGTACTATCAAAATAGTTAAAGTAAACAAGGACAATACCAAGTCTGATGACTCGTGCTATCACTGTGGAGTGAAAGGTCATTGGAAGAGGAACTGCAAGGCTTACCTCGCAAGTTTGAAGTCAAAGAAGTCTTCTGAAACTTCTACTTCAGGTAATTTTGTTACCGAGGTTAATATGTCTACTTCGTTAGCTTCTTGGGTATTAGATACCGGATGTGGATCTCATATTTGTATAAATATGTAGGGACTAAAGAAAAGTAGACCATTGCAGAAAAGAGAAGTTGACCTGCGTGTGGGAAATGGAGCAAGAGTTGTTGCATTAGCTATAGGGACATACTTCTTACCATTGCCTTCGGATTTAGTATTAGAATTAGAAAATTGTTATTTTGTTCCTGCCATTACTAAAAACATTAATTCTATTTCATGTTTGGACATGAATGATTTTTCAATTATTGTTAAGAACAATCGTTGTTCGTTTGATAAAGATGAGATCTTTTATGGTTGTGGCATATTACAAAATGACATTTATATTCTTGATACTGAAACGTCTATTATGAGTATAGAAAATAAAAGGCATAAATGTGATAATCTAAATAATACTTATCTCTGGCATTGTAGACTAGGTCACATCAATGAGAAACGCATTTCCAAGTTACATAAAGATGGATTCTTGGGGTCAACTAATTTTGAATCATTTGACAAGTGCGAATCGTGCCTATTAGGCAAGATGACCAAATTTCCTTTTACTGGAAAGGGAGAAAGAGCTGCACAATTACTGGGTCTAATACATACCGATGTATGTGGACCCATGTCAATAACTGCTAGAGGTGGTTTCTCTTACTTCATCACATTTACTGATGATCATTCTAGATATGGTTATGTATATTTGATGAAGTTCAAGCATGAAGCACTTGAAAAGTTCAAGGAATTCAAACTTGAAGTAGAGAAACAAACAGGTAAAAATATTCTCACACTAAGATCAAATCGAGGTGGAGAATATCTGAAAGGAAAATTTTTAGATTATCTAAAAGAAAATGGGATTCTCTCGCAGTGGACTCCACCATATACACCGCAACATAATGGTGTATCTGAACGGAGGAACCGTACACTATTAGATATGATGAGCCATGCAAACCTCCCAAAATCGTTTTGGGGTCATGCACTAATTATCGCGTGCTACACACTAAATCTTGTCCCATCTAAATCGGTCGACAAAACTCCATACGAGTTATGGAAAGGAAAAAGACCCAACTTATCTCATATGAAAATATGGGGCTGTGACGCTTATGTGAAGCGTACTGAATCGGATAAACTTGAGACTAAGTCCGATAAATGCATATTTGTGGGGTATCCAATTGGATACCAGTTCTACAATCCCGTCGAGAAGAAGGTGTTCATCTTAAGACATGCCATATTCCTAGAGAAAGAGTTTATTCAGGAGAGGGCAGTGGGAGCAAGTTAGAACTTGAAAAAGTTCATGAATCCACAGATGTTGTTGACCGATTAGATGACCCTGAGTCTGATCCCACACCCGCTGAAGGATTAACTCCTAATCAGGATATAGAGATACCTGAGGACACTCCGGCTCAGCGTAAATCAAGTAGGACCATTCGACCTCCCAAAAGGTACGAATTCACGATTACTAATCAAGTATTGTTAATCGAGGATGATGAGCCTACTAATTACGCAGAAGCAAAGTCAAATGTTGACTCAAAGAGATGGCAAGAGGCTATGGAATCCGAAATGAACTCAACGTATGAAAACAAGGTTTGGACCTTGGTCGACCCTCCTGATGGGATAAAACCCATAGGTTGTAAATGGGTTTACAAGAAAAAGGTCGACCCTCCTGATGGGATAAAATCCATACATACAAAGCAAGGCTAGTAGCGAAAGGTTATACACAAAGACAAGGTGTTGACTTTGATGAAACTTTTTCGCTTGTAGCCATGCTGAAGTCCATTCGGATTTTGCTTGCAATTGTTGCATACCACGATTATGAGATATGATAAATGGATGTCAAAACCGCTTTCCTTAACGAAAACCTACAAGAGGAAGTGTACATGACACAACCTGAAGGTTTTGAGTCCAAAGAAGCCAACAAGGTATGTAAGCTTAATCGATCCATTTATGGGTTGAAGCAAGTCTCTAGGAGCTAGAATCTTCGTTTTGATGAGACAATCAAAGAGTTTGATTTTATTAAAAATGAAGATGAACCGTGTGTATATAAGAAGACAAGTGGGAGCGCTGTCGTATTTCTTATACTATATGTAGACGACATATTATTATTAATGGGAAACGATATCCCAATGCTTCAATCAGTAAAATTGTGGTTGTCAAAGAATTTCTCCATGAAAGATATGGGAGAAGCAGCATATATCTTGGGAATTAAGATCTATAGAGATAGATCTAAAAGATTGCTTGGCTTATCCCAATTTTCGTACATAGATAAAATCTTGAGAAGATTTAACATGGAAAAGTCCAAAAGGGGGTTGTGTCCCATGTCACACGGGATTTATCTCTCAAAAGATATGTGTCCTAAAACACATGATGAAAGGAGTCGCATGGATAAGATTCCCTATGCCTCAGCGATAGGATCTATCATGTATGCGATGCTATGTACGAGACCAGATGTTTCATACGCTCTAAGTGTTACGAGCAGGTTTCAAGCAAACCCTGGTGAGAAACATTGGATAGCAGTTAAGAACATTCTTAAGAACTTAAGAAGAACTAAAGATGTGTTCTTGATATATGGAGGAGATGAACTGAAGGTTCATGGATATACTGATACTAGGTTCCAAACTGACAAGGATGATAGCAAATCTCAATCTAGATATATGTTTACTCTCAACAACGGAGCGGTTAGTTGGAAAAATTTCAAACAAGAGACAACCGTTGATTCAACAACGGAAGCCGAGTACATTGCTGCTTCTGAAGCAGCGAAGGAAGCTGTCTGGATCAAGAAGTTCGTCAATGAACTGGGAGTTGTTCCAAGCATTGTTGATCCCATACCTTTGTATTGTGATAACAATGGAGCCATCGTACAAGTGAAGGAACCGAGGTCTCATCAACGATCCAAACATATGCTAAGGCGATATCATCTCATCAGGGAGATTATACAAAGAAATGACGTGAAGATAGAGCGAGTTTCCACGGATGATAACATTGCAGATCCATTGACAAAGCCGTTGTCACAGCATAAGCATGATCGTCATGTAGAGGCTTATGGTATTAGATACATGAGTAATTGGATCTAGTGCAAGTGGGAGTTTGTAAGTGTTATGCCCTAGGTCCAATCGATTTAGGTTGTAAACACTTTTAATATGTTTAATGCATTTATTTTGACAAGATCTATTGTTCATTTAAATTGATATTCTGATGAATAATATTAAATAATAGAGTCCGTAGATTCAAGTTTCAGTAGTTTGTTAATCACAAGGAGTTGTGATTGTGAGATACAAATTACGTTTTATTGAATCTTAAACAATCCATGGTCGTAAGTAAGAACGAGATACGGATATCGTTATTACGGATAGACCATCACGTGTGGCCTTTCTTACTTATGAAGTAAGCAGCAGATCTCACAAGTTAAAGTGTAGTAACACTTAAATGAATACGTGAATGTTTTGTTATAGAACAAAATGTTGGAGACCCGCTGGGGAGATTCCACATGGATAGCTATCTGAGTGTCAGTGGTTAATCTCCAATGTTCAGTAGTGGAATTGATCCTTCGACTTGAGATCATCATAGTATCTTATATGGGGACAGTCATACTTTGGTGATGCTGGAAGTTGCTCTGTCAAGGGCCGCTAATACGGCGTCGTTCGGGTATGTCAAGAATCATATGAAGGTTGTGAATGATCAATAGAGGATTCCTCACTCTTAGATAGTAAGAGTTTGTGATCTACAATTCATCCAATTAAGTTGATAATGAAATCCTTGGCCAAAGTGTACACATAAGTCGAAAAGAAGTTTCGACTTACATTAACTTAAATGAAAGATATGATCGATAATCGAGATTGACTCATATCCATATCCCGTAATTGATCGGATCATATTGACGAAGGAATTATAGTTTCACGATAAACGAACGAGTTTGGTTTTGTCATACCACGTGACATTTCCCATCGCATGTATTGCCCTGACACATTGCTAGATGTCAATCTGGGACGACGGATGTGAATTAGTATTAAATCAAAAGAGTGTTTTGGTTTATCGTTTTTTATTAGATCAAAATAATAATTCATGTTGTTAGGCATCGTGATTGGGAACCTAATGGGTCACACACAAAATGAAAATTGGAAGATTGAGAGTTACTAATTAATTAATTAACAATCGTTGGATAATGAATTAATTGGGTTACTTATTAATAGGCCCGAATTAATTAATAAAATTAATTAATTCATGGATCGGATTTAATTAAATACTGGACCGGGTTAACTTTAAGGGATGGGCCAAGCCCGTTTGGGCTTATATATAAGTTGCTAAGGTTTTAAAGATTGTAGAGTTATTCATTATTCTTGCTAGCACAAGAAATAAAACTCTGGTTTTCTCTCTACATTGTTCTCTGTGTGGATACTATTGGAGGCTGGACAATTGGACAGCCGTGGGAGGCAGATCAGGATTGCAGAAGCAGAAGAAATAGCAAAAGAGTTTGCAGATTTCACAAAAGGTAAAATCTATATCACAATTTCTATCTAAACGCAAAGTAGATCCTTGGTGAGAATTGAAAATTGTTATATTTCCGCTGTGCATGTTTAAGTAAATTCGCAACACTATGATTGTACATTATTGGGATGTTTTAATGGATGTCCCAAAGGTCTTACTTATAGAAGAGAAGAGGTGTGAAGGGAGAGATACACCCCAAAACTCACCAACCTTCATGAAGGGTCACCACCTATTCCGTCGTTAGCCTACTGCTGGCGTGTCGCTCGAGTGCCACGGGTATTATTTTAAGCAAAGACTTGTCACTTGTGTGTCGCTCAAGTGACAATCTTATCGCTCGCTCACTGCTTGATCGCTAGGTGAGCGGTTGAGTTTCGCAAAATCTTGGCTAGTTTTTTCTCTTTTCATTCCAAATTTGAACCGTAATTTCTCATTCATCCAAAATTTGTTTTATGCTTAACCAATTCCAAATGGATTATTAAATCGATTTAAGCATGCTTGGATTTTTGTATAGAATTTTAAAATGTTATAATAAAATATATCTAGACAATTAAATTAGTTTAGGCTAATAGTTGCGGTGATTCGTCAAATCCCTTGGTGGGAGGAATGATCCCCTTTGTGGGTTTTAAACATTTTTATCGATGTTCAATATTTAAAATGACGTCTTGCCTATATATACTAGTCTATAATTTTCAACGTATTTTAGGTGGAAATAAGAAATTTTAGATCTATTCCCCGAAAATTATCAAATATCTAATAAAATCGCTAAAAGTCATTCCAATCATGAAAATAATATTTTTGAAATAAAAATTAAGTTGCATCGGGGGGAATAATTACTCGATGGTTTTGGCATGAGATCTACGACTACGAGCACAGTTATAGACATAACAAAATGCTTGCAAGATCATCAACAACAATATCAAAATAACTGATACAAAAGTGAGAGACTGCCACGACCCAGCAACATGTTTCATCAAGTTGTCAACTTTAACCTTCCATCTTCCATTGTAATTCATGTTCACATCTTCAATCACTTTTGTTGGGTATTGACACTTAGTTGTCAACCAACTAAATTTGTATATTGTGGTTTCTATTTAGTTGGTCTAGTTTAGTGAAAATCTAACTAGACATGTGTTAAAATTTATTATATTTGGGAATGTACTAGCCTAGGGGAGAAGACATGTGGCCTATGCTAGAAGTCTTGTATGTGTCTGGCAACTTGCTGTATATAATGGAGCCCTTTGTAACTCGAAAATACACAATCAATAATTAAAGATGTAGACATTAAAGCATTTTTCCTCTTCACTTCTGCAGGTGAAAACCAGGAGAATGTATATGTGTTTTATGTTTATACTTTTATGTTTATGTTTTATATTGTTTATTGTTTATTGTTTATATTTTATTAATGTTTTACCACTGCCCTTCTTCCTCAAGTTTGTAACCACATTTTTTATAAGTTATTAAACTCTTTCCTTCCCCAGCTCGATCCCAGCATATTCATTCTTCATACTAAAGAAAATTGTATCAGAAATTCTGCTTATCAAAGAATCTTTCGATTATTTTATTTTTAACAACTTTATCCAAGAAGGATACCTTTGTTAATCTAATAGACTGGCTCATGCCATTCCATAAATTTGCCACTTCTTCATCACTCTTCAACTGGTTCGAAATTATGCCATGTTCTCTAAGAAACATTGCATGATCTTCAGTATCGATAATTCCGTTCATTAATTCGGTGTATCGAGTAAAAATCAATGTCCCTGACACATTGCAGGCTTCATAAGCCACCAAATTTCTCAGAACTACCTCTGTGTTCACATATAAATTAACTATGGAGAGATAAAATGTAGATGTTTTCTCGTCAAAATTAATGCTCAAAATACCTAAATTCGTGGCTGAAAATTTGACATCAGCCTTTGAGAGTTCAGTTACAGAAGGAATAGTAATTTCCTCCATTATTGGAGGTTTGTTAATGGAGATATTCAAGTTAAGTGTTTCATTATCTTGTTTACTTTCTTGAGAAAACCATAAGTATTCAACAGGCTGTTTTATAATTATTACTACAGAAAGATTATAGATAATTTTCAAAGGTAATTTAAATATTAATTGAGCAGGTCTTGAAAAAATTAATCTCTTGATCAAGCTTACAGGACTCACCTTCAGTTTTGAAAAACTTTTTGCCAAATAATTTTTTTCACTTTCATATTTTTTGGCCATTGAAATTAAGGTACTTGTGATAGGAAGTTCGAAATTGAGGCTCAAACTTAGTGAACTGATCTACTAAATGCTATAATTTGAAGTTTTGGAGCTTTCTCTGGGTGCTTTTAGCTGCAGCAAGTTTATACATCTCGATTTCATAGAACTTAGGGTTGAAATGGTGATAAGGACCTATTGCCACTTGTTGTAGCACAAAGGAATCCTGTTGAAGTATTGGTGACACTTTGTTGTCAACCAAACATATGTATTTGTGGTTTCTAGTTTAGTTGGAGAGTTTGGCTAAAGTCCAACTCATTTGTGATATAAAATGTTAAAATAGTATGGTCTTGTACTACTAAAAATATTGCTAAGTCAAGGCCTACTACAAGTTGAGGTATGGTGTAGATTAGTTGGTAGAATATCTTGTATAATGTCTTGTAGGTTGGTCATTGAATATATGTATGTTTATGCTCGTATTTTTGCTTACTAAAAATCTGTTTTTAACCTCTTCAATGACCATGATATCAATAAATATTTTAGAGCTCTAAATGTAGAGCTTTAGATTCAAAAATCCGACAAATCCGGGTTAGCCGCCATTAGGGTTTTTGGGACTTTGAAGATTGAGACAGGAATATCACAATGATCTTCTTCAATTTCATCGATCTCTAGGGTTCGACGAATATGAATTACCCAACGATGTTCATCGAAGTCTTGATTAGAGTTTGAAGTTATGTTAGTATGCGAGAAAAACATGTCTATTGATTTAGTTAGGTGTTTCTTGGCAATTTGACAGTTTTGGTTTATTCAATAAGGGATATTGAAGAATGAATGCTGTAATGGTCACAACATAAACCAAGTTATAATGTTGTCATTTATGAAATATAAATGATCTTGTCCCAAGTTAATATTATTTCTTTCTAGGATTAATCAAGCAACATTACCATTTCATCTTCGATGTTCCCATATTCTGGGGATTGTAAAAAGTTTTAAGGTAAATTGTAAAATAAATAGAATAGCAAAGGTTTTTATCCTGTTATGTCTCACTACATAATTAAAGACAAGCTTTAGAGACTAAATAGGAATATAGTGGGAGGTCATTTAAGTCATCCCAAGGGTACCATTGACCTCAAAATTCGGCCAACAAAGTACGATCACCTCCCCATCTACCTAAGCTTCGCCTGCACACTAAAGCACACTGTTAAGGTGCAAAAGGTCATTGATCGAGAAAAAATCCGACGATCGTTTACTCTTCGATGGTTAAGTCTATTGCCCAAAGGATGAAATTGAGTGCAACCTTAATACAAAATGTCGAGTCTGATAATGTTGAGTCATCCAATGTGGGACTCCTTGATGCAAATCTCGTAGCAACGATGACTACGAAACCCACCACGAGATTGATGCGGAACTCAAGAATGACAGTTAGTAACCCGATTTTGGATTTGAACCCAACGAAGTGAACCAAAAAATCCAACGATAACGAAGATGCACTGAATCCTTTGATTACACAATCAAGAACCCACGATATGATGTTTGAATGCCACAAGAATTAGATCTTGATAAGTTTGATTTGTTGTTCAATGGAAGAGCAAGGATAAAAGCAATAGCATTTCAATTCAATAATGTCAAAAGATCTTAATGTAACAAAAGAAGAAAGCATTTATACTAGACCACTAAACCTAGTCAAACAACAAGCATAAGGAGATAAATCTTGGAAAATATGGAAATGAATTAGAATTCTAGTCAAATAGAACAAAATCGCGAAAAAACAGGTGCAACCGGACGACCTTCCGGACGTCCGGTACTGTGCGTCCGAATGGACAGAAGTCTTCTATCGGATGTCCGGTAGAGTGCGTCTGATTGAGCCACTCACGTCCGGATGGCCAGAACTTTCACAGCAATTGCAATCGGACGTCTGGTAGGTCACGTCCGGTTGGCCAGAACTTTCACTCCCGTCTTCGGCCAGCTTTATCACGTTGATCCAAGTCTTTTGGGTCTTCGACTCCAACATGATGAGCAACCCCAATGCATCTTTGACTCATTTTTCTCTCGATTGCATCATCACCTCTTCTTCGATAATCAGCGGGTCTCGGTTTGGACTTGCATTTGTGACTCCCGCATCCTGGATCATATCAAAATGATTCATCCTTAAATCTTCATCTGCATCTGCATCAAATAGAGAGAGATCAGTAACATTAAATGTAGCTAAAACATTATACACACGTAGCAAATCCACTTTGTATGCATTATCATTGATTTTCTTGATGACTTGGAATTGATCATCTCCACGCCGCTGCAACTTAGACTTCTCTTGCTTCGAAAAATGCTCATTTCTGAATGTACCCAAACCCAATCTCCTAGTTCAAATATCACGCGTTTTCTACCTTTATTTGCTTTCTGTACAATGAGCGTACTCTTATCTTCAATTTGCAGCCCGACCTTCTCCTGCAGTGACTTAACCAACTCGACATTTCTCTTACCATCCAAGCTACCTTGTTTATTTATAGGCAATGGTAACAAATCCAAAGGTGTTAGTGGATTGAACCTATAAACAATTTTAAACGATGAAAATGAAGTAGTAGAGTGTACAGCTCTATTATAAGCAAACTCAATAAAGGGTAAACACTCCTCCCAGTTTTTCAAGTTCTTATTTATCACCGTACGAAGCAATTGAGTCATGGTTCTATCGACTACTTCAATTTGCCCATCGGTTTGTAGATAACAATTTGTAGAAAACAACAATTTAGTGTCTAACTTATTTTACAGAACACGCCAAAAATGACTCAAAAACTTAACATCTCGATCTGACACTATGCTCCTAAGGACTCCATGCAAACGTACTATCTCCCTAAAGAACAAATCTGCAATATTGGTTGCATCATCGATTTTGTGACATAATATATAGTGTGTCATTTTACTAAACCTATCCACCACAATAAATATTGAATCCCGACTCCTTTTTGTCCTAGGTAAATCCAACATGAAATCCATGGAAATATCCACTCAAGGCTCACTAGGTATAGGAAAGGAGTATACAAACCATGAGGTAAAACCTTAGACTTAACATTTTTACAAGTTATGCATTTTCCACAAACTCATTTTAGGCCAGTAAAAATATTTCCCTAACATGTCTGAAGTTTTTATACCCCAAAATGACTTATTAAACCTCCACTGTGTGCTTCTCTTACCAACAATTAATGTATAGAGCAATTAGGAATACACAACTTATTTTTTCTAAACAAATACTCATCAAGCTTATAAAATTTATCGATAGCTCACTTATTGCATGCTTCATAAATATCAGAGAAATCAAGATCACTTACATACATGCTTTTAATGTGGTCAAAGTCAAGTAACCGTGCATTTAAAGCATTTAAAAGCACGTACCCTCGAGACAATGCGTCTGCTACCACATTATCCTTACCTTGTTTATACCGAATGATGTAGGAAAATGACTCTATGAATTCCATCCATCTTGCGTGCCTTTTGTTCATCTTACCTTGAACCCGCAAGTACTTCAACGACTCGTAATCGGTGTATGTCACGAACTCCTTAGGCTACAAGTAATGTTGCCAAGTTTCCAACGCCCGAACAAGTACAACTCCTTGTTATATGTAGGATAGTTCAAAGCAACTCCACTCAGTTTTTCAGTGAAGTAAGCTAAAGGCCTGTGATCCTACATTAATACTGCTTTAATACCTATTCCTGATGCATCACACTCAATCTCGAAGATTTTCTCAAAGTTAGGTAATGTCAAAATAGGTGCTTTACACAATCTGTCCTTAATAGTATTAAACGACACGACCCGTCCCGAATCACCCTAGTGGACTCGAAATGTAACGTGGGCCGATGATAGATGATGGCTAGATGCCAAATCTATCACCAAGGCTTAATATGAATGACTATAAAACATGTGCCAACATAAAATATTTATGAAAAATGTAATGCAATGGGCCCAAAATAATTATGTAGTGCTCCACAAAAATTAATCATACAACTCATTATGTCATATGGCTATCACTTAGAAATCATCAGGCTCCTCAAGCTATCAAGAACCAATACTACTTGTAAGAAAAATTGTGGGAAATTATGAGTCGAGAACTCAGTGAGTGGAAATTTTGAAAATAATTATACTTTTGGCTTTATACATAATTATCAAAATCAAGTCCATATCATTTAATAATTCACAAGATATTCTAGTACATTTATATCCAAAGTGAAACATTCTCAAAACTCTGTAAATATCATCTCATAATCACGATATAATCATCAACTAATATTTATAACACCATCTCATCATATCAACTGCACTTGAAATCCACCAGAAATGTACTCTCTGACTTAAATCTGTAATCCGCCCCTCGGGCTAATCACTTCCGACACGAGCCTCAAGTCCCCTCAGTGAACGGAAGTCGATCTCAAAGACCTCTCATAATCAATTCTAGAACACGGCTCAGGCCCCTCAATAAACTATATGTACACGGTCAGACCCCTTCATCCCTAGTCAAGACCCCTCTGTATAGTATAGAACATGGCCAAAGCCCCTCAGTGAACTAGAAAAATATACAATCATGGGTACTTTTCTGGTCAATCTCAATATCACATATCTCACATTCCTATTCACAATTAATCCAAATAAAATCTTTAAAGAATTAAACCTCCAGTACACTCTATTTTGACATGATTGTTGACACTCCTCTCACATGTGTGGGATTCATGATTATCACCACTCACATGTGATTGGAGTGTCAAACTCAATGTCAACAAGAGTGTACTCGTAACATCATTGATCTTTAAATTCCACACATATCATAGTGAGAGAACTTTCATAATAAACATGTAATTGAACAAATAATTCACATAACGGCATATAATGCAATAGTATAATCAATCGATAAATATTTGAAAATTTTTAAGTTTTTTCCACTCACTGATTGAACTATGGAAAGAAATCAAATTAAATTGATGAGCTTTCCCGAGTTTTCACGTCACTACTTGAAATATGAAACCATATAACCAATTTAACAACCTCACTACCAAGTAGCTCTAAATATTCATAATCGAATACTAAAACTTAATTTCTCGAGACTTGAATAATTTTTCCAAATTCTCTTTACTCACTTGGAGCTAATTTCATTTTCTAGTCATTTCGCTAAAGTCTAATTCATCAAAATAATCTTCATTACAAACATAAAAATAATTCCCCACTTACAAACTAGTGAAACTAATAATCATAATTCAACCAATTTAATTTACATATAGTTCCATAAAATCATTCTATCAAGTAAGTATTTCATCACAACTATCATTTCCCTAATTTATACATTTTCAAAATTCCAATTAAAAACTCTAGGGTTTTGCCCTAAATTGATATTTCTTATCTTTAGTGTAAATAGCCTTCCCAATTCAGCAATATTGACTTGGAATCATACTCTTTTCTTCAATCCAAAATTTAGAACTCTAGAGATTTCAACATAAATTATTTCTTTATCACTTGAAGCAAATGGATAAATTAAATTCAAGTTTGAAGAAATCAACACTTTTCTTCTTCTTCTTCTTCCATTTTACGCTTTCTTCATTTCTTCTTTCTTTTTCTTTCTCTTTTTCTCTTCATTTTTCGGTCTCTTTCCCTTCCAGTTCTCTGCCCGTCCCAGCTTGTGTATGTATGTATATAAAAAAAAGATAGAATGGCTTCCGAAGTGACACTTGTAATCCACCAACTAATAATTTTTGTAATCAATTCCCTCTTATTTTTTGAACAAAATCTAGTCATTAACTTTCCATACTTGTAAATTAAATCCCCAAGTTTAAATTTTATCCCTCTTCAATCATTAAGTATCTTAAATTATAAAATAAACATCAATGAAATATTTTATTCAATTTAAGTCCCAATAAAATGATTTACTTTATTTAAGTCCTTATTTGACTTTGACTTTGACCAATTAAACATTTGACTTTGAATAAATAATATTGACCTTTGACCAGTATGAAATGTGGTGCAACATTAAATACATGTTCTTGTACATCACCCCAATGAAAGCCTACACTCTTCTTAACAATTTCAATGAGTGGTATAGTGATTGTGTTAAAATCCTTTACAAATCGCCTATAAAAACTAGCCAATTCATGGAAACTCCTAACTTCATTTATGCTCTTAGGTGTTGGCCAATCCTTAATAACTTTAATTTTCTCTTCATCCACTTCTACCCCATTAACACCAACTACAAATCCTAGAAAGAGAAGCTTTTCCATGCAAAATGTACATTTCTTGAAATTAGCATACAATTGTTCTTTTCTCAACTCCACAAGCACACAATTCAAATGTTCTAAATGCTCATCTAGGATTTTGCTTTAGATTAAGATGTCATCAAAATAGACTACAATAAATTTTCCTATAAAAGTACGCAAACCATGATTCATCAATCGCATAAAAGTGCTCGGTGCATTAGTGAGACCAAACGGCATAACCAACCGCTCATATAGTCCACATTTAGTTTTAAACGCCGTTTTCCACTCATCACCCTCCCGCATACGAATTTGATGGTACCCACTCTTAAGATCAATCTTACTAAAAATACAAGCACCATGCAATTCATCTAGCATATCATCTAACCTAGGTATGGGGTGACGATACTTGATCGTTATGTTGTTGATAGGCCTGCAGTCCACACACATCCTCCATGTACCATCCATCTTCAGTATTAATAGAACAGGTACAACACATGGGCTCATGCTCTCCCTCATATAACATTTGCTCATCAACTCCTCCACTTGCTTTTGAAGCTCCTTTGTCTTATCCGAATTACTTCGGTAAGCTGGTCGGTTTGGGAGGAAAGCTGGGTATGAAGTCAATTTGATGCTCGATGCCTCAAATCGATGGCAATCCACTTGGCACGTCATTCGAAAACATGTCTTCGAATACCCGCAACAAAGACTCAACTAAACTAGGGAGGGGTGTGTTAGATTCCTCACAGTTGAAGAGTGGTTCCTTGTATACCAATAACAACACTGGTTTTTTTGTCAACTATAGCCTTTTTCAATTTACTCTCCCTTGCAAAGAAGTTAGCTTTCGACTTTTCTCTCCACTCAACTGGCTCTTTTTCTCTCCCTCATGTGGTCTCTCTCTCTCTCTCTCTTTTCCCTACTTTTGACCACCTCACCATTTTCTCTCTTGCTCACTGTTTTATCTCCTTTTTCCAAACTCTCTTGTTCTTTCTCTTCCTCATTTCTCAATTTAATTTGGTCTTCATAAACTTGTGTCGGTGTTAATGGCGCAAGAGTAATAGACCTTCTCTCCTTGACAAAACTATACCGAATTTTGTACCCATCATGGTTAACTTTTCTATCATACTTCCATGGCCTCCCCAATAAGATATGACCTACTTTCATAGGCACCACATCGCATACAACCTTGTCATTATAATCCACAATCGAGAAAGTAATCATCATTCGTTTATTCACCCTAACTTCTCCATTTTCATTTAACCATTGTAATTTATAAGGCCTAGGGTGTTTAATTAATATCAATCCCAATTTCTCAATCGAGGTTGTGCTAGCTACATTTGTACAACTACATCCATCAATTATGTTACTACATATCTTATCATTGATGTGGCATCGTGTATGGAATATGTTTTCCCGCTGCTGTTCCGTATCATCCGCCTTGACTTGAGTGTTAAGAGCTTTCATTGTGACCAACAGCTCCCCAACAATAGCAAATTCCACCGAGTCTCCATGATCACTAACCTCTTCCAACGTCGGCATGCCCTCAAATTCATCCCCATTGTCAGTCACCATTCTTCATTGTGCAAAATCATTGTCCTTTTGTTTGGATATTGAACAGAAATGTGTCCTTTCTCTAAGTACCTAAAGAACTGGATATCCTGATTTCTGGCTGGTTGTGATTCTACCTTTGGTGCTGTCTTGCTAGCATTTTCATCCCATCCTTTTAGCAGTTGAGTTCTCCCTTTCTAATAAGCTTAATCTCCTTTGTTATCCCACCTCGATTTTCAATTTGAGTTAGAACCCAAAGTACCCAATGGTAGCATAGCTGTTCCCTTTCGCTTTAACTATTTCTTAACCTTCATGGTCACATGCAACATGTCTTCCAACTCCACATAATGCTGCAATTCCACCACATTAGCGATCTCCTTGTACAACCCATTCAAGAATCTAACCATAGTAGCTTCTTGATCTTCTTCCACATTTGCCATAATCATCAAAATCTCCATCTCCTTATGATAGTCTTCTACGCTCTTCGCCCCTTGATACAAACTCTGCAGTTTCTGATGGAGTTTCCTGAAGTAATGACTAGGTACGAACTGTTTTTTCATCACTGCCTTTAATTCATCCCAAGTATTGATAGGACTCTCCCAGTTCCGACGCCGTGAAATAACCATTTGATCCTACAAAGTGATGGCATAATCAGTGAATTCCAACACCGCAATCTTATCCTCCGAATAGTTATGGTAATAAAAATTCAACTCCAACTTCTTCTCCCAATCTAAGTATGTCTCGGGATCACTTCTACCCTTAAATTGTGGAATTGTCATTTTTACAATACCCAAATTACCATCAACTTCACCTCCATGATTATTTCTACCTTGTCGTTCAGACTTATCTCCTCTATGCCTCATCTGTCTCATCTCAACCCCTTCATACTCATCTTCACCCCCCATTCACTACCGATCTCATGCTCATCCATCCTAGGAACTCGTCTACCCGTCCCCTATCAAGATTACATCTACCGATTGTCCCCTGCTAATATTTGTCATCAAAGTACTCAATTTCTCCATGTTTTCCCTATATCCAGCAATAATCGTTCAAACTGATCCATCATCTCATTCTGCCTGTTGGTCTGATTACCGTATCAGCTGGAATTTGAACCTTCCATATCAGACATTTTCTCAATTTCTGCCTCACCAAGTTCGCTCAGAATCACTCAATTGGCTTTTACCCTTTAATAGTCTCACCATTTGCCGTTTAACACTCAATACCTTCACCAAGTGCTTCCAAAGATAACAATGAACTTATCAGACCAAACTTGTGAATTCAAAACCGAATATGATAAGGAATGTGACTCAAAAGAATAATAGAAATTTGAAATTTTGGAATGAAAAATTTAAGGAACCCAAGGGAAATTTCAACTTTGAATTTTGACACAACTTGGATGACAAGATCTAAGTGATGAAACAAAGTTGTAGGAGTGTCGGTAGCAAATCAAACAAAACTCAAAAAAAATTAAACTGTACGGATGAACAATACCGTATGTAAACAGTATATTTTTTTTACTCGTTGAATAGTAACTTTTTTTAACACAAGATTGTACTTCCAACAAAGAAAAATACGGTTCTAGGTACCTAAAACGAAGAACGACTCAAGAATGAAGAAGAATCTAAGAAAAAAATGAAATTTAAGATTCGACAAGAAAAATAAGGGATATAACCTGATTAAATTAGAGTCAAAGCTCTTATACCAGCTGATACGAACCTCGTAGCAATAGTGACTATGAAACCCACAACGAGATTGATGCGGAACCCAAGAACGTCAATTAATAACCCGATTTTGGATTTCAACCCAACTAATTGAACCAAAAAATCCAACGATAACGAAGATGCGCTGAACGCCTTGATTACACAATGAAGAACCCACAATCCGATTTTGGAACGCCATAAGAATTAGATTTTGATAAGTTCGATTTGTTATTCAATGGAAGAACAAGGATAAAAGCAATAGCCTTTCAATTCAATAATGCTAAAAGTTCTTAATGTAACAAAAGACTTAAATATTTATACTAGACTCCTAAACCTAGTCAAAAAATGAGTATAAGAAAATATATCTTGCAAAATATGGAAAGGAATTAGAATTCTAGTCAAATAGAACAAAATCGTGAAAAAATAGGTGCAACCGGACGACATTTCGGACATCCGGTACTACGCGTCCGGATGGACAGAAGTCTTCTACCGAACGTTTTCGTGTCCGATTGACCCTTTCGTGTCCGATTGGCCAGAACTTTCATTCCCGTCTTCGGCCAGCTTTGTCACGTTGATCCAAGTTTTTTGGGTCTTCGACCCCAACATGAAACTCGTTCCATTTTGCATCCCGAACATGGTTTCATCAATGCTGGCTTTGACGAGCATCCACAATGCCTCTTTGACTCATTTTGTTCTTGATCGCGTCATCGTCATTTCTTCGATAATCAGCAGGTCTCGGCTTGAACTTGCATTTGTGACTCTCGCATCCCTCTCCTACATTCATTCCACATAATTAATATGACAATTAGGGAACTAGCTAGGAAACGTAATATAAACACTTCTGTTACACCTTACCCATAAGGCCCACCTAAGGTCCTACATAGCAAGCAAACATAGGGCCCTGACCCCTGCACGTCAATGTGTCTATCGACCCCACTTGTTATACTGACCCCGTGAAGAGGAGCCGAGCAACGGGAGGAAAAGAGGCCATAAAGGGAACTCAGGACAAGATCTCCCAAACAATTTATAGTATGTGATTGATGTAACAATTTACTGCTGTCGCTACTACTTTCAGTCCACGAGGTCAAGTCTAAAAACCAAGATAGACATTTTGGATAATAATATGGTATATGCATTTAATGCTTATGATTGATTGATGTCTCCAACAAGAGGCATCAGCCATACGGATGAGGCCATGTCCCTCTTCATCCAGTGATTCTCATTTTCCTTCTTCAACTATAAAAGCTCACACTTAGTGTCATTTTCAAGGTAATGCAAGTTTAGACTTTTAAGCTATAAATTTGTCCTACTATTGTTTTATTAGTCACTCTCCAAAGCTGGCCCTTTTTTATATTGGAGGCTCACGTCTAAAGTCTTCCTACACTCGTATATGCGAATACCAACCGACTTGACTGTCAAAGTGCACGCGGCCAACTCCACTCCCACCTGAGAAGACCACGTGTGATTAACGATTTGTTCAAGTGTACATGAATTAGGCTTGCGTGTATGTGAGAGGTTTTGGGATCTGTTGGCCACATTGGAGGTACACTTTTTGGGGTTAACAACTTTCATTCCCACTCCCACCTCTACCCCCGCATCAATGTTTTCTCTTTTCCAATCAGTCTAACACCCAGTGTAATCCTATTCAAGAAAGGTATTCACACCAATTTCGAAAGCATTGAATGGTTGAAAGCTAAATTCAAGTCTTGGAATTCAAAGAAAATAGTGTTCAATGCGTGAGGTAACCCAAGTACCCTACAACTCTTGTGTACCATAATTTCATATTATTATTTTTGAAATATTCCAATAGATCACAAAAGTGTAAATGTAGATTTTTAAAAAAATTAAAGATTTATCTTTCAAATTCATTATAAAGATTGCTTGGTCATTGTAGTTAAAAATTGCAACAGCTTATTTATGGGGTTACCTTTGTAGCACAAATTTCTCATTCTTCATTTGTATAAACTAAAGTACAAGCATTTTACCAACAAATCTTTCGAAATATTCTCCTTCACGCAACTACAACTTGGAATCTAGAAAAGATTGAATGCAAAAATGTGTTTGGAAAAAGACGCGCTAAAATGTGAAAGTGCGTGCAAGAGAGGGAGCAACGATTACTATATTTATCTAGGTGTGTTGGTTATTCATCAGATGTCTTATGAGGATCAAAGGCTGAAGCCTAGGGATGATAATGGGGAGGGGTACCTTCACCCGTCCCGCCTTAGACGGAACAGGCGGGGCGTGGACGGGCCGAGAATTTGCCTTATTTGTTGTCCCATTTATTTTTTATTTTTTAAAATCGAGTTATGTTATTATTTAAAATTCAACTCTTAACCTAAAAACTAAAGGTCATTCCATATATTTTAAATTTTTTTTAGTTTTTTCGATCAAAATATTAACTTGCTTTGATTAATTGATATAAATCTTTCAAAAGTAAAGAATATTTATTTAACTATCATGATTCAGAATTTCAAATAATTTAATTATAATAAAAAGATTGAATGTCCGAATTTATAAATTATATAAACAATTGTTAGTTATGTAAAATTTCAAATTGACAATTGTATAATATAATTGTTGGATTAAAAATATGTTATAAAATTGTAAATAAAACTAACAATTTATTAAAATTTTATTTTTAATTTTTTTTCACGGGGCGGGTTCGGGATGCCTCGCCCCGTCCCGCCAACCCATCAGGGACGGATTTTTTTGATCCCATTCGAAACGAGACGGATTAAATTGTCATCCCTACTGAATCCCAACAAATTAGTCCAATTGAGAAGGTTCATTGAAAATTATAATTGACAAGAGGAATTAAATAACAATTTGAATTAGGGTCCTAAACTCTCTCTCTCTCTCTCTCACACACACACACACATAAAATCATGCTCATTTTGTTTTGGGAAGGGACAAATTCGTGCGAGCTTGACAGCTGTGATAAAAACTTTGTGTCTTCGCTGTCAATGATCCATAAGTTAAATAGCATTTTTTTTGTCTTTATTCAACGTCTAAGAGGAATCACTATATGAATGGTGACAAATCTTGATGATACATTTTCATTGTTGTAGTATTGTCTAGAATTATTTTGAGATGGTTGTAATTGGATAAATTTGTTATTGTTGCATTTGAGGGACTCCGTCTATTACGAGTATTTTATGTGCCATAATATATATATATCTTTCTTTTTTTCTATGTCTTGATTAGCCACTAACATTATGTAGTGTCCCCAAAATTATATTAGGATTAGCACCTTCAAAGCCAGTGTGGATCCAAAAAAAAAAATTAAACCTAGCTAATAAGTGAAAAAAATAAAAATTAGTACAGAAAAACTGAATTTCCAGCCTAGTCCCCCCAAATCCCGCCCATGTTCAAAGCATGATTATCCTTGCATTGGTAATCTTTAATGCATAGATAGATAAGGAAGACATGTAGTCCACCAAGAAAAACTAGGGAAAAAAATCAATTAAATAAAAATAGAGAAAACACACACACACACACACACACACAAAAGAATTTACATACAAAACTTCAAATTGAACAAAAATCAATTGTCGTAATATTTAGGAAAACATTACAATTACATTGTATCGATCTCTCCCACCCAAAAACCTCCCAAGCACGCAAGAATAGGCATAAGCTTATGCTACAAAATAATAACTAGGTCAATAAATAGGAAGAAAAATATAATTTGTTCTCTCCGTTCGCGTCTCTTTTCCTTTGAATCTTCTATGTAGATTTTTTTTTTCCAAAATAGTAAGCAACTCTTTATATTTAACGTCATTTACATCTTTTCTTTTAAGCCGTTGTTTAGTGTAGTTAAAAAAAAAATTAGTATATTTTGATTAAAGTTGATAAAATATGTGGCTGACAAGTTGATAAAAGTTTCTGATCTCATGAAATATGTGGTTAAAATTAATTACTGACCATTGAAACTTTAAGTTACACCAAACCTAAAGATGAGGAATATAGAGTGTGTTTGATGTTGATTTTAATGAGAATAGAGTTTTTGGAATAGTGATTGACGGAAGAATGTGGTGAAAAAATGATGAAAAGTTTTAGATTTGTGTGTAATATTATTTTATTTGAAAAATGTGTGGTTAAAATGAAAAAAGAAAAAAAAATGAGAATGAAAATGAGAATGGAATGGGGGCCAAACGGGCTCATAATGTGATGGATATTATTATAATTTAGGGTCCGTTTGATAGAAAGATGGAATTTGGGTGGAAAGAAAATGAATTACAGGAAATTGAATTATCTAAAGTTTGTTTTACCGAGAATTGTAATTAAAATTATTTGATTGGTATAATTTTTCACCAAATTCATTTGACTTTATTTTTCATACAAATAGTTTGTTTTTGGAATAAATATTTTTACAATCGGGGATAAAATTTGTTTGGATTGCCAAAAAGTAAAAATAAAGAATAAAAAATTATTTTTTTTAATTTTTTTGGTGTTCGTTTGACTTTGTTTTGCATGAAAATTGTCAATAAAAGTAATAATTTTTTTACCATTGAGTCTATAATTTGTTTTCATTGCAACAAAAAAAAAACATTTTTCTCAAAAACCAAGAAAATGCACGTGTGAGCAAAAGTAGGAAAATCAATTTCATGGAAAATTTGTGCCATCAAAGATCAAAAAGTTGGAAATGGAATTTGAGTTCCTAGTTCTAGGGGAAAAAAAAGGGTTATCAAACATACCTTTAGATCATTGGTGACAGAACATGACAATGAGCTGTCAATATAACCCAAGTGGTCCTAATTAAATCAATCATGCTATGTGTACAATATCGATTGACAACCTCTCACATTGGGCGAGGATCCACGATGAATAAAAAAATCGTGGGTCCCTCCCATATGTGAGTGTTGTCAATCTCGATTGTACAAATAGCAAAAATCTAATTAAACAATGGAGCACAATTATTCTGGACATGATGGGTAATTGATTGCAAGGCAAGTGTGCATGATTATTATCGCCTTTTTATCGGATTGGGTTACCGGTTTCTTACACGAATCGTGATTACTACTTTTCTCTCTCTATGTTACCTAATGTGCTGAGGTATTTGACCTAATCAATTGATCTCACTCATTTATTCATCAAAGAATCTTGGATTCATGAGTAATAACTGTGATTTTGTTACAAATTTAGGTAATTAATAAAATAGACATACATATTTAACTCTTCACATTGTCATGTTATATCAAGGTTATTAACAAAAAATATCCTAACGTTTGAAGTTCATTGTGTAAAACGTTCCTACGTTTCAATTTTTATTTTATTTTTATTTTTTATTTTTTTGCATTTTCACCTCATTTCAACCTTTTACTGTGGAAATAATTGTTTTCATCTATTTTTATCCAATTTCTCAATAAAAAAAGTTGTGAAATGATAAATATATTCTCATATTTAAATAATAAAAAATAAAGAATCGATTGGAGCATTAATTGGACAAATTGAAGTTTGGCCCATTGTCGTATGATGGTGCTGATCGATTGGATAACTAACACGTGAAGGCTTTTCAATCAATTTAACCGATCTATAAAATGTGTTAGCTCAAATCAAAGATGATAATAAGCTTGAACAAACACTTGCAATATGCTTTGCAAGAATAACACTGGATCAAAAATGATCCTTTTGATTTTTTTATGAAAAACTGGATTTTACAAATTTGGAAGGGAAGAGAAGAGAAGCTATTGATTGAACTGAAAAATCTTTCTTTGATTGAACCACTATTTTTCGATCCATGCACCAGATTATATTATGGTGCTAGAAAGATTACATATGAATATTAAAATACAATATAACATCACAACAGTAAACTTACACAACTTGCAACAAAAAAAAATTAAAATAAAACTGAAAATGTGATGTTCAAAATGGAAGGTTTCACGTTAGCCTTAAATATCCTCCTTGAAGCTTCCACTTAACACTCCAATTTGATGCTTCAATTCTTCAAAACGAGTCTTTGCAAGAGGCTTTGTAAACAGATCTGCTAACTGGACTTGAGATGGATAATATTGCAATTGAACTTCACCTTCTTTCTCAGCTTGCCTGATTGCATGAAATCTGACTTTGCTGTGCTTTGTCCTTCCATGATTAACTGAATTCTTGGTCACGGCAATAGCAGACTGATTATCAACTAAAATTGAAGTAGGATTGACTTGAACTTGATGCAAATCATTCAAAATTTTCCTCAGCCATACCGCCTGATTTACAGCTGATGATATAGCCACATACTGTGCCTTTACTGTTGATTGAACTACAATATCTTGCTTCTTTGAGTTCCAACTAAATGCACTAGACCTCAGAGTAAACATATACCCAGAGGTGCTCTTTATATCATCCACAGAACCAACCCAATCACTATCAAAATAGCCAACTAAATCTAATCCAACTCTTCATTCATAGTAAATGTCATGATTGAGAGTGCCTCTGATGTATCTTAGGACTCTTTTGGCAGTAGCAAAATGAGTTTGCGAAGGATTTGTGATAAATCTGGACAGCAAACTTGCAGCATACATTAAATCTGGTCTTGTTGAAGTTAAATACAGCAAACTTCCCACAAGACTTCTATAATTCTTCTCATTGGCTGGCTGATCACCATCATCCTTTGATAGCTTCGTGTTTGCAACAATATGAGTGTCAATTTGCTTGCAATCCATCATTTTAAATCTCCTTAAAATGTCAGTAGCATACTTGTGTTAAGATATAAAAATTCCATGAGACCTCTATTCAATTTCAATTCCAAGAAAATACTTCATTTCTCCTAAATTTGTCATCTCAAACTCTTTCTCGAGCTCAAGTGTGAATAATTTAATCATCTCAATCTCATTTCTAGTGATTAAAAAATCATCCACATACAATGAGATGATCAAAATATTTCCAAGAGAATCTGATTTTACATAGAGAGTGTGTTCACTTTCACTCCTTTGAAATCCATTCCCACACAAGTAGCCATCAATTCTTTTGTGAGAGAAAAGAAAGATAGAAATTGAGGGAGAGAAATAATTTCTTTTGAGTCTGGGTGCCTCTAGGAAGATAAAAGTTCAACATCCAGCTTCATCAAAACTTTTCAAAAGCATCAATTTCAAGGCATCAAGTCGAGGTAGGTGGAGGTGCAAAGTATTTATTTCGTTTTCAAGTTATATTTTTCCATGTGAAATTATAAATGCAATGGTACCTCTGGGTACGGTGTTTCGGCACCACCATGTTTAATGAAATGGCACCTCTATAGTTGAATGATCATTCTCTGGTTCGAGGCGTCGTGTTAAGTCACGACTCAAAAGTTATTGGATTTTGCCGGAAATCTTTCTACGCAACGGTTCTATTTCTTTTAAAAGCTACAGTTCGAAAATATATAATTTGATAACGAATGCACCTTTGAAATCTATTGAGTTTTAAACTCATGAGTTTATTTCCTTACTACAGGTTAATACGATTGTGCACAGGACGTAGATGATGATAGCTGAAGATGCCACATGCTATGGGAAGCCGGTGATTTTATATGTTTAATAAATTATGAAATATCTTAAATAAATTTTACATGAATAATGTGAATGGAACTATTTTATTAAATGTTTATCTTCCAATGAATAATGCATATGTAGGAGTTTATTTTTAAGCGTTTACTTGAATTTGATGTCAACTATGAACTTATCAATATTTTGAAAGTTGTTACTTATGATATGGAATGTTTTCTTTAAATAAATTACTTTTGTTTTAAATACATGAATTAAACATTTATGCTTTATGCTTTCCGCTAATTTTATAATTACTCATCAAGAAGACGGCAATAGTTAAGTGACGGTTTAATTCATACGGGTCGGGGCATTACACCCATTGAAGAAGCATGAGCAATAACAAAGTCTAGCTAAAGACTGTAAAGAAGGGCTGGATGGGAGGCAACCCATTGTTCTTTATTTACTTATTTTGTCTAACACTTCTTTTTTATATTGATCATTTTTGTTTTTCCCCTTGTGACAGACTCTCAAGCGTTCTATCAAAACTTTGAGCATTAGTAGTTGCCAGTGGGCCATAATCATTTGCATAACCATCACCGTCAAAACCAACTCTAGGGGAGTACTTGATCTTTCTATTTCTTGCTTTTACATTGAAGACAATGTAAAGTTTAAGTTTGGGGGTCTGGTGTGTGCTTTGTGCTAAAATTGTGTGCGATATTACTTTGGTGCTAATTTTTTCTCTAAATCTTTTCATCAAAACTCAATTTCGGGTTGAATAGTTATATTTTGTGCTTGTGCGTGGAGTTTGATAGTTTTGCTAGTTTGGTTTCGAGTTATTGCATTACACAGATTTATGAAGTGTGAACATCAATGCTATTTGTTATTTATCATCCACTTATGCCATGTTGGACTCCTTATTAAGCACTTGTGTCATGAAATTCATTGCACGTGCTTGTTGGTGGCACTTGAGGTTGATAGGAACTTAAATGACCATGTTAATGAAAAATTCTGCAATCACTCATCCAAGGAAAGTATAAGTTTGGGGGTGGTTGAGCCGGTGAAAGAGATTATTTAGAAGTGTATTTATTCCCGACTCAAATAATGGATTTTGTGGAGTACTTTCGAACTTCATTGGTGTGTTGGTTGTTGTGCTAGTTCTTGTGCCAAAAAAAATCTGTAGGAAAAAATTGCCTACCTTAAGGAGTGTAGTCAACATTAAGTAATCCGGCCCTATGCATTACAATGTGTGGGAGACGATCTACCAATGAAGAAGGCTACCCTTAGGGACCGATGCGTGAATTATCGACATTGGAAAAATGAAGCAAAAAGATAAGGAATAAAAATCCGTTATTGTCGAGGGATTAATGATTGGGCGTGATTTACCTAATGGAAGTTCACGGTTTTAGCACTCATAGTTTTCTTGGGAATTAATACATTACTAGGTGGTTAATTTTACCGGTTTGATCCAACCAAGCTTGAGCGGTAAAAATTGAGTGATTTGAGAACAACCTTAAGCTTGACACTATTGGGCTAGAGAGAAAATATTGAGTTTGGGGGAATCTACATCCGACGAGCGAGAAAGGGAAAATATGACCATTGAGGGTCGGGATTACCACCAACTTGTGCATTGTGATGAATTGGAATGACTACACACACACACACGAGTCGAGCATGGTATGAGTTTAAAAAGTGTTTTGTGATAGCATTTTTGTAAACATTTCAAGAGTTATGTGCGATGTGAGGATTGAAGCAAGGAGGCAAACTACCGAGCTAATGGTGTGTTTGTCATTATAGTATTATCTTCTGGTTTTTATCGGCGTGTTTGCATGCTTGTTTGTATTGCTTTGTTCGAGGACTAACAAATGTTTAAGTTTGGGGGTGTGATAAGTGCTAGTTTTTGCACTTATTTAGGCTGTTAAATTTAGATATTTGTGAGTTTTCATTAACATTTTGCTACCTAATATAGTTCTATTCTATTTTGTAGGTGTTTCAATGCTAAATCCCAATTTGGAGAAGAAAACGGAAAAAATGATCAAAAGTGCAAAAAGAGGACTTGGGCTTTCTATTAAAAAAAAAAATTGCTATTGTAGCAACGCTGCGGCGCTATGGCTGCAGGCGCTACAGTGCGCCTGCAGCTGAAGTAGTGGCGCCGCGTCGCCACTGTAGCAGTAACACGGCGCCGTGGCGGGCTAAAGGGCTATTTGGCACCATTTAAGCGTGGGACCCATTTTTCTTTATTTTAAACCCGTTTTGGCCCTTTTAAATGGTTTTTTGACCCATTTTCTCTCATTCATCATCTTAGAGACTCAAAGGTAGAGAGAAAAACCCTAGCCCCCCTCTCTTTTCTTCTTTATTTTCTTCTTTTACCATGGATTTTCATAGATATTTTGGGAAAGCTTGGAGCTCAACAATGGTGGGATAAGCTTGGAGAAGAAGACCCATTGATTTTGAAGATTTCTCAACCATTTCTTATTATCAATAAGTTTATCTTTCTTTAGGTTATTTTTCATTAATGGGTTGTAAGTTTTTATTGGTTATTTGTGAATATTTCATGGTTAATAAATATAAATGTGATTGAGGGTGATTTCAAACCCGAGAATGATTTTCTATTACTTTATGCTTATTGTTTTCTTAATTAAGGTGTTTAATCCAAGTTATTAATGTTTATGTTGTTCTTCTTGATTGTTTGGGTGTACAACTAAATGATTGGTTTTATTCAATGCATGCTAGTTTTGGATTTATAGTACGTAATCGCTATTTATTCTAAAATCTTGTAGCAATTACATTTTAATGGATTATGTGGAATTTTCAATTGAATGCATACGGATTAGCACTTAAGTAAGCAAACCGAGCTTGTGAGTTTGCCCTTAATTCAATTCATCTCTTTTGTCGCAATGTTTTTCTTAAATTAAATCTAGAGAGCTTATTCTAGGTTGTTTAATGAATAGGGTTAGGTAAAGAGCTGTTTTATTCAACTAAAATGTAAGAAGAGATTGAAGTAATTGAGCTTGTAATTATTCTCGAATTGTCGTTAATCTCGAGAACGGAAATCTTTTGTGGTAATAGCATAGAAAATCATTCTCGTGGTAACGAAATACCCCTCGATCACACTTTCCCACTTTGGTTTCAAACTATTTTATTTACTTTATAATTCTAGTCTTTGCCACTTTCAATTTATTGCTTAAATCCTCTCCCCTCCATTTAATTAATTCCGTATTTTACTTTTTATGTCGCAATTGATGAAATGGAAATAATCATCTGTGGGAATGACCCTTACTTGTCATATTACTACTTGAACGACATATTTAAGAAAAAGTAACGATATTAATTTGGTACGTCTTTTGGACGGTATCAGTTCATAAGCCAATAAGGCACCTATTAGCTCGGTTAAGGTGAGACTTAACAGGTCCTTAGTATGTTCAATGGTTGTCGTAACAACATCATATTTCTCAGGCAGAGTGATCAACACCTTTTGAACCACTCTTTTATCTGTAATTTTCTCCCCATTCTACTTGATTTGATTTACAATATCAGCCACTCTTGAGGTATAGTCTTTAACCTTCTCAGTCTCCTTCATCCTGAGATTTTGAAACTCGCTAGTCAAGGCTTGCAATTTCGCAGCCCTAACCTATTTTGAAACTTTAAACTCTTTTTCAAGTTTATCCAATGCCTCTTTGGCTGTAGTTACATACACTATTCTGGGAAAGATTTCCTCTGAAATGGCTGTAAATAAGAAAGATATAGCCTTCATATTTCTCATGGATCGATCCTTTTGTTGTTTCAACTAAGCAGCAGTGTAGTTCCCATCAGATTCAAGTTGTTCATAACCATGTTCAATCACATCCCACCAATCGTGAGCCATTAAAAATGCCTTCATTTTAACTGTCCAAAAATCATAACTTTCACCATTGAAAACAGCAGGCAAAGTTAGTGAAGATGAGTTTGAACCGGACAATTTACCTCTGAAATATCGTATATGGTAATACCGGATTTCACAAAGGCTTACCGAGTTTGGTGAGATGGTAATTACCGAATTTTGAAGGCAAATACCGGATATTAAAATACGATATGTGATAAATACCGGATACACTATTTATCAGATTTAGAGATATTGGATTTGGAGATACCGTATTTGGAAATACCAGATTTGAAAGGCTTATCACTAACTTACAGGATATTGGCTTATCGTATATTGAGATACCAGACATGGAATAGAATCTTTTCATGTACCGAATATTGGCTTACTGGATTCCTTGACTTATCGTAAATTAGTTTCTTTCTCCTTCATCCTGGTTTCACTTTCTTCTTCCTCATCTTTCTTCCCGGTCCTTTTCCAACGATCCAAGGGCTCTAATACCACTTGTTAGCTCAAATCAAAGATGATAATAAGCTTGACCAAACACTTACAATAGGGTTAGGTAAATAGCTTGTTTTATTCAACTAAAATGTAAGAAGAGGTTGAGGTAATTGAGCTTACAATTATTCCCAAATTGTCGTTAATCTGAAGAACGGAAATCTTTTGTGGTAATAGCATAGAAAATCATTCTCGTGGTAATGAAATACCCCTCGATCACACTTTCCCATTTTGGTGTCAAACTACTTTATTTACTTTATAATTCTAGTCTTTGCCACTTTCAATTTATTACTTTCTCTAGCTTAAGCAACCAAAATCCCCCACCCCCTCTCCATTTAATTTATTCCGTATTTTACTTTTTATGTCGCAATTGACAAAATGGAAATAAACCTCTGTGGCAATGACCCTTACTTGTCATATTACTACTTGAACGACATATTTAAGAAAAGTAAGGATAATAATTTGGCAGTCCTTTTGGACGGTATCAGTTCATAAGCCAATAAGGCACCTGTTAGGTCGGTTAAGGTGAGACTTTATAGGTTGTTAGTATGTTCAATGGTTGTTGTAACAACATCACATTTCTCAGGTAGAGTGATCAACACCTTTTGAACCACTCTTTTATCTGTAATTTTCTCCCCATTCTACTTGATTTGATTTACAATATCAACCACACTTGAGGTATAGTCTTTAACCTTCTCAGTATTCTTCATCCTGAGATTTTCAAACTCGCTAGCTAAGGCTTGCAATCTCGCAGCCCTGACCTTTTTTTAACATTTAAACTCTTTTTCAAGTTTATCCAACGCCTCTTTGGCTGTCGTTACATCCACTATTTCGGGAACGATTTCCTCTGAAATGGCTGTAAATAAGAAAGACAAAGCCTTCATGTTTCTCATGGATCGATCCTTTTGTTGTTGCAACTAAGCAGCAGTGTAGTTCCCATCAGATTCAAGTTGCTCATAACCTTGTTCAATCACATCCCACCAATCGCGAGCCATTAAAAATGCCTTCATTTTAACTGTCCAAAAATCATAACTTTCTCCATTGAAAACAGCAGGCAAAGGTAGTGAAGATGAGTTTGAACCAGACAATTTACCTCTGAAATATCGTATCTGGTAATACTGGATTTCACAAAGGCTTACCGAATTTGGTGAGATGGTAATTACCGAATTTTGAAGGCAAATACCCGATATTAAAATACGGTATGTGATAAATACCGGATATAGTATTTATCGGATTTAGAGATATTGGATTTGGAGATACCGTATTTGGAAATACCGGATTTGAGAG
The DNA here is from genome assembly GCA_019395295.1 of Osmanthus fragrans. NCBI lineage: Eukaryota > Viridiplantae > Streptophyta > Magnoliopsida > Lamiales > Oleaceae > Osmanthus > Osmanthus fragrans. Next base: position 12,493,956 of record CM033348.1, on the reverse strand, counting down.
GCTTATCATATCTCATTCTAACTTACAGGATATTGGGTTATCGTATATTGAGATACGGGATATGGAATAGAATCTTTTCATTTACCGAATATTGGCTTACTGGATTCCTTGACTTATCGTATATTAGTTTCTTTCTCCTTCATCCTGGTTTCACTTTCATCTTCCTCATCTTTCTTCCTGGTCCTTTTCCAACGATCCAAGGGCTCTAATACCACTTGTTAGCTCAAATCAAAGATGATAATAAGCTTGAACAAACACTTACAATAGGGTTAGGTAAAGAGTTTGTTTTATTCAACTAAAATGTAAGAAGAGATTGAGGTAATTGAGCTTGTAATTATTCTCGAATTGTCGTTAATCTGAAGAACGGAAATCTTTTGTGGTAATAGCATAGAAAATCATTCTCGTGGTAATGAAATACTCCTCGATCACACTTTCCCACTTTGGTTTCAAACTACATTATTTACTTTATAATTCTAGTCTTTGCCACTTTCAATTCATTACTTTCTCTAGCTTAAGCAACCAAAATCCCCCCCCCCTCTCCATTTAATTTATTCCGTATTTTACTTTGTATGTCGCAATTGACAAAATGGAAATAAACCTCTGTGGCAATGACCCTTACTTGTCATATTACTACTTGAACGACATATTTCAGAAAAGTAAGGATAATAATTTGCTACGTCTTTTGGACGGTATCAGTTCATAAGCCAATAAGGCACCTGTTAGCTCGGTTAAGGAGAGACTTGGCAGGTCCTTAGTAAGTTCAATGGTTGTTGTAACAACATCACATTTCTCAGGTAGAGTGATCAACACCTTTTGAACCACTCTTTTATCTGTAATTTTCTCCCCATTCTACTTGATTTGATTTACAATATCAACCACACTTGAGGTATAGTCTTTAACCTTCTCAGTATTCTTCATCCTGAGATTTTCAAACTCGCTAGCTAATCCTTGCAATCTCGCAGCCCCGACCTTTTTTGAACATTTAAACTCTTTTTCAAGTTTATCCTACGCCTCTTTGGCTGTAGTTACATCCACTGTTCTGGGAACGATTTCCTCTGAAATGGCTGTAAATAAGAAAGACAAAGCCTTCATGTTTCTCATGGATCGATCCTTTTGTTGTTGCAACTAAGCAGCAGTGTAGTTCCCATCAGATTCAAGTTGCTCATAACCTTGTTCAATCACATCCCACAAATCGTGAGCCATTAAAAATGCCTTCATTTAACTGTCCTAAAATCATAACTTTCTCCATTGAAAACAGCAGGCAAAGGTAGTGAAGATGAGTTTGAACCAGACAATTTACCTCTGAAATATCGTATCTGGTAATACCAGATTTCACAAAGGCATACCGAATTTGGTGAGATGGTAATTACCGAATTTTGAAGGCAAATACCCGATATTAAAATACGGTATGTGATAAATACCGGATATAGTATTTATCGGATTTAGAGATATTGGATTTGGAGATACCGGATTTGAGAGGCTTATCATATCTCATTCTAACTTACAGGATATTGGGTTATAGTATATTGAGATACGGGATATGGAATAGAATCTTTTCATTTACCGAATATTGGCTTACTGGATTCCTTGACTTATCGTATATTAGTTTCTTTCTCCTTCATCCTGGTTTCACTTTCATCTTCCTCATCTTTCTTCCTGGTCCTTTTCCAACGATCCAAGGGCTCTAATACCACTTGTTAGCTCAAATCAAAGATGATAATAAGCTTGAACAAACACTTACAATAGGGTTAGGCAAAGAGTTTGTTTTATTCAACTAAAATGTAAGAAGAGATTGAGGTAATTGAGCTTGTAATTATTCTCGAATTGTCGTTAATCTGAAGAACGGAAATCTTTTGTGGTAATAGCATAGAAAATCATTCTCGTGGTAATGAAATACTCCTCGATCACACTTTTCCCACTTTGGTTTCAAACTACATTATTTACTTTATAATTCTAGTCTTTGCCACTTTCAATTCATTACTTTCTCTAGCTTAAGCAACCAAAATCCCCCCCCCCTCTCTCCATTTAATTTATTCCGTATTTTACTTTTTATGTCGCAATTGACAAAATGGAAATAAACCTTTGTGGCAATGACCCTTACTTGTCATATTACTACTTGAACGACATATTTCAGAAAAGTAAGGATAATAATTTGCTACGTCTTTTGGACGGTATCAGTTCATAAGCCAATAAGGCACCTGTTAGCTCGGTTAAGGTGAGACTTGGCAGGTCCTTAGTAAGTTCAATGGTTGTTGTAACAACATCACATTTCTCAGGTAGAGTGATCAACACCTTTTGAACCACTCTTTTATCTGTAATTTTCTCCCCATTCTACTTGATTTGATTTACAATATCAACCACACTTGAGGTATAGTCTTTAACCTTCTTGTATTCTTCATCCTGAGATTTTCAAACTCGCTAGCTAAGCCTTGCAATCTCGCAGCCCCGACCTTTTTTGAACATTTAAACTCTTTTTCAAGTTTATCCAATGCCTCTTTGGCTGTAGTTACATCCACTGTTCTAGGAACGATTTCCTCTGAAATGGCTGTAAATAAGAAAGACAAAGCCTTCATGTTTCTCATGGATCGATCCTTTTGTTGTTGCAACTAAGCAGCAGTGTAGTTCCCATCAGATTCAAGTTGCTCACAACCTTGTTCAATCACATCCCACAAATCGTGAGCCATTAAAAATGCCTTCACTTAACTGTCCTAAAATCATAACTTTCTCCATTGAAAACAGCAGGCAAAGGTAGTGAAGATGATGAGTTTGAACCAGACAATTTACCTCTGAAATATCGTATCTGGTAATACCAGATTTCACAAAGGCATACCGAATTTGGTGAGATGGTAATTACCGAATTTTGAAGGCAAATACCCGATATTAAAATACGGTATGTGAAAAATACCGGATATAGTATTTATCGGATTTAGAGATATTGGATTTGGAGATACCATATTTGGAAATACCGGATTTGAGAGGCTTATCATATCTCATTCTAACTTACAGGATATTGGGTTATCGTATATTGAGATACGGGATATGGAATAGAATCTTTTCATTTACCGAATATTGGCTTACTGGATTCCTTGACTTATCGTATATTAGTTTCTTTCTCCTTCATCCTGGTTTCACTTTCATCTTCCTCATCTTTCTTCCTGGTCCTTTTCCAACGATCCAAGGGCTCTAATACCACTTGTTAGCTCAAATCAAAGATGATAATAAGCTTGAACAAACACTTACAATAGGGTTAGGCAAAGAGTTTGTTTTATTCAACTAAAATGTAAGAAGAGATTGAGGTAATTGAGCTTGTAATTATTCTCGAATTGTCGTTAATCTGAAGAACGGAAATTTTTTGTGGTAATAGCATAGAAAATCATTCTCGTGGTAATGAAATACCCTCGATCACACTTTCCCACTTTGGTGTCAAACTACTTTATTTACATTATAATTCTAGTCTTTGCCACTTTCAATTTACTACTTTCTCTAGCTTAAGCAACCAAAATCCCCCCCCCTCCATTTAATTAATTCCGTATTTTACTTTGTATGTCGCAATTGACAAAATGGAAATAAACCTCTGTGGCAATGACCCTTACTTGTCATATTACTACTTGAACGACATATTTAAGAAAAGGAAGGATAATAATTTGGTACGTCTTTTGGACGGTATCAGTTCATAAGCCAATAAGGCACCTGTTAGCTCGGTTAAGGTGAGACTTTATAGGTCGTTAGTATGTTCAATGGTTGTTGTAACAACATCACATTTCTCAGGTAGAGTGATCAACACCTTTTGAACCACTCTTTTATCTGTAATTTTCTCCCCATTCTACTTGATTTGATTTACAATATCAACCACACTTGAGGTATAGTCTTTAACCTTCTCAGTATTCTTCATCCTGAGATTTTCAAACTCGCTAGCTAAGGCTTGCAATCTCGCAGCCCTGACCTTTTTTGAACATTTAAACTCTTTTTCAAGTTTATCCAACGCCTCTTTGGCTGTCGTTACATCCACTGTTCTGGGAACGATTTCCTCTGAAATGGCTGTAAATAAGAAAGACAAAGCCTTCATGTTTCTCATGGATCGAACCTTTTGTTGTTGCAACTAAGCAGCAGTGTAGTTCCCATCAGATTCAAGTTGCTCACAACCTTGTTCAATCACATCCCACAAATCGTGAGCCATTAAAAATGCCTTCATTTAACTGTCCAAAAATCATAACTTTCTCCATTGAAAACAGCAGGCAAAGGTAGTGAAGATGAGTTTGAACCAGACATTTACCTTTGAAATATCGTATCTGGTAATACCAGATTTCACAAAGGCATACCGAATTTGGTGAGATGGTAATTACCGAATTTTGAAGGCAAATACCCGATATTAAAATACGGTATGTGATAAATACCGGATATAGTATTTATCGGATTTAGAGATATTGGATTTGGAGATACCGTATTTGGAAATACCGGATTTGAGAGGCTTATCATATCTCATTCTAACTTACAGGATATTGGGTTATCGTATATTGAGATACGGGATATGGAATAGAATCTTTTCATTTACCGAATATTGGCTTACTGGATTCCTTGACTTATCGTATATTAGTTTCTTTCTCCTTCATCCTGGTTTCACTTTCATCTTCCTCATCTTTCTTCCTGGTCCTTTTCCAACGATCCAAGGGCTCTAATACCACTTGTTAGCTCAAATCAAAGATGATAATAAGCTTGAACAAACACTTACAATAGGGTTAGGTAAAGAGTTTGTTTTATTCAACTAAAATGTAAGAAGAGATTGAGGTAATTGAGCTTGTAATTATTCTCGAATTGTCGTTAATCTGAAGAACGGAAATCTTTTGTGGTAATAGCATAGAAAATCATTCTCGTGGTAATGAAATACTCCTCGATCACACTTTCCCACTTTGGTTTCAAACTACATTATTTACTTTATAATTCTAGTCTTTGCCACTTTCAATTCATTACTTTCTCTAGCTTAAGCAACCAAAATCCCCCCCCCCTCTCCATTTAATTTATTCCGTATTTTACTTTGTATGTCGCAATTGACAAAATGGAAATAAACCTCTGTGGCAATGACCCTTACTTGTCATATTACTACTTGAACGACATATTTCAGAAAAGTAAGGATAATAATTTGCTACGTCTTTTGGACGGTATCAGTTCATAAGCCAATAAGGCACCTGTTAGCTCGGTTAAGGAGAGACTTGGCAGGTCCTTAGTAAGTTCAATGGTTGTTGTAACAACATCACATTTCTCAGGTAGAGTGATCAACACCTTTTGAACCACTCTTTTATCTGTAATTTTCTCCCCATTCTACTTGATTTGATTTACAATATCAACCACACTTGAGGTATAGTCTTTAACCTTCTCAGTATTCTTCATCCTGAGATTTTCAAACTCGCTAGCTAATCCTTGCAATCTCGCAGCCCCGACCTTTTTTGAACATTTAAACTCTTTTTCAAGTTTATCCTACGCCTCTTTGGCTGTAGTTACATCCACTGTTCTGGGAACGATTTCCTCTGAAATGGCTGTAAATAAGAAAGACAAAGCCTTCATGTTTCTCATGGATCGATCCTTTTGTTGTTGCAACTAAGCAGCAGTGTAGTTCCCATCAGATTCAAGTTGCTCATAACCTTGTTCAATCACATCCCACAAATCGTGAGCCATTAAAAATGCCTTCATTTAACTGTCCTAAAATCATAACTTTCTCCATTGAAAACAGCAGGCAAAGGTAGTGAAGATGAGTTTGAACCAGACAATTTACCTCTGAAATATCGTATCTGGTAATACCAGATTTCACAAAGGCATACCGAATTTGGTGAGATGGTAATTACCGAATTTTGAAGGCAAATACCCGATATTAAAATACGGTATGTGATAAATACCGGATATAGTATTTATCGGATTTAGAGATATTGGATTTGGAGATACCGGATTTGAGAGGCTTATCATATCTCATTCTAACTTACAGGATATTGGGTTATAGTATATTGAGATACGGGATATGGAATAGAATCTTTTCATTTACCGAATATTGGCTTACTGGATTCCTTGACTTATCGTATATTAGTTTCTTTCTCCTTCATCCTGGTTTCACTTTCATCTTCCTCATCTTTCTTCCTGGTCCTTTTCCAACGATCCAAGGGCTCTAATACCACTTGTTAGCTCAAATCAAAGATGATAATAAGCTTGAACAAACACTTACAATAGGGTTAGGCAAAGAGTTTGTTTTATTCAACTAAAATGTAAGAAGAGATTGAGGTAATTGAGCTTGTAATTATTCTCGAATTGTCGTTAATCTGAAGAACGGAAATCTTTTGTGGTAATAGCATAGAAAATCATTCTCGTGGTAATGAAATACTCCTCGATCACACTTTCCCACTTTGGTTTCAAACTACATTATTTACTTTATAATTCTAGTCTTTGCCACTTTCAATTCATTACTTTCTCTAGCTTAAGCAACCAAAATCCCCCCCCCCTCTCTCCATTTAATTTATTCCGTATTTTACTTTTTATGTCGCAATTGACAAAATGGAAATAAACCTTTGTGGCAATGACCCTTACTTGTCATATTACTACTTGAACGACATATTTCAGAAAAGTAAGGATAATAATTTGCTACGTCTTTTGGACGGTATCAGTTCATAAGCCAATAAGGCACCTGTTAGCTCGGTTAAGGTGAGACTTGGCAGGTCCTTAGTAAGTTCAATGGTTGTTGTAACAACATCACATTTCTCAGGTAGAGTGATCAACACCTTTTGAACCACTCTTTTATCTGTAATTTTCTCCCCATTCTACTTGATTTGATTTACAATATCAACCACACTTGAGGTATAGTCTTTAACCTTCTTGTATTCTTCATCCTGAGATTTTCAAACTCGCTAGCTAAGCCTTGCAATCTCGCAGCCCCGACCTTTTTTGAACATTTAAACTCTTTTTCAAGTTTATCCAATGCCTCTTTGGCTGTAGTTACATCCACTGTTCTAGGAACGATTTCCTCTGAAATGGCTGTAAATAAGAAAGACAAAGCCTTCATGTTTCTCATGGATCGATCCTTTTGTTGTTGCAACTAAGCAGCAGTGTAGTTCCCATCAGATTCAAGTTGCTCACAACCTTGTTCAATCACATCCCACAAATCGTGAGCCATTAAAAATGCCTTCACTTAACTGTCCTAAAATCATAACTTTCTCCATTGAAAACAGCAGGCAAAGGTAGTGAAGATGAGTTTGAACCAGACAATTTACCTCTGAAATATCGTATCTGGTAATACCAGATTTCACAAAGGCATACCGAATTTGGTGAGATGGTAATTACCGAATTTTGAAGGCAAATACCCGATATTAAAATACGGTATGTGAAAAATACCGGATATAGTATTTATCGGATTTAGAGATATTGGATTTGGAGATACCATATTTGGAAATACCGGATTTGAGAGGCTTATCATATCTCATTCTAACTTACAGGATATTGGGTTATCGTATATTGAGATACGGGATATGGAATAGAATCTTTTCATTTACCGAATATTGGCTTACTGGATTCCTTGACTTATCGTATATTAGTTTCTTTCTCCTTCATCCTGGTTTCACTTTCATCTTCCTCATCTTTCTTCCTGGTCCTTTTCCAACGATCCAAGGGCTCTAATACCACTTGTTAGCTCAAATCAAAGATGATAATAAGCTTGAACAAACACTTACAATAGGGTTAGGCAAAGAGTTTGTTTTATTCAACTAAAATGTAAGAAGAGATTGAGGTAATTGAGCTTGTAATTATTCTCGAATTGTCGTTAATCTGAAGAACGGAAATTTTTTGTGGTAATAGCATAGAAAATCATTCTCGTGGTAATGAAATACCCCTCGATCACACTTTCCCACTTTGGTGTCAAACTACTTTATTTACATTATAATTCTAGTCTTTGCCACTTTCAATTTACTACTTTCTCTAGCTTAAGCAACCAAAATCCCCCCCCCTCCATTTAATTAATTCCGTATTTTACTTTGTATGTCGCAATTGACAAAATGGAAATAAACCTCTGTGGCAATGACCCTTACTTGTCATATTACTACTTGAACGACATATTTAAGAAAAGGAAGGATAATAATTTGGTACGTCTTTTGGACGGTATCAGTTCATAAGCCAATAAGGCACCTGTTAGCTCGGTTAAGGTGAGACTTTATAGGTCGTTAGTATGTTCAATGGTTGTTGTAACAACATCACATTTCTCAGGTAGAGTGATCAACACCTTTTGAACCACTCTTTTATCTGTAATTTTCTCCCCATTCTACTTGATTTGATTTACAATATCAACCACACTTGAGGTATAGTCTTTAACCTTCTCAGTATTCTTCATCCTGAGATTTTCAAACTCGCTAGCTAAGGCTTGCAATCTCGCAGCCCTGACCTTTTTTGAACATTTAAACTCTTTTTCAAGTTTATCCAACGCCTCTTTGGCTGTCGTTACATCCACTGTTCTGGGAACGATTTCCTCTGAAATGGCTGTAAATAAGAAAGACAAAGCCTTCATGTTTCTCATGGATCGAACCTTTTGTTGTTGCAACTAAGCAGCAGTGTAGTTCCCATCAGATTCAAGTTGCTCACAACCTTGTTCAATCACATCCCACAAATCGTGAGCCATTAAAAATGCCTTCATTTAACTGTCCAAAAATCATAACTTTCTCCATTGAAAACAGCAGGCAAAGGTAGTGAAGATGAGTTTGAACCAGACATTTACCTTTGAAATATCGTATCTGGTAATACCAGATTTCACAAAGGCATACCGAATTTGGTGAGATGGTAATTACCGAATTTTGAAGGCAAATACCCGATATTAAAATACGGTATGTGATAAATACCGGATATAGTATATATCGGATTTAGTGATATTGGATTTGGAGATACCGTATTTGGAAATATCGGATTTGAGAGGCTTATCATATCTCACATTGACTTACAGGATATTGGGTTATCGTATATTGAAATACCGGATATGGAATAGAATCTTTTCATTTACCGAATATTGGCTTACTGGATTCCTTGACTTATCGTATATTAGTTTCTTTCTCCTTCATCCTGGTTTCACTTTCTTCTTCCTCATCTTTCTTCCTGGTCCTTTTCCAACGATCCAAGGGCTCTAATACCACTTTTTAGCTCAAATCAAAGATGATAATAAGCTTGAACAAACACTTACAATAGGGTTAGGTAAAGAGCTTGTTTTATTCAACTAAAATGTAAGCAGCGATTGAGGTAATTGAGCTTGTAATTATTCTCGAATTTTCGTTAATCTGAAGAACGGAAATCTTTTGTGGTAATAGCATAGAAAATCATTCTCGTGGTAATGAAATACCCCTCGATCACACTTTCCCACTTTGGTTTCAAACAACTTTATTTACTTTATAATTCTAGTCTTTGCCACTTTCAATTTATTACTTTCTCTAGCTTAGGCAACCAAAATCCCCCCCCCCCTCTCCATTTAATTAATTCCGTATTTTACTTTTTATGTCGCAATTGACAAAATGGAAATAAACCTCTGTGGCAATGACCCTTACTTGTCATATTACTACTTGAACGACATATTTAAGAAAAGTAAGGATAATAATTTGGTACGTCTTTTGGACTGTATCAGTTCATAAGCCAATAAGGCACCTGTTAGCTCGGTTAAGGTGAGACTTTATAGGTCGTTAGTATGTTCAATGGTTGTTGTAACAACATCACATTTCTCAGGTAGAGTGATCAACACCTTTTGAACCACTATTTTTATCTGTAATTTTCTCCCCATTCTACTTGATTTGATTTACAATATCAACCACACTTGAGGTATAGTCTTTAACCTTCTCAGTATTCTTCATCCTGAGATTTTCAAACTCGCTAGCTAAGCCTTGCAATCTCGCAGCCCCGACCTTTTTTGAACATTTAAACTCTTTTTCAAGTTTATCCAATGCCTCTTTGGCTGTAGTTACATCCACTGTTCTGGGAACGATTTCCTCTGAAATGGCTGTAAATAAGAAAGACAAAGCCTTCATGTTTCTCATGGATCGATCCTTTTGTTGTTGCAACTAAGCAGTAGTGTGAGTTCCCAAAAGATTCAAGTTGCTCATAACCTTGTTCGATCACATCGCACCAATCGTGAGCCATTAAAATGCCTTCATTTTAACTGTCCAAAAATCATAACTTTCTCCATTGAGAATAGCAGGCAAAGGTACCTCTGAAATATCGTATCTGGTAACACCGGATTTCCTAAAGGCTTACCGAATTTAGTGAGATGGTAATTACCGAATTTTGAAGGCAAATAGCCGATATTAAAATACGGTATGTGATAAATACCGGATATAGTATATATCGGATTTAGTGATATAGGATTTGGAGATACCGTATTTGGAAATATCGGATTTGAAAGGCTTATCATATCTCACATTGACTTACAGGATATTGGGTTATCGTATATTTGAAATACCGGATATGGAAGAGAATATTTTCATTTACCGGATATTGGCTTACCGGATTCCTTGACTTATCGTAAATTAGTTGCTTCCTCCCTCATCCTGGTTTCTCTTTCTTCTTCCTCATCTTTCTTCCTGTTCCTTTTCCAACGATCCAAGGGCTCTAATACCACTTGTTAGCTCAAATCAAAGATGATAATAACCTTGAACAAACACTTACAATAGGGTTAGGTAAAGAGATTATTTTATTCAACTAAAATGTAAGCAGAGATTGAGGTAATTGAGCTTGTAATTATTCTCGAATTGTCGTTAATCTGAAGAACGGAAATCTTTTGTGGTAATAGCATAGAAAATCATTCTCGTGGTAATGAAATACCCCTCGATCACACTTTCCCACTTTGGTTTCAAACAACTTTATTTACTTTATAATTCTAGTCTTTGCCACTTTCAATTTATTACTTTCTCTAGCTTAGGCAACCAAAATCCCCCCCCCCCTCTCCATTTAATTAATTCCGTATTTTACTTTTTATGTCGCAATTGACAAAATGGAAATAAACCTCTGTGGCAATGACCCTTACTTGTCATATTACTACTTGAACGACATATTTAAGAAAAGTAAGGATAATAATTTGGTACGTCTTTTGGACTGTATCAGTTCATAAGCCAATAAGGCACCTGTTAGCTCGGTTAAGGTGAGACTTTATAGGTCGTTAGTATGTTCAATGGTTGTTGTAACAACATCACATTTCTCAGGTAGAGTGATCAACACCTTTTGAACCACTATTTTATCTGTAATTTTCTCCCCATTCTACTTGATTTGATTTACAATATCAACCACACTTGAGGTATAGTCTTTAACCTTCTCAGTATTCTTCATCCTGAGATTTTCAAACTCGCTAGCTAAGCCTTGCAATCTCGCAGCCCCGACCTTTTTTGAACATTTAAACTCTTTTTCAAGTTTATCCAATGCCTCTTTGGCTGTAGTTACATCCACTGTTCTGGGAACGATTTCCTCTGAAATGGCTGTAAATAAGAAAGACAAAGCCTTCATGTTTCTCATGGATCGATCCTTTTGTTGTTGCAACTAAGCAGTAGTGAGTTCCCAAAAGATTCAAGTTGCTCATAACCTTGTTCGATCACATCGCACCAATCGTGAGCCATTAAAATGCCTTCATTTTAACTGTCCAAAAATCATAACTTTCTCCATTGAGAATAGCAGGCAAAGGTACCTCTGAAATATCGTATCTGGTAACACCGGATTTCCTAAAGGCTTACCGAATTTAGTGAGATGGTAATTACCGAATTTTGAAGGCAAATAGCCGATATTAAAATACGGTATGTGATAAATACCGGATATAGTATATATCGGATTTAGTGATATAGGATTTGGAGATACCGTATTTGGAAATATCGGATTTGAAAGGCTTATCATATCTCACATTGACTTACAGGATATTGGGTTATCGTATATTTGAAATACCGGATATGGAAGAGAATATTTTCATTTACCGGATATTGGCTTACCGGATTCCTTGACTTATCGTAAATTAGTTGCTTCCTCCCTCATCCTGGTTTCTCTTTCTTCTTCCTCATCTTTCTTCCTGTTCCTTTTCCAACGATCCAAGGGCTCTAATACCACTTGTTAGCTCAAATCAAAGATGATAATAACCTTGAACAAACACTTACAATAGGGTTAGGTAAAGAGATTATTTTATTCAACTAAAATGTAAGCAGAGATTGAGGTAATTGAGCTTGTAATTATTCTCGAATTGTCGTTAATCTGAAGAACGAAAATCTTTTGTGGTAATAGCATAGAAAATCATTCTCGTGGTAATGAAATACCCCTCGATCACACTTTCCCACTTTGGTTTCAAACAACTTTATTTACTTTATAATTCTAGTCTTTGCCACTTTCAATTTATTACTTTCTCTAGCTTAGGCAACCAAAATCCCCCCCCCCCTCTCCATTTAATTAATTCCGTATTTTACTTTTTATGTCGCAATTGACAAAATGGAAATAAACCTCTGTGGCAATGACCCTTACTTGTCATATTACTACTTGAACGACATATTTAAGAAAAGTAAGGATAATAATTTGGTACGTCTTTTGGACTGTATCAGTTCATAAGCCAATAAGGCACCTGTTAGCTCGGTTAAGGTGAGACTTGGCAGGTCCTTAGTATGTTCAATGGTTGTTGTAACAACATCACATTTCTCAGGTAGAGTGATCAACACCTTTTGAACCACTCTTTTATCTGTAATTTTCTCCCTATTCTACTGGATTTGATTTGCAATATCAACCACACTTGAGTTATAGTCTTTAACCTTCTCAGTATTCTTCATCCTGAGATTTTCAAACTCGCTAGCTAAGGCTTGCAATCTCGCAGCCCCGACCTTTTTTGAACATTTAAACTCTTTTTCAAGTTTATCCAATACCTCTTTGGCTGTAGTTACATCCACTGTTCTGGGAACGATTTCCTCTGAAATGGCTGTAAATAAGAAAGACAAAGCCTTCATGTTTCTCATGGATCGATCCTTTTGTTGTTGCAACTAAGCAGTAGTGAGTTCCCAAAAGATTCAAGTTGCTCATAACCTTGTTCGATCACATCGCACCAATCGTGAGCCATTAAAATGCCTTCATTTTAACTGTCCAAAAATCATAACTTTCTCCATTGAGAATAGCAGGCAAAGGTACCTCTGAAATATCGTATCTGGTAACACCGGATTTCCTAAAGGCTTACCGAATTTAGTGAGATGGTAATTACCGAATTTTGAAGGCAAATAGCCGATATTAAAATACGGTATGTGATAAATACCGGATATAGTATATATCGGATTTAGTGATATAGGATTTGGAGATACCGTATTTGGAAATATCGGATTTGAAAGGCTTATCATATCTCACATTGACTTACAGGATATTGGGTTATCGTATATTTGAAATACCGGATATGGAAGAGAATATTTTCATTTACCGGATATTGACTTACCGGATTCCTTGACTTATCGTAAATTAGTTGCTTCCTCCCTCATCCTGGTTTCTCTTTCTTCTTCCTCATCTTTCTTCCTGTTCCTTTTCCAACGATCCAAGGGCTCTAATACCACTTGTTAGCTCAAATCAAAGATGATAATAAGCTTGAACAAACACTTACAATAGGGTTAGGTAAAGAGATTATTTTATTTAACTAAAATGTAAGCAGAGATTGAGGTAATTGAGCTTGTAATTATTCTAGAATTGTCGTTAATCTGAAGAACGGAAATCTTTTGTGGTAATAGCATAGAAAATCATTCTCGTGGTAATGAAATACCCCTCGATCACACTTTCCCACTTTGGTTTCAAACTACTTTATTTACTTTATAATTCTAGTCTTTGCCACTTTCAATTTATTACTTTCTCTAGCTTAAGCAACCAAAATACCCCCCTCTCCATTTAATTAATTCCGTATTTTACTTTTTATGTCGCAATTGACAAAATGGAAATAAACCTCTGTGGCAATGACCCTTACTTGTCATATTACTACTTGAACGACATATTTAAGAAAAGTAAGGATAATAATTTGGTACGTCTTTTGGACTGTATCAGTTCATAAGCCAATAAGGCACCTGTTAGCTCGGTTAAGGTGAGACTTGGCAGGTCCTTAGTATGTTCAATGGTTGTTGTAACAACATCACATTTCTCAGGTAGAGTGATCAACACCTTTTGAACCACTCTTTTATCTGTAATTTTCTCCCTATTCTACTGGATTTGATTTGCAATATCAACCACACTTGAGGTATAGTCTTTAACCTTCTCAGTATTCTTCATCCTGAGATTTTCAAACTCGCTAGCTAAGGCTTGCAATCTCGCAGCCCCGACCTTTTTTGAACATTTAAACTCTTTTTCAAGTTTATCCAATACCTCTTTGGCTGTAGTTACATCCACTGTTCTGGGAACGATTTCCTCTGAAATGGCTGTAAATAAGAAAGACAAAGCCTTCATGTTTCTCATGGATCGATCCTTTTGTTGTTGCAACTAAGCAGTAGTGAGTTCCCAAAAGATTCAAGTTGCTCATAACCTTGTTCGATCACATCGCACCAATCGTGAGCCATTAAAATGCCTTCATTTTAACTGTCCAAAAATCATAACTTTCTCCATTGAGAATAGCAGGCAAAGGTACCTCTGAAATATCGTATCTGGTAACACCGGATTTCCTAAAGGCTTACCGAATTTAGTGAGATGGTAATTACCGAATTTTGAAGGCAAATAGCCTATATTAAAATACGGTATGTGATAAATACCGGATATAGTATATATCGGATTTAGTGATATTGGATTTGGAGATACCGAATTTGGAAATATCGGATTTGAGAGACTTATCATATCTCACATTGACTTACAGGATATTGGGTTATCGTATATTGAAATACCGGATATGGAAGAGAATATTTTCATTTACCGAATATTGGCTTATCGGATTCCTTGACTTATCGTAAATTAGTTTCTTCCTCCCTCATCCTGGTTTCTCTTTCTTCTTCCTCATCTTTCTTCCTGGTCCTTTTCCAACGATCCAAGGGCTCTAATACCACTTGTTAGCTCAAATCAAAGATGATAATAAGCTTGAACAAACACTTACAATAGGGTTAGGTAAAGAGCTTGTTTCATTCAACTAAAATGTAAGAAGAGATTGAGGTAATTGAGCTTGTAATTATTCTCGAATTGTCGTTAATCTGAAGAACGGAAATCTTTTGTGGTAATAGCATAGAAAATCATTCTCGTGGTAATGAAATAAACCTCGATCATACTTTCCCACTTTGGTTTCAAACTACTTTATTTACTTTATAATTCTAGTCTTTGCCACTTTCAATTTATTACTTTCTCTAGCTTAAGCAACCAAAATCCCCCCCTCTCCATTTAATTAATTCCGTATTTTACTTTTTATGTCGCAATTGACAAAATGGAAATAAACCTCTGTGGCAATGACCCTTACTTGTCATATTACTACTTGAACGACATATTTAAGAAAAGTAAGGATAATAATTTGGTACGTCATTTGGACGGTATCAGTTCATAAGCCAATAAGGCACCTGTTAGCTCGGTTAAGGTGAGACTTGACAGGTCCTTAGTATGTTCAATGGTTGTTGTAACAACATCACATTTCTCAGGTAGAGTGATCAACACCTTTTGAACCACTCTTTTATCTGTAATTTTCTCTCCATTCTACTTGATTTACAATATCAACCACTCTTGAGGTATAGTCTTTAACCTTCTCAGTCTCCTTCATCCTGAGATTTTCAAACTCGCTAGTCAAGGCTTTCAATCTCGTAGCCCTGACCTTTTTTGAACTTTTAAACTCTTTTTCAAGTTTTTCCAATGCCTCTTTAGCTGTAGTTACATCCACTATTCTAGGAAAGATTTCCTCTGAAACGGCTGTAAATAAGAAAGACAAAGCCCTCATCTTTCTCATGGATTGACCCTTTTGTTGTTTCAACTAAGCAGCAGTGTAGTTCCCATCAGATTCAATTTGTTCATAACCTTGTTCAATCACATCCCACCAATTGTGAGCCATTAAAAATGCCTTCATTTTAACTGTCCAAAAATCATAACTTTCACCATTGAAAACAGTAGGCAAAGGTGATGAGGATGAGTTAGAGCTAGATATTTTACCTCTGAAATATCGTATATGGTAATACCGGATTTCACAAAGGCTTACCGAATTTGGTGAGATGGTAATTACCGGATTTTGAAGTCAAATACCTAATATTAAAATATGGTATGTGATAAATACCGGATATAGTATTTACCGGATTTAGCGATATTTGATTTGGAGATACCGTATTTTGAAATACCGGATTTGAGAGGCTTATTGTATCTCACACTGACTTACCGGATATTGGCTTATCGTATATTGAGATACCGGATATGGAAGAGAATCTTTTCATTTACCGGATATTGGCTTACTGGATTCCTTGACTTATCGTATATTAGTTTCTTCCTTCTTCATCCTGTTTTCACTTGCTTCTTCCTCATCTTTCTTCCTGGTCCCTTTTCCAACGATCCAAGGGCTCTAATACCACTTGTTAGCTCAAATCAAAGATGATAATAAGCTTGAACAAACACTTGCAATATCCTTTGCAAGAATAACATTAGATCAAAAACGATCCTTTTGATTTTTTATGAAAAACTGAATTTTACAAATTTGGAAGAGAAGAGAAGCTACTGATTGAACTGAAAAATCTTTCTTTGATTGAACCACTATTTTTCGAGCCATGCACCAGATTATATTATGGTGCTAGAAAGATTACATATGAATATTAAAATACAACATGACATCACAATAGTAAACTTACACAACTTGCAACAAAATAAATTAAAATAAAACTGAAAATGTGATGTTCAAAATGGAAGGCTTCACGTTAGCCTTCAAAATGCATAAGCAATGATAATCAATGTGAAGAGAAGTGGAAAGTATAATCATCTCCATTGCTGCAGAGAGACATCCAGTGAAATTATAATTCACTTGAATGAAGGAAAATGCAATTTACACTACAGAAATGTCAATCTAATAACAATTATGCTTTGCTTTGTTTAATATTTTTTGCCATATCAGACCACTCACTACTGGTCACCACAAATTTATTTTCTTGCCATGTCAATGTGTATTGAACATGTTCAGTTTCTTCTGACCTTCTTCATATACTGTAATAAGAAAATTTAGACCAATATGAAGTTCATAAATATTTGTTGTATGATATTACTGGTTTTTGTTTATTTTAAAGAAATGTTGATAGATCACCTGGGGCGTCAATCCAAATGCTCTCATGTTAATCTTATTCTGCCGCCCAATCATAGCACTAATTTCGGGGATGATATCTATCACTCTCAGGAGAGTAATATACACATCGTTTTCCATAATATAGAACTTTAGGGAAATAAACATTGTTTCTCATCATTCCATTGAGATCCATCCTTGCTTGCGATGACAAGTGTAAAATGTGGAAGAGTCGAAGCTCTTCCATTTGTGCAAAATTTTAGTGCATTGGTGTGAAGAATGGCTGGTTCATCCTTTCTACAGGATGACAATCTTCATTGGGGAAGAACAATGGAATCGAGAGAGTTGGAGCTTCACTTTAGCTCAACAAAATAGAGTTAAACAACTCAATAAATTTGTGGTTTCATAAGGGGGAAGATGACAGTGATAAACATCAATAAAACAATAAACATAAAAGTGTATAAACATAATCATATACACATTACACTGTACTGGTATGGAACCAGCAGAGGAGTCGAAAGAGATGAGATGAGAGACTACATTGTTATAAATTTCAAATTCTATATTTTCATTATATGTGGCTCGAGATACATTGGGCTCTATTTATAGAGCAAGGTTACATGACAACCTACCACCTAAACCACATGCCACTCCCTTTAATTTATGGACAACTTGCCCAATATTTAAATCTATTTCATCACATGTCTTAGTTGGTTTACAACCAAACTAGACTTACAATTTGAAATCACAATTTACAACTTAATTTGTCTGACAACTAAGTGTCAATATCCAACAAACTCCCCTTTGACAGTTAGATTGGAAAACAAATTTTTTTTTTGTCAAAGTCTTCAAAATTTCTATCCATTCTTCATTAATTTGTTCTTCACTTCATTTTTTCTAGCCATTGCTACTGCTGATTTATGCCTTTGAAATACCAATTTTTCTTCATGTTTTATACAATACTGGATTTATAGTTTGAGACTTACCGGATTTGAACATACATACCGGATTTCACAATTGCATGCATACCGGATTTTGAGCATTCATACCGGATATAGCTTTGTTTTGGTACTTACTGGATATAGACAAATTTTGTATCATACCGGATATCAACATACCGAATTTTGGATGCATACCGTATATCAGTTCTGCATATCGGATATCAAATTGTATGGTATACCGGATTTCAACACATGGTGGCATACCATATTTCAGTGTCTCATACCGGATTTTGAAGGTTTTGATACCACATATGGACTTACAACATTTGCACACCGTATTTAATAAATCAATACCGATTTTCACAGCCATTTAAACACTAGATTTAAGCCTCTTTTCATCAGCTTTTTTTCTTCTTCTTTCACCTCCCTTGTCTGATTTTCCTTTTTTTTTTTTATAAAATGATCAGCCATTTAACACAATGAAGGCTCCTGGTACGCCTAAGATTTTTCTAGCATTTTGCAACATTAAAACACAGGTTCTTCAGCTACTTTTAAAACTACAAAGGAGAGCTTTCACCTAGCTTTTTCAAAGGTCCTTGAGCCATATTTCAGGTTGTCACTCCTAGGTTCCAATTGCCATTTGCACCACTTGAAACACAATACATTTAAACTGGTTTTATCTAAGAGTCATTGAGTCATTTTTAAGAGGGTTGTTACTACAAAATTCCAAGGGCTGTTGCTGATCCTCATGCTTCCAGTAACTTTTCAAAACCACAAGTGGAGGACTTGGAGTGAAGTTGAGTGGTCATTTTACTCACTGTGAAAATGCTCGAAAAACAGATGTTTGCAGCCATTTTGATGCCTTTACAGGGTTTGATCACTGAGGATCTACCCAGGGTGACTGAAACAAAAAATGTGACTACTTTCGACTGTGGAAGAGCTCAAAATAGTAATCCTTTATCAAGAGGGCCGCTAAAATGTGGCAACTCTCTTTAAGAGTGCTTAAGATAAATAAAATAAACGAAGAGGGTTTTGAAATCATTTTTGTTCAGAGTTTTCCAACATTTTTCTTTGGCCCTTAAGATCATTTTTTAGCTCTGATACCAATTGTAAAATATGGAAGAGTCAAAACTCTTCCATTTGTGCGGAATTTAAGTGCATTAGTGTGAAGAATGACTGGTTCATCTTTTCTACAAGATGACCATTTTCATTGGAGAAGAACAATGAAATCAGGGGAGTTGGAGCTTCACTTTAGCTCAACAAAATAGAGTTAAACAATTCAATAAACTTGTGGTTTCATAAGGGGGAAGATGGCAGTGATAAACATCAATAAAACAATAAACATATACACATTACATTCTACTGGTATGGAACCAACAGAGGAGTCGAGAGAGATGAGAGACTAAATTGTTATGGAACAGTCTATGAAGAATATGAAAGCTTTGTCCTTCTTGTTCACAGCCGTGTCAGAGGAGTTTTTTCCAAAATAGTTGCTACAACTAAAGCAAAGAAAGCTTGGGATAAACTTGAGGAAGAGTTCAAAGGCTTAGAAAAGGTTAGGGCTATGAGATTGCAAGCCTGGAGTAGAGAGTTCGAAAATCTCAGGATAAACGAGACTGGGAAAGTTAAAGATTACACCTCAAGAGTGGTTGATACTATAAAACAAATCAAGTTGAATGGTGAGAAAATTTCAGATAAAAGAGTGGTTCAGAAGGTATTGATCACCTTGCCTGAAAAATATGATGCAGTTACAACATCTATTGAGCACACTAAGGACCTATCAAGTCTCACCTTAACTGAGCTTACGGGTGCCTTATTATCTTATGAACAAAGGGTAGCAGCAAGAAATGAAAAATCAGTTGCAAATGTCTTTGCAGCCAAACATAAATCTCAGTATTCCAGAGGAAATTTTGGAAAGAAACCGTTTGGTACAAAGAAAAGAAAGGAAGGAAGCAGCAGCAGTAAAGGGGATGAGTAGAGACACTCGAGACTCATATCCTCCATGTGTCACTTGTGGTAAATCAAATCATCCAGAAAAGTTTTGATGGAAAACACACAAGTGCAAAGTGTGTAACATGGTTGGTCATCCTGAAAAGTATTGTTCTAGTAATCGACCAAATCAAACTCCTATCCATCATCAGCCTAGAAATCAAAATCAACAAGCTTTATTGGCTCATGAAAAGAAGGCTGAGGATCATCTATTCTTAGCATTTCATATGACTAACATGGTGGAGGCAGATTCATAGTTTATTGATAGTGCTTGCACAAGTCACATGACAAGCAAAGATGTGATCTTTTGCAACTTGAATCCAGATTGCAAAGCTACAATCAAGATGAGAAATGGTGAAGTTATATCTGCTAAAAGAATGGGAACCATTGTAGTTCAAACCAAGAAATGTGTGAGGTATATTGACAATGTGTTACTTGTACCTGGTTTGAGTTCAAATCTGTTAAGTATTGCACAAATGGTTCAAAATGGTTATTTATTGTTCTTTAAAGATAATTTATGCAAGATACATGATTCACATAATGTTGAAATTGCTTGTGTGCCTATGAAGAACAAGAGTTTCAGTATTTATTGGCAAAAGGTGATTGCAAATGCTGCTGAAGTTAGTATTGATGAATCAAATATGTGGCATAAGAGATATGGTCATTACAATTTTAAATGTACATTCTCAAGGTTTGGTATGGGATTTTCCTAAAATTGGAGAGCTAGGAAGAGTTTGTGAGAGTTGCAATTATGGAAAAATGCATATAGAGGCATTTCCAACTGGTGGAGCTTGGAGAGTAACTCAGAAATTATAACTGCTGCATACTGATATCTGTAGACCTATGAGAACACTCTCGTTGAGTCAAAATCGATATTTTGTACTCTTTATTGATGATTGCACAAGAATGCGTTGGGTGTGCTTTATGAAGAACAAATCTGATGTGTTTCACATCTTCAAGAAGTTCAAAGCTTAGTTGAAAGTCAGTTAGGCTACAAAATTCAGATGTTAAGGTCTGATAATGGCAAGGAATATACTTCAAAGATGTTTGATCAATTTTGTGAAGAGAATGGTATTCATCACTAGCTTACAGTGCCTTATACTCCACAGCAAAATGGAGTGGCTAAAAGGAAAAACAGGCCAATGATGGAGATGGCAAGAAGTATGTTGGCTGAGAAAGAATTCTGAGCTGAGGTTGTGTATACTTCAGTCTATTTGCAAAATAGATTGTCAACTAAAGCTGTGAAGGGTAAGACTCCAAATGAGGCTTGGAGTGGTGTGAAACCAATAGCAAAACACCTCAAGGTGTTTGGATCTTTGTGCTACATTCATGTTCTAGATCACAAGAGTAAATTGGATAACAAAGCTATGAAAGGCATTTTCCTCGACTATAGCTCTCAAGCAAAACGTATAAAGTGTATAACCTGGAAACAAAGAGTATAGCAGCCTCGAGGGATATAAAGGTTGATGAAAGTGCTAAGTGGAATTGGGAAGAGACTGAACCACAGCAACCTTTAATTTCAGTGCCTATAGTGTAGCAAAATGATCCAGTGGTAGAACTTGAATTTTAGCAACCTGTGATGGAATACAGTACTTCAAATGATGGACCATCTGAGTCCACCTCAAGCTCTAGTCCACCTCCTAAAGGTACTAGACCATTGAACGAAGTTTATGAAAGATGCTACATGGCTATTGTTGAGCCAAACAACTATGAAGAGGATGCAAAAATCTTGAATGGATTGATACAATAGAGGAAGAGGTGAAAATGATTTAAAAGAATGAGACTTGGGTAATGGTACCAAGGCCAACTGATAAGAAAATAATTGGAGTAAAATGGATTTACAAAGCAAAGGTGAATCCTGTTGGTTCTATCTACAAGTACAAAGCCAGACCTGTAGCTAAAGGATTTGCTCGAGAATGTGGAGTGGATTACTTTGAAACCTTTGCTCCAGTGGCAAGACATGACACAATCAGATTGCTGATTGCATTGGAAGCTCAAAAGAAGTGGAAAATACATCAGTTGGACATCAAATCAGCTTTCCTCAATGGTGAACTTGAGGAAGATGTTTTTGTGGAACGACCTGATGGTTTTATTTCAGAAACAGTACCTGATCATGTTTGCAAGTTAAGGAAGGCTTTGTATGGTTTAAAGTAAGCCCCAAGAGCTTGGTATAACAGAATTGATGGATACTTGTGTGGAAATGGATTTCAAAAGAGTGAAAGTCAACACACTCTCTATGTAAAATCAGATTCTCTTGGAAATGTTTTAATCATCTCATTGTATTTAGATGATTGGCTAATTACTGGGAATGATGTTGAGCTAATTAAGTCATTTACAGTTGAACTTGAGAAGGATTTTGAGATGACAAACTTGGGAGAAATGAAGTATTTTCTTGGAATCAAAATTGAACAGAGGTCTGATGGAATTTTTGTATCTCAACACAAGTATGCTGCTGACATTTTAAGGAGATTTAAAATGATGGATTGCAAGCCAATTGACACTCCTATTGCAACAAACACAAAGCTATCAAAGGATGATGGCGATCAGCCAGCCAAAGAGAAAAATTACAAAAGTCTTGTAGGTTGTTTGCTGTATTTAACTTCAATAAGACCAGATTTAATGTGTGTTGCAGGTTTGTTGTCCAGATTCATGTCCAATCCTTCACAAACTCGTTTTACTGCTTCCAAAAGAGTCCTCAGATATATCAGAGGCACTCTCAATCATGAAATCTACTTTGAATGAGGAGTTGGATCAAAATTGGTTGGATATTCTGATAGTGATTGGGCTGGTTATGTGGATGATATGAAGAGTACTTCTGGGTATTTATTTACTCTGGGGTCTGGTGCATTTAGTTGGAATTCAAAGAAGCAAGATATTGTGGCTCAATCAATAGCAGAGGCAGAATATGTGGCTGCATCAGGAGCTGTTAATCAAGCGGTGTGGCTGAGAAATTTTTTAAGTGATTTGCATCAGAATCAAGTCAGTCCTACTTCAATTATGGTTGATAATCAGTCTGCTATTGTCGTCGCTAAAAATTCAATTAATCATGGAATGGCCAAGCACATTAAAGTCAGATTTCATGCAATCAGGCAAGCTGAGAATGAAGGTAAAGTTCACTTGCAATATTGTCCATCTCAAGTCTAGCTAGCAGATCTGTTCACCAAGCCACTTGCCAAGGCTCGTTTTGAAAAATTGGAGCATCAAATTGGAGTGTTAAATGGAAGCTTCAAGGAGGCAATTGAAGGCTAATGTGAAGACATCATTTAACCTCCATAATTTCAGATTTTATTTTTTATTTATTCAGCTATAGTTGAGTTGTATCAAGTGTCAAGTGTTGCACTGTAGCTAATGTCCTTTTGTACTTTTATATCTTATTGTAATCCTTTTGTGTCTTTGATAAATGTATGGTGCATGGCTCGAAGCATGGTAATCAATTAAGAAAGATTTTCAGTTTAATCACAAGTGTTTTTCCCTCTCAACTTCTCTTCTCTCTTCCAGTCTTTCACTTCCAGCTTTATTAAACTAAGGATCGAAGATTGATCCATCATTAATCTTGCAAAGGATATTGCAAGTGTTACTTCAAAACTCATTCTCATTTTTCATTTGAGCTAACATATACCACTGGGTTTAAAGCGGAACAAATGTATGTAACAAAAATATCCCCATTATGCTCGGCCACAAATCTTCCATTCCACCATTTTTTGGAGCAAATGCCCTCGGGACATCTGGGCAAGTACTTTCATTAGGGTTATAAACCCCCCAACAAACCTGTAATACTCAAACAATAAAAAGCACCATTGCAGAAAACCATGTTGCAGACATACGACAGACTGTTTTGGTAATCAGCGACAGTCCATTCAGTTGCTCCAGGATGACAAATGCTAATGGTAATAAGAGTTGTGCTCACACGTTTTACTATAAAGAAAATACAACTTGAAGATGTTGGAGCAGCAGAAAAAGCAACAATTTGGGATCCTAATTCTCATCTTGGTAATTTGATCACTTCTTGCGTCTAAGGATGTAGAATCTGGGAGAGTTGAAGCTCTTCCATTTGTGCAGAAGTTACAGTGCTGGAGTGAAGAAATGAGTCATTCATCCTTCTACAGGATGATCATCTTCATAGGTGAAGAATTTGGCAGATCGAGAGAGTTCAGGAGTTGTGCTAAGCTCAATAAAGTAGAGTTAATAACTCAGCAAAAAGGTGGTTTCATATGTGGGGAAGAATGATAGTGATCATAGACATAAAACAACATAAACATAAAGAAGTATAAGACATAAAACAATAGACTCACTCTGTTGGTATTCACCAGTAGAGGAGACGTCCAATAGAACTTGAATACTACATTTTGAATATATTTTGTATTGATTTTCTGGTGTATTGTCTTGTATATCTTGCTTCACAATGGAGCACACACACACACACACATATATATATATATATAGACAGCTATGGCCAGCTTGCCACTACCATTTCTACAAGCCACTCCCCTTAATTTATGGATAACTTGCCTAATATTTAAATACATTTCATCACATGCTAGTTGGATTCTTACCAAATTAGACTTAAACTAGAAACCACTCAAAATACAATTTAATTTGTTTGACAACCAAGTGTCAATACCCAACAAAGGACAATAAAAGAATACACGATGAGTTCTGGGCTTATACAGCAGCAACCAGCCATCCTTATATAAACAAAGCCTAGAGCCATGTAGTTTTGGTAATTCAAGCCAATAAATTTTGCGCTGAGAAGGGTCATAAAATTCATACAAGTCACCAAATTTTGGGAACAACATAAGTCAAGGAGGTTTATTGACCTTTCTGACTGCATTAGCAACATCACACCATCGTCTACAAACAGTGGAAGCACCGATATTAGCTCTAAAGGTTAACTGAGAAATAATCAGCTCCAAAATCTCTGTTGGAAGCTTAGAAAGCTGGTATGGCTGTCCAGTTGAAGCTTTTGTATCTTCCTTGATTGTTTCAGATAATCTACATTAACGATATTCAGGAAAACTCCATGTTAAAAATAAAAGAAGAAAGAATCGACAGATTCTTCTGTTAAATGCGGAAGTTCTAACTCAATGGTATGAAGAAATGAGATGGATCGAGGGGAGTGAAGATAACATATTTAACACAACAAAAATATGGTGCAAGGAGCTGATTTAAATCTCAATAAAATGAAGTTAAACAACTCAATAATCTTGTGGTTTCAAGTGGGAAGATGGTAGTGGAGATTAACATAAAACACAAACATAAATTAAACTCACTCTTGCTGGTTTTTACACTAGCAGAGGAGAAAACGAAAATACACTTGAGACTACATTTTGAATATATTTTTGTATTGATTTTCTTGGTTGTGTCTTGTACATCTCGAGCTCCACAATGGAGAGCATATATGTAGAAAGAAATATGGTAGCCAACCTACTACCAACCTACATGCCTCTCCCCTTAATTTAAGGACAACTTGCCTAATATTTTAAACATTTCATCACATGTCTTAGTTGATTTGAAACCAAGCTAGACTTTACAATTATTGAAACCACAATTTTCAACTAATTTGTTTTGACAACAAAGTGTCAATAGCCAACACTCCGAATAAATGAAAGTTAAAAAATAGAGGCATTGATAATTTAAATCAAACACAATCGCAAGTAATATTTACCTCAAGCAATGGATATGTTTTCGAAAATAGAATTCCCGGCAAAAACAATCACATGTAAAAGCTTAATTGAAATCATCCATGGAAAATACGAGTTTGCACTTGGGTTATATAGAATTTGAAGGAAATTTCAATCAAGTATCCATACTGATAATATAACCTAACCAGATTGCCAAATCATACATGTTTACAAGATGGCCACAATCCAGAACTGAATCTGTTTTAGATGGTTAATAGATTCAAATCACGACACTTCAAACCAATATGCAGTATACAATTTTCATCCAAATATTTTTTTATTGGAGTCGACCTCAAAATCGATATAAACAAATTCCTATCACCTAATCAAGTTTCACTCCCCAGCCTTACTGAATTTTACTCCAAATATGAGCTAGGAGGGAAATGACTATTTGAAATGAGTGTATATTTATTTTTGCATGTCCTTCTTTGCTCCCAACTATGCCTATTATGATTTCCGATGAGACCATGAGGACACTTAAGTCTTTTCATTTAATAACACGTGGCAGTTGTTGATTAATGATTTTTTTACTGAATCTATTATCTTTTCGAGTTTTATTAATCTTGCCACATGTTCTTCACTCATTGGTGGTGAAGTTATGTTTAGAAGGTTTAACATTCATATTCACGTGTGCTTTAATAACGGTTTTTGTTGATGAAGAATAGTCCATAAATAAATAGGTGTATTATTTACTTGTTCCATAGTTTTGCACTAGCACGACTTGTGTGCTCATCGTTTGTTCAAGATCAAATTTATGGCTTCGTGTTATAAATACTTGCTCACAGTGGCCTAGATTCACACATGATTTGAACATTTTAGAAATGCTCGCTAACATTGGCAAAGGTTCGTACATGACGAGCTCAAGATAGTATCACAAATGATGGTCAAATTAATTGCAATAGTCCCCAAATTTATTTTGGCACTATAGGCCTTAATAATTCATTGTAATATACAAGCCCAAAAAGTATTTGGTGAACTTTTATCTTGACCTCTTGTAAAGATAGGTCCATGGGATGCTTAATTGAATTTTAACAAAAAAAGAAGTTGGATATTTTCACTTTAATTTGACAATGCAGGAAAATATCTCTAATAGTCCTTGAGGTTTGAGCCTAATTATTTATGTTAAGTAGCGAACTTGTGAAGTTAATTATGGAATTAAATGCTGCAAATTAACAACATGCGTGTGGTACTGTGAAGGAAACTTCATAATTTCAGTCGTCGTTGCGTGCATCAATTTGCACATTTCAAGGTGCATGTATTGTATTTATTTAATTCTAGCGACACACGCACCTCATCTAATCCATCCATTTGAAATATTTTTTACACCTTTTTATATTTAATGGCTAGGATTGGCTTGCATCTGAGTGGCCACAATTAATCCTAATGGGCTTCAATAGCTGGAATCTGTTTACAGAAGCTATAAATATGAAATTCCTAGTGTTTTTATATTGGATTTTGCTATGTGTACATTAGGGTATACATAAGGGTGTCCAAAATGTGAGTGGAGTGGGGCTCATGCTACAGTATCACGGGTCCTACCCCACTCACATTATGGACACCTCTATGTGTACCCTAATGTACACATTTTCAAATCCTTTTACATTTCCTTACTCTTTCAAAATTTCCTTATTTTTTTTCCTTCCATTTTCTTAAGATTCTTGTTCGACCATTTTGTAGTAGATACTAAAGTATTTTCTTGCAACCATTTTTGCTCATCCCCCTTCTAAAATATTCAAAATTCTTTTCTAGTTACGTGTTTTGCATTTTTTACGTCTTTTTTTTACATTTTTCATCTCTTGTTCACTTTTTTTTGTACAAAATCAATTCCATAGAATGTCCTTCCAAAGTGACTCCTAAAGCAGGTCCATTAGCGCCAAAGTTGCCAATGCTGGATTTTGGAATGATGGTGCGAGGTCGTCATTGTCGTCGTCGTCATCATCATCATCCTCAGGAAACTTGCTGTATTTTAGTATAATACCATGTACAGTTGTTTTTTCTATCTGGCATGTATTTAGATCCGTGAAATTTTAGGTAAGGTAGGGGCTACAACTTAAAGATCAGCTCATAACAAAGTGTGATGGTTATAATGAGAATGAGGGTGAAGCAAGGTTTTATGAGGCCTCAGAGATTTTTTGTTAATATTGACTAAGAGATATCTAGTTGAGATTAGGGATAAGTTTAATATCCACAAAAATATCGAGCTAGTCTATCCCAAACAGTTTCAAAATGTAGATCACCCACCCCGAGACTGTATCACCATCCATAGGAGCTTTGTAGATATGGGGCTTATGGTTCCTTTCCCATCACTTTCTTCACAGAATTTTTAAATTTATTCAACCTTCCTACTACCCAACTTTCTTAGAATGGATGGGCTCATATGGTTGGGTACTTCTTTCCGTAGAAAATGGCGCGATTAGAGGAGTTATCCTCATATGTTATAAGGTCTATCTACTACCCAGTGAAAGCTGGAACTAAAGCTAAATTTCACTTCGTTTCCCCAAAACATGCCTTAAATTTACGATTACTCCCAACCAAGTGTGTAATTGAAAAGAGTTTCTTTTTTGAATGAAGTAATTTGGGTATTTATCCTAACAACTCTAATCCCATAAAAACTATGCCTCGCTATTATGGCTAATACCGTGAGTATAATTTATTTTTGAACTTGTTTAGTTGAGTCTTTTAGGAGACACTGATCTTCGAATTCTTATGACTCTGATCCCTAAGCTATGTCCAAAGGTTCAAACTACTGAAACACTTCTTGACCCTTCTTACTCAAACTTCCCAAATTTAGGAGTACAAACTACAATAGGTAGTTACTCATGTGCAGTGCTCTAAAAAGAGTTAAGCATGGTTAAGCGTGGGGTCGAAGCTTCAAGCTTTACGAGCGCCTAGCATAAAAAAATATTTTCTTATTTATAATATTATTTTAATATTTTAGTCATTTAAAAAATTATTTAATAATTAAAATAATACATATTAAACATCTAAAATTATAAAATACAATATTTAGTTAATAACTCCTACCATTTATCAATTATACAATTTTCAAGTTTTCAAAACGCAAAATTTAGAATATTCATAGTTTCAATTTTCGACTAGACAAGTCCTACTTAATAGATTCATAGGAACCTCGTACATACTTTTGGAGATTGTAATAAAATGAGTCTCAAGATCATAATTACGTGATCTAGATGACACCATAATTTAAATCTTTTTTAACTATTTAGATAAAGTCATTTTTAACTTTTGTACTAATAAAATCTTTTAAAAGCTTGAAATTAAAGTCAAATGAATTTTTTTTTAAAATAATATTAAGCTAAAGTCAAATAAAAAACTTTAATTAAAAAAACTAATAAAACATATCTACGGAAGATGAAAGAAATGAAGGAAAAAATTTAGTCGTTTAGGAATTGGAAAAAAAATCTAGAAACGAAACGATGCATTTTGCCCTAGCTTTGTAAGACACTGCTCAAGTGCTAGAGATTTTTTCATTTATTATTAAAAATTTAATTATTTCACCTTCTGCTTTTCAGTGATGATTAACTTTGTTGCGAACCTATCTGGGAGGTACCAAAAGAAGGCGGCAAAGACTTTTTCTCAAGTTTTGATCTCTTCCAAGGACGTCCCCTCGCAGGTAGTTGGAAGGTTTAAGGCTACATGCTTGCAAGATGCTTGAGAGTCTTCTATTGATGCCTTGACCCCTCCTCTCGCCCAAGGACAACTGACAAAGTCTGCTTCAACGCTTCCTCCGCCAGTTCCACCTCAGACTATTCTTCTTTGAGAAAAAGGAAAATGATAACTTCTGCAACTGTTCATTTTTACCCTAGGAGGTCCAAATCAACAAGGGATCAACTCACTGAGAGACAGGATGTTATGTCTTTGTTCAATCCTCATTACAAGGAGGAATTAGATTCTAATATACTCTCGGCTCTTCCCACTTCATTTCTTGATCTACGAGATCCACTTATATATACTTCAACAAGTCTTGCGAGCAATTGGCAGAGCAACTTATTCTGACAGGTGATTTTTTTAATTTTTTTCGATGTTTATCTTTTGCGATCTGTTTTGCTACACTCGACCAGCAGATAGTATATGAGTTGTGTATCCAGCAAGCTGTTTCATTAGAAGGGAATATAGAAGGCTTGGAAAAAAGGTGCGAGAAGATTGAGAAGAGGGTTGAGAATTCAGAGAAAGAAACGATGAGGTAGAAAAACTTGGCCTGAGATGTTGCAAAACTAGCTGCCAGTGATGCAAGACTATTGGCTGATGTCCAAAAAATTTTCAAGAATTTGTAGCAAGCTAATAAAAATAACAAGGCATCCTATCCGTTGGTTAAGTGGCAAATCAAGGAGGCACAGGACAAGCTCTAAGAATGAAATTGCCAACGTCGAAGTCAAATGGAAGCTTATGAATCAAGGGTTGTGTAATAGAGTTTGGCATGGCTGAGGCAAAGGCTTGTAAAGCCACTAATATGATCCAGGATACGGGAGTCATGAATGCAAGTCCAAACCGAGACCCGTTGATTATCAAATAAGGGGCAATAACGTGATCAAGAGCAAAACAAGTCAAAGAGGCATTGGAGATGCTCGTCAAAGCCACTATTGATGAAACCATGTTCGGGATGCAAAGACTTGGATCAACGTGATAAAGCTGGCCGACGAAAGTTCTGGCCAACCGGACGCCACCACCGGACGTCCGATAGCCAAAGTTCTTGTTAGTGTTAGATCATTGTAATTGGCTATTCTGTGAACAAAAGGACCAACTTGAACATTTTAGAAGTTTAATGACTTAATTGTAAAGTTTCAAAGTTAGTTGTACAGTGTAGGGTTCGGGGTTCAAGTTTAGAACACGAAGGAAACTCGCTACATTTTCACTAACTACTTAGGAGAGTCATGCTCGAGCGGATGAAGCAAGCCCTCGCTCGAGCGACCAATTTACGGCCAAACCTAATTTACGATTTCGCGAGATTTTTATGGCCAAATTTTCCAAATTCGTCTAACAAATAAAAGGAGGCACTGCGCATTCGGGAAAGGAGGATTGAACATTATACATTCAAAGAGAAACAATTATTCTCTCAAGAGCCAAACATTCAACAGTTCAATCACTTCATCTATATGCACCCTTCAAATTGAAAACATCAAAATCTTCAATCAAATACACTGGTGCTATTCTTTACTTGGATCTGTCAGGAAGATTGTGTCGTCAACTTGGTTGGCTGCGAAGATCAAGATAGAAACTTAAGAACGAGGAGTTCTTGGTGGATCTATAGGAGATAAACTGCGTGAAGAGTTAGGATTGGTGTTCCTGTGCACATTTCAGGAGAGCTGCTTCAAACTTCAGACAGGAGCTCAGAAAGCTTATGTCGTCAACTTTGCTGGTGGTTTGTAAGTTTATAAAACAATTTGTAGTAGATCTTTGACTGGCAAAGCGCCCAAAGTTTTTCCCACGTTGGGTTTCTCCATGAACAACACCGGTGTTATTACTGTTTTCTTTATAGTTTTTAAATAACTGCGGTATTCAAATATAGGATAAATTGAATTGTTTGACTAATCACCTAGACATAATTAACTAGTTACTTGTTTCTTGTTAATTAGTTTTAATTCCGCATTTACACCTAATCACCCCCCTCTAGGTGTAGTTGGGTCGAATCTCGAGTTTTTTAGTTCTGAAATCTCTGTCAAACCGTACACACACCACTCAATCGAACGTCCGGTATAGAACTTTTGTCCATCCAGTGGCACTTACCAGACGTCCGGAAGGGTCATCCGATACGATCGAATTTTGTGCGATTTATTTCTTTTATTATTAGGAGTCTATTTCTTTCCATATTTTGACATTATTTGTTACCTTATGCACTTTTTTACTAGGTTTAGGGCTCTAGTATAAATACTTAACTCTTTTGTTACTTTGAGAACTTTTAACATTGAATTAAGTGAAAGGCTATTGCTTTCTTTCTTGTTCTTCTATTGAACAACAAATCGAACATTCAAAATCTAATTCTTCATTGTGTAATCAAGGGATTCAACGCATCTTTGCTATCGTTGGATTTTTTGCTTCATTTCGTTGGGTTCAAGTCCAAAATCGGGTTATTATTTGGCATTCTTGGGTTCCGCATCAATCTAGTTGCTCAATGAATTAGAATCTACACTTAAGAAAAAAAATTATGAGTTATTGGAAATAAATAAATTTTGAGCGTGTTCAATATTGACAAATCTGAAAAATTATATATGCTCAAAAATAGGGGGAGTAAGAATTGACATATTAGCAAACGAATTTCATGTATAAGTCATAACGTACTTAAAAGTTTGACTTTCATAATTAAGGGAATAGACCTATTGACAGTGATTTTGCTTCTCTTCTCATAAATTTAAGGTTTGGAGTCTGTTTTACTTGAACATAGTGACACATTACACACATGAGTCACATATACAATTTACTCCATTTAAATTTAATTCTTGTGTGTGAGGCAACACTTATATTCCTGAAATTATCATATTTGTTATCAACTGCATTTTTTCGTTGACCAACATGTTGAAGTGTGTTCTATTTAAAAATAATAATTTGAGTGGTGCTATAATTGAAAGTTCTCAAAAAGGTGCTATATTTGTCAATTTTTGAAAAATGTGCTTAAAAATGAATTTTTCAAAATTCTGGTGCTATTTTTGACATTTGAACTTTCACTCTAATTTCGCTTAAATGTCACTCGAGCAACACTTACAGATTAATTTTGCTCGATCTTCGCTTGACTATCGCTCGAGCGAAGTCTATTTATATTACACAATTGGATCCTCATTTTCACCATTCTCTCGCGATTTTCTCCCAACATTCGATCTTCAAACCTTAAAATTGGTGTATTCTACTGTATTTCTTCGACTTGGGACCTGATTTGCACACATTAACATTTCGCGAAAATTCAACGGTAAACCTCTAACCCTAATTTCCGAAAACAATTGGGGTCTTCAGAGTTTTAATTGATTTTGGCTTGATTTCTTTACACGAATTCGTGCGTTGTGAGCTTATTAACATGCATTGGTTGATTTTTCATCATTTATAACACATTTGAGTTCGAATTTGGTATTTTTCTTGAATTTTCGAGTTGTTGCCTTTGTGATTGAATTTGGTGCAATTTTTGCTCATTTCTGTGATGATTTGATATAGGATTAGATGCTTGGGATGTAAATCTTTCATGTGTGTTCATGGGTTGGCATTGAAAGTGTTAGATTTATAGGTTGCATTTCATGATTTCACATTGTACTCCACATGTTCGATAAAATGCTTCATTGGCATTCTTGTGTGATTTTAGGAACACCATTGCACACACGAGCCCTATTTCATTACGTGAACGTGTTTATATTCTCATGTCTCGATTTGGAGTTGATTTGCATTGAGTTTTGTATCGTGACATGAAAACACACACCGCGTCGCGGTGCCTTGACGTTACTGCACCATGCCTTGAAGTTGCTGCACCTTGCCTTGATATCGCTGCACCACGTCATCCCTTGCACGATCTTGTCCGTTCGTGGTATATTTGACACTTTTGCATTGTTTCGCGTGCATTAGTCGATTCTTCCATCTTTTTGCATGTCTGGACACCTTTGTGTATAGTTTTGCCTGCTATGTGCATTTTTGCATGATTTTGTGTGTATTGACACATTTTTGTATTATTTTGCATATTTCGACTTATATTTGCATCGGTTTGCATGCATGCCTATCTTGTGTATCATTTCATGAAATTTCATGCATATGGTTACATTGTTGTACTGTGTGGTCTATACTCTCATTCGTAGTATCTTTTGACATGTTATTCTGCAATCATGTCACAGTTGCCGCCTAAGAGAGCGAGGACCGCAACTGCGTAGCCTAGTGGCTCTTCATCTCAGTTTTCCCTCCGCCATGTCTTAGTCGAGCATGAGGTTATTCGTTTTGATCTTTTCCCCGATATAGCCGCTATT
This sequence comes from Osmanthus fragrans, assembly GCA_019395295.1. Classification (NCBI taxonomy): domain Eukaryota; kingdom Viridiplantae; phylum Streptophyta; class Magnoliopsida; order Lamiales; family Oleaceae; genus Osmanthus; species Osmanthus fragrans. The sequence continues at coordinate 12,460,202 of CM033348.1, read as the reverse complement.
CACTTCGCGGGGTTGGGATTATTTAATGACTGGGTTGGTTCCTCCCCCGACTCTTTTGGTTCATAAGTTCTTCGTGAACATTCATGAGGTCCATGACACTACCTTCTGGTCTACCTTAGAGGTCGCACCCTTCGACTTTCCCCTTATGTTTTGGCCAAGTATCTACATATTCCTAGGGTTCTTCAACCTATTTACCCTTATCTTTCAGTCGAGACCGGTCCATCTGATGCTGTCATTCATTCCACTCTTTTTTCACACCCCTTTGGAAGGGGGTTCCACTGCAATCCGCACTGAATCACTTTCTATTGTTGTGCATTATGTGCACAAACCTATGCCAGTCGGACATATGTCTTCTCTACCGTCGAATAGGGCTAGATTTCTTTATGCCCTTAATCATGGTGATTCTGTTGACCTTGCTACTTTCCTCTATCAGCATATTATGAGTTCTTTTTGCGTCTCTGGCCATAGGATAGGTCTCCCAAGCCTATCTTACTCATCACTGGTCACGGCCCTTGGTGTCACTTTTCCCGAGGGTCCTTCTTGTCCCTTAGGTCGCCCTATAGGTCATGCCACTATTTCACAGAGTCGATCGTATGCTTCATCTTCTTTTGCTCCTGCTGAGCCTACTGAGCTTGCTGACCTAGCAGCGTTAGTAGATCCTATAGGTGATCCTCTTAGTGGTCCTTCGACCGTACCTCCTTCTGATATCCATCGTCTTCTTCGGGTCCTGTCCCTTCTACTTCCTCTTCGGTTGACCCTATGGCCACCTTAATAGGCCAGATATCTATGTTGGTCATCTAGCAGCACGGTTGCTAGCCGCGTGGTCTGAAATTGCCAGCGACGCTTACGATGGATGCGAGAGCACTAGGAGTATGATAGTGATGATTCAGATGCCTCTACTGAGGACGACGCTCATACTCCGTAGTTTAGAGCTAGTTATGTAGTTGTATGCTTTGATTCTTTTTTTTTACCTAGAGTTGTGGTAGGCACTTGATGCATTCACTTCTTTTGTACCAAACTGCAGTTATTTATGTAGTGATTTTGCTTCATTTCACTTGCGTTGTTATTTCTGCTATTTGCTATGTCTTTTTGTATGGATTGTGTAATCCTTTCCCTTCAGCATTTGTGACAAAAATGGAGAGAGATTTTATTGTGAGAGGGAGATTTATTTGTGATTTGGGTAGCTACATTGTCATTTGCATGCGTATCTTTTGGGGTCGTTGGGATGAGATATAGATAATTGTTACTTATACATATACATGTTTTTTATATATGTCTTTTGGGGTCGTTGGGGGTGAGACATAGATACATTTTGATATTTGATTTGATTTACATTGCATTGACATCCACACTTATGTCTTATGTCGTTTAGGGTCGTTGGGAAGTGACATAGATACTGTGTTTATAAGACACTAAGTTTCATTGATTGCATATTGCTTGTCTTATGGGGTCGTTGGGAGAGAGACATAGATACTATGTTTAAGACATCATTGTGCTTTCATTAGATATATATTTTACATGTCTTGTGGGGTTGATGGGGAGAGACATAAATACATTTATCTACTGTTTTAACTTCAAGTAAGTTTGCAGTAAGGAGAGCTAGTGCATTACTTGTACATTGCATATCATGCACTGATATGAAGCATGTTATCATTGCATTTGTGTTGCATTTTGTGCATAGCTATTTAACTTTTGATGTTTTGTGGTATTAATGCGTCTATGGTGTTTTGATTAGCATTAATATTGCATCTCAAACTAGCATGCTTATTTATTTGATTATGTGTGCAAGCTTCTAAGTGCTTTATTGCTATTTCTTGTATCACGTGCTTTTACACTGGGTATGTGAGTTTTGATTTCAGGATACAGGTTGAACAAAATGAAAGCTACATTCAAATGATTGTTGGACTTAGTTAGTTTTTAAATAGGCTTATTTTTACCTTGTAATTAGTTTTGTCACAGAATTCCAAAGGGGGAGTTTGTTAGTGTTAGATCGTTGTAATTGGTTATTCTGTGAACAAAAGGACCAACTAAAACATTTTTGAAGTTTAGAGACTTAATTGTAAAGTTTTCTAGTTGGTTGCAGAGTTTAGGGTTCGGGGTCCAAGTTTGGAACACAAAGGAAACTTACCGCATTTTCGCTAGCTACTCGTGGGAGTCATGCTCGAGCGAATGAAGCAGGACATCCAGCGCACGACCTTAACGCACCTGTCGCTCGAGTGACAGGGCCCTCGCTCGAGCAAAATAACTCCTCGCTCGAGCGACCAATTTATGGCCAAACCTAAGTCGCGATTTCGCAAGATTTTTATTAGCCAAAGTTTTCATATTCGTCCAACATATAAAAGGGGGCGTCGCACATTAGGGAGAGAAAAAAATTATTCTCTCAAGAGCCAAACATTCAACAGTTCAATCACTTCATCTATATGAGCCATTCGGATTGAAAACATCAAAACCTTCAATCAAATACACTGGTGCTATTCTTTACTTGGACTATCAGGAAGATTGTGTCGTCAACTTGACTGGCTGCGAAGATCAAGATAGAAACTTAAGAACGAGGAGTTCTTGGTGGATCTACAGGAGATAAACTGCGTGAAGAGTTAGGATTGATGTTCCTGTGCACATTTCAGGAGAGCTGCTTCAAACTTTAGACAGGAGCTCAGAAATCTTGTGTCGTCAATTTTGCTGATAGTTTGTAAGTTTATAAAACAATTTATAGTGGATCTTTGACTGTCAAAGCGCCCAGAGTTTTTCCCATGTTGGGTTTCTCCGTGAACAATACCGGTGTTATTTACTGTTTTCTTTACAGTTTTTATATAACTGCGATATTCAAATATAGGATAAATTGAATTGTTTGACTAATCCCTTAGACATAATTAACTAGTGACTTGTTGCTTGTTAATTAGTTTTAATTCCACATTTACACCTAATCACCCCCTCTAGGTGTAGTTGGATCGAATCTCCAGTTTTTTAGTTCTAAAATCTCTGTCAAACCGTACACGCACCGCTCAATCGGACGTCCGGTATAGAACTTCTGTCCATCCGGCGGCACTTACCGGACATCCGGAAGGGTGGTCCGGTACGATCAAATTTTGTGCAATTTATTTCCTTTTTTATTAGGAGTCTATTTCTTTCCATATTTTGACATTATTTGTTACTTTTTGCACATTTTTTACTAGGTTTAGGGCTCTAGTATAAATACTTAACTTTTTGTTAATTTGAGAACTTTTGACATTGAATTAATTGAAAGGCTATTGCTTTCTCTCTTGTTCTTCTATTGAACAATAAATCGAACTTTCAAGATCTAATTTTTATATGTTCAAATATCGGATTGTGGGTTCTTCATTGTGTGATCAAGGGGTTCAACGCATCTTTGTTATCGTTGAATTTTTTGCTTCACTTCGTTGGGTTCAAGTCCAAAACCGTGTTATTATTTGGCGTTCTTGGGTTCTGCATCAATCTAATTGTGAGTTTCGTAGTCACTATTGCTACGAGGTTTGCATCTGCCACCGTCTACTAAAATGAGAGACAGGAGGGAGAAAATGAAGTTCTTGATATCAGTAAAACTTATAAAATTATAACTCGGTGGTTGTGGAGGGAATGAGAAAGAAAGATAATTTTTTAATAATTTATTTAGGATTCGTTTCCATTTTTTAAGGAAAAATATTGTGACTATGATTGCAATTAGTTCTTTATTTTTCTTTTCTTTTCCTTTTTTTATTAAATAGAATACTATATTCATCATTTCACAATTTTTTATTGAGAAATTGGATAAAAATAAATGAAAGGAATTATTTTCGCAGTGAAAGATGGAAATATGGGCAAAATAAAAATAAAAATGAAACATTGGGATGTTTTGTACAATGAACTTGAAACATAGAGACGTTTTGTGCTAATAACTACAATATAATTAAACTTCAAACATTGAACATGTTCAACATATTGGGAATTTACTTATCATGCATAGCGAAAAATTAAATATATTTCAATTCCCACCAAGGATCTGCTTTATGTTTAGATAGAAACTGTGATAAGAATCATACCTTTATTCAGATCTACAAACTCCTTTGCTATTCTTGTAGTTCCAGCAATCCCGATCTGCCTCCCACAGCTGTCCAATTGTCTAACCTCCAATGAAATCCACACAGGGAACAAGGTTGAGAGAGAGAACTGGGGTTTACTTTTCTTGTGCTAGCAAGAATAATAAAAATCCATCAACTGTTTACAAACGCTAGCAGTTTATTTATAGGGATAATTGCAGCCGCGGTCCCTAACCTTTGCATTTTTTGCAGACTTTACCCTAACCTTCATTTTGTACCACCCGGAGTCCCAAACCTTTCATAAATTCGCACCCGAGGTCCAACTGGACGGAAATCGTCCAAAACACCGTCAGTTGACCTGGAAAATTAGAAAAATAGGAATTTTGACCATTTTAAGTAAGGGCATTTTCGTCAATCCCATATAAATTAAACTAACAAAAGGGAAAATTAATTCCATATTATAAAAAATCAAACAAAATTAGGAAAATAAATAAATAAATAACCAAAAAATCTCACCCTACTCCACCCCCTGCAAAGAATTCCTCATAGCTGCCGCCAAGCTAAAAAGCTCCGATCATCCATCCAAAGCTCCGGCAAAGAATTCATCTCAATCGTCACCAAACTACCTTTCAAGAATCAGATCTTGTTTGAGTCAGATCCAGTTTCGCCATCGCCACAACTGTTTCTGGTATGACTTGCCGGAGAAGAAGAAGATAGGGAGAATCGAAATAAGGTGCAAAAAAGGGTCTTTGTATAGAAAAAGACCGGTCCATTGACATCTAGCAATGTGTCAGGGCAATACATGTGACGAGAAATATCACGTGGTATGACAAACCAAACTCGTTCGTTTATCGTGAAACTATAATCCCTTCGTCAATATGATCCGATCAATTACGAGATATGAATTGTGTCAATCTCGATTATCGATCATATCTTTCATTCCACTATTAAGTCAATGCAAGTCGAAAACTCATTTTCGACTTATATGTACACCTTGGCTAAGGATTTCATTATCAACATAACTGGATGAAATGCAAATCATAAACTCTTACTAACTAAGAGTGACGAATCCTCTATTGATCACTCACAACCTTCATATGATTCTTGACATACTCGAACGATGCCGTATTAGCGGCCCCTTGACAGAGCAACTTCCAGCATCACCAAAGTATGACTGTCCCCACATAAGGTACTATGATGATCTCAAGTCGAAGGACCAATTCCACTACCGAACGTTAGAGATTAACCACTGACACTCAGATAGTTATCCATGTGGAATCTCCTAGCAGGGTCTCCAATGTTTTGTTTTGTAACAAAACATCCACGTGTTCATTTAAGTGTCACTACACTTTAGTTTGTGAGATCAGCTACTTACTTCACAAGTAAGGAATGATACATGTGATGGTCTATCCGTAACAACGATATCCGTATCTCATTATTACTTACGACCATGGATGATTTAAGATTTAATCATATGTAATTTGTAACTCACAATCACAACTCCTTGTGATTAACAAATTACCAAGACTTGAATCTACGGACTCTATTATTTAATATCATAATAGATCTTGCCATAATAAATGTATTAAATATATATCAAAAGTACTAATGCCTAAAGTTGATTGGACCTAAGGCATAATACTTACAAACTCCCACTTGCACTAGATCCAATCACTTATATATCTAATATCATAAGAGTTCACATGACGATCATGTTTATACTGCGACAACTCTTTGTCAGTGGATCTGCAACGTTATCAATTGTGAGAATTCGTTCTTTCTTTACGTCATTTCTTTGTATTATCTCTCTGATGGAATAGTACCGCCCCAACACTTGTTTGGGTCATCAATGAGACCTTAGTTCCAACAATGTTAGGAAATATTCCAAGTTCATTAATGAACTTCTTGACCCATACTACAACCTTTGTTGCTTCTAAAGCAATAGTGTATTAGGCTCTCGCTATCAAATCAACGGTGGTTTCCTGTTTGGAACATTTCCAATACACCGTTTAAGAGTAAATCAATATCTTGATTGAGATTTGCTATCTTCTAGTCTGACTAGAAGTTAGCATCAGTGTATTCATGAACTCTCAGTTCATTTTCTCCATATAAAATCTTCTCAAGATTTTATTTTTGTAGATTGCGATGAATTAAGCAATCTTCTAGATTTATCTCTATAGATCAAGTTGCTTCTCATATATCTTTATAAAGAAATCTTTTAACAACCATAACTTCAACGATTGAAACGTAGGGATGTCGTTCCTCTTAATAATATTAGGAATGCGACAACGCTCCCACTATTTTCTTGTAAACACACAACTCTTCACTTTTGATAAAATCAAACCTTTTGATTTTTCTATCAAATCGAAGATTTCAACTTCCAGAGGCCTGCTTCAATCTATACAAGAATTGATTAAGCTAACATACTTTGTAAGCATATTAGGATTCAAAACTTTCGAGTCGTGTCATGCACACTTTCTCTTGCAGGTTCCTGTTAAGGAATATAGTTTTGACATCCTTTTGACATAACTCATAGTCATGGTGTGTAGCTATCGTAAGCAAAATCTGAATGGACCTTAGCATGGCTATATACAAGAAAGATTCATCAAAGTTAACTCTTTATTTTTGTTGTAATATTTTGCTATTAGCTTTGCTTTGTATGTATAGACATTTACATCCATGTTGACCCCTTTTACATAAACTCATTTACAACCTATGGGTTCTATCCCATCAGGCGATCGATCAAGGTTTAAACCTTGTTCACATACATCGAGTCTATCTCGGATTTCATGGCCTTTTGCCATCTCCTTGAGTCAACACTTGACTTTATTTTGTGTAACCAATAGGTTCATCATCCTTGATTAATAATGCTTGATTAGTAATCATGGACTCATACCTTCTAAGAGGTTGAATGATCCTATAAGATTTACATAGAGCTGATCTGTCCTCAAAAGTCTCTACTTCCAAATTAGGAGTATGTCCCTCATCAGGTGTGAGATCACACTCAGATTTATCTACTTGGTCAACCATATTTATGGATTCTTGAACTCCTTCAAGTTTTATTTCACTCTCACTGTCCTCTCCTAAAATAAACTATTTCTCTAGAAAGATTATATGTCATGAGACGAAGACTTTCTTCTCAGTGGGTTTACAAAATTGACATCCAAATACGTGTTTAGGATGTCCCACAAATATATATTTATCGGATTCAGTCTCAAACTTATCCAATTCAGCCCGCTTCATAAGCGTCACAGCCTCAGACTCTAATATTTGACAAGTTGGGCATTTTGCCTTTCCATAACTCGTATGGAGTTTTGTCGACCAACATAGATGAGACACGATTTAGTGTGTAGAACATTGCAATCAATGCATGGCCCCAAAACCTTTTTGGGAGGTTTGCACAGCTTATTATTAATCACACTATATCTAATAGTTTGCGATTCATCCTTTCAGACACAACATTATGTTGTAGTGTATGTAAGGAGTTCACTGCAAGAGAATCACATTCTCTTTTAGATAATCTAAACTTTATCTTTAAGATATCTCTACCTCAATCAGATCTTAGTGTGAGAATATCCTTACCTAATTGTTTCTCAACTTCTAACTTAAATCTCTTGAACCTTTCAAGAGTTTCATGCTCGAATTTCATCAAACATACATAACCATTTCTTAAATAGTCATTAGTAAATGTGACTAGAAAGAGAAACTCATCTAGCATTAATTGACTTGGATCCACATGCATCACTATGTATTAGATCCAGTAATTGTGCCCCTTTAGACTTCTTCCTAATACCTTTAGAGGAATTAATGGCTTGCCCACTCATAACTTTGATATTGAGTTTAACAGTCTTAAGCATGTTTAGCAACTCAATGAGTGTACACTTGAGTTTATTCATATCAAAATTCATAATTAGTTATGAATAATTCTCTGATAGAGATTACATAACTAAGTCAATACTTAGTTCATGGTTCACAGCTGAGCCCATTTGAGACAATTTCTCAATGGCAATTATCTTCAGTACTTGAGCACTGACTGAAGATTCCTCTGTGCACCGGTATAGATGTTTGGAAGTCTCGTATCCTTCCACACATGATTATTATCATACAACTCTTTGAAATAAAAAATTATGTGTTAGCATCTATACTTGTATGTTGCTTTTGAAACTCAGGTGACACGGTTGCAAGCATCACACATGTTGCAGTACTATCATCATCTTTGTGTTTATTATAGTAGTCACATTTTCCTTAGTTGAGTCATCAATAGGTGTCTCAGGAAAGGGCTACTTAAGGACACAACCAATTTTCTCATGCCTGAGAACAATTCTAAATATAAATGACGAAAAGTAAAAGAATAATATTCAAAATGTATCAATTAATTTAATATGGTCTTTTATCAAATCAATTGTGCTCCCACTATTTAACTCAAATTTATGACCCACTCGCATAAATTTACGAAATCCATACTTGACTCCTAGTGGGCTGGGATCTCATTTGTTATATTAAGACCTTGAGTGTACTCAACAAGCCTTAATAAAATATTTGAGTAGATACTGTTATCAATTGTATCTCTATACAACTCCCAGATCATTAAGCTGACAACTCCTTGTCTTCACACATCTTATGTGTTAGCTTAACATGCCTCTAAAATTTATCTCCTTGAGTGTACTCAACAAAAGATAATTTTAGTTAAGTCGAACCCATCATTCAGGAATATCGAATATTTCATAGTTTCAAACATATCCCTAATAGACCAGCCTTGAGTGTACTCAACAAATTGAGACGATTTAGGACTCTCGTTTTTCACTATAATGATGGAAGGCTAATTATAAAACAACTTAATATTTTAGTGAGGGGTTTATCATGCATAGGTCTCATCAATATAATAATTATATATATTTATAATTATGCATCAAACATGTAAATAAACATACATATAATAGTGTGGATGATTATGGACTAATTCTATCTAGTCTTCCTGAACCAAAAGGAAGACTAGTTGGTCAATTCCTAGGGGGTATTGCATTGAATCATTATCAATGTGCCATCTCCATGGTTTCCTCCTCCTCCTCCTCCTCCTGCATCTTCAATTAGATCAGCTACAACTTGTATCCTATACTAGTTGGCACGTAGGCCTAAATGAGAATTGGACTCGCAAGCCTACAATAATAATAATAACGGACTCGCAGGTCCAAAACAATTAAAAGTTTGCAGGCCCTATAACAACAACAATAGTAACAAGCTCGCAGGCCCGTAAAACAACATGAATTAAACCATTCATTCAATGCATCCACATGGTCGAGTCCATAATCATCCACTAATAAACATTCATCATATAAATGTTCCTATGTAATATCTAATATTATATGCAAACATGTTTCAAGAATCTAGCAATTAAATAATTAATTAATAATATTAATCAATTAATTTAATTAGCGAATTTATTTAATTAAAATCAAATTTTAATTAAATATCGAAAAAAAGTCCAACTCTAATTTCATTATATAGGGTGGAAACATTTAATTAAAATCAAATTTTAATTAAATATCGAAAAAAAAGTCCAACTCTAATTTCATTATATAGGGTGGAAACATTTAATTAAAATCAAATTTTAATTAAATAGCAAAATTAGAGTCCAACTCTAATTCCATGATTTAGGGAGAACTTATTTAATTAAAATCAAATTTTAATTAAATACCAAATTAGAGTCTTAACTCTAATTCCAAGAAGAAATTTAGGGCGAGACAATTTAATTAAAATCGAATTTTAATTAAATATCAAATTATAATCTAATTATAATTTCAAGAACATATTAGGTTGAATTATTTAATTAAAATCAAATTTTAATTAAATACTAAATTAAAGTCAAACTTTAATTTAAATTGAATTAACATTTCAATTTAGGATAAAACTCCCAAATAAAATAAAATTCAATTAAGGGTCAAAGTTTAATATTTAAGTTAAAATATAATTTCAACGAAAATACAAAGGACGTCAATTTTAAATAAAATTTTAATATTAGGTCAAAATTGAAATTATGGGTCAAACCCATTTCAAATACACTTTTAAAATTCAAATTCAAAACCTTATTTCGAAATTGCAATAGGAACCCTTGTTTTAAATTATAAACAGGCCCTTCAATTAACCTGATTGGATGATAGGTCCCTTACATTTAAAATCGCAATTTGACGCCATTATTCAAATTACAAACCAGATCTTGCAATTTCGAAAATTGCAGAGTAAGCCCCTTCTTCTAAAATTGCATTGTCACCCTCAAAAGAAATTGTGGGTGGAGCCCCACGATTTCAAAATTTTCAAAACAGCCCCCGTCTCCAAATCTCTCCTCCTGATTCAGAAAACCCTAGGGATAGGAATCAAGGGTAGGGATAGGAATCAAGGGCGGCATGCTACGCTTCACAGCAGCATTATCGCTGCTTTAGGAACGGTGACTAATCGTTGTTTCCAGCAGCGAACAGTCGTCGCTGCTAAAGCGCGGTGCTGCGCCGCACGCAGCACTTGCGCGCGACAGCGGTGACTGCTTGCTGCCACCTCGAGTGGCCGGCAACGGCTACTCCTGCCAGTCGTCGTCGTCCTCTGCCACCCTTTTTTTTTTTTTTAAAAACAGATTTTGTAAAATTAATTTAATTAATTGCTAGATCCAAGAAACAAATGAATAATCAACTTTTGATTACTTCAATATGCAGAACAATTTCTAACAAACACAACCTGGCTCTGATACCACTATTGGGAATTTACTTATCATGCACAGCGGAAAATTAAATATATTTCAATTCCCACCAAGGATCTGCTTTGTATTTAGATAGAAACTGTGATAGGAATTATACATTTATTCAGATCTGCAAACTCCTTTGCTATTCTTGTAGTTCCAGCAATCCCGATCTACCTCTCACAGCTGTCCAATTGTCCAGCCTCCAATGGAATCCACAAAGGGAACAAGGTTGAGTGAGAGAAATAGGGTTTACTTTTCTTGTGCTACCAAGAATAATGAAAATCCATCAACTGTTTACAAACGCTAGCAGTTTATTTATATAAGCTCAAACGGGCTTGGCCCCTCTTTTAAACTTAACCCGGTCCAATATTTAATTAATCCAATTAATTAAACCGGTCCATGAATTAATTAATCCAATTAATTAATTCGGGCCTATTAATAAGCAATCCAATTAATTAGTTATCCAACATTTGTCAATTAATTAATTGGTAAATCTCAATCTTCTAATTTTCCTTTTGTATGTGACCCATTAGGTTCCCAGTCACGATGCCTAACGACATGAATCATTATTTTGATTTAATCAAAATCGATAAATCAAAACACCCTTTTGATTTATCACTAATTCACATCTGTTGTCCTAGATTGACATCTAGCAATGTGTTAGGGCAATGCATGTGACGGAAAATGTCACGTGGTATGACAAAACCAAACTCGTTCGTTTATCGTGAAACTATAATCCCTTCGTCAAGATGATCCGATCAATTACGAGATATGGATTGTGTCGATCTCGATTATCGATCATATCTTTCATTCCACTATTAAGTCAATGCAAGTCGAAAACTCCTTTTCGACTTATACGTACACCTTGGCCAAGGATTTCATTATCAACTTAAATGGATGAATGCAGATCATAAACTCTTACTATCTAAGAGTGACGAATCCTCTATTGATCACTCACAACCTTCATATGATTCTTGACATACCCGAACGATGACGTATTAGCGACCTCATGACAGAGCAACTTCCAGCATCACCAAAGTATGACTGTCCCCACATAAGGTACTATGATGATCTCTAGTCGAAGGACTAATTTCACTACCGAACGTTAGAGATTAATCACTCTCACTCAGATAGATATCCATGTGGAATCTCCCAGCAGGGTCTCCAATGTTTTGTTCTGTAACAAAACATCCACGTGTTCATTTAAGTGTCACTACCCATTGGGGATACCCCTCTGCTCGCCCCCATGAGGGCCAATTCCCTTTCAATACCTATTGGAGATACCCCTTAATTCGCCTCTTCAATAACGAAGTCGAGATCACCCCCCTTCTAAGAGTGCACATCCAAAAAATGACTAAAATTCCACCGCTCACCCCCGACTTAGGGTCAGTTCTAACAATGAGGAATATGTTGCTAGTAGGGATCGGTCGTCCTACTGTTAGGTCTTTCTACCTTACTTGCATTTTTATACTTGCGATTATCTTTGGCTTATTTGTATTTGTCAAGCTTGGCTAACTCGACTACCTGCACGCATATATAGATTTTGATCTGGACGAGGTGTTGAAGTCCCTGCCGAAGCCAGGGAACGATGAGGGATTTGCCCCTATTGATGGTAAGCTTTGGCATGCCTTACTTTTAGCTTCACTTTTATGCACTTCTTTACTCATCATTTTGTAAGCTTGATAGATTTTACCTCATGTACACATTGATGGATTTCAACTTAGAAGGAACCACGGACTCCTTGGCAGGATGCACGAGGGCGACGATGACCAACTTTCCATCCTATTGAAGAGAAAAAGACCAGTGATGGTGGTACTACGATGTACTGTTAATGAGGTATCTTTACCTTTAGATGAGCCTATCTCCCCACCCGAGACTGGAAGGGGTAGCACCGAGTCATGCATTGTCCGAGCGCGAAGGTTCTCCTCTTCCAGACTTTAGATTCTCCTATTCTTCAGGTTATTCAGAGATGAGGGCAATCATGTCCTTGGTCACACCTTAGCGTGCTCAAGCGATTGTCGGTCGAGGTGCTAATGATATTAAGAGAGTTCTGGCGGTCCACAATCAAAGGGTAGGTTCACATGGAATGACATTCGATTTTCCACACAAGATATGTGGTTCGATTCCCTAACAACAGTCCTCTTTGTTTTTGTTAAATATATGCGTATATATTTTCCTTGTACATATCCCATAGTTACTTGATCTTTTGTTTCTTTTAGGTGGTGGCTCTTCAGACCGGCTTGTTGAGTTAAGCCATCACTTATCATCGGAGTTGAAGATCCTTGCAGAAGAAAAGAAGAAAGAGTCCCACCATTACAAGAAGAAGATCTCCTCTTTAAATGAATCTCTTGAAGTTTCAGAGGCCCGTGCTAGGGAGCAAGAGACGTAGGTAGACAACCTGCGCTTTATTTTGGGTCGGGCTCTCGAGGAAGCGGTGGAGAAATATAAAGCCTCCGCGGAGTATGCTAAGGATTTGGAGGCAGCTGTGGAGAAATATAAAGCCTCCTCTTTAAAGAAATCTCTTCAAGTTGTCATCTGATTTCGCTAAGGCTTTGAATTCTTATGGGAGACATGCGATGGGGCATCCATCAAACTGACCAGGTAGTGGATATCTGCCCAGCATCCTACCATCGACTCCTCAAGCTTTGGTAGGTTTCTGGCACAGTGCAAATGAAAGGAAGGTGGGGCCCCTTAACCTAAGACATTTGGGCATTTGTTACGAGGAGGTAGTGAAGGGACCTTTCATTTGGGTTGACATGGCCTTTTGTTGTAGGCTTTTTAGCACTTTCCATTCTATTTTTATCACTTAGTTGTTTTAGTACTTTTTCTTGGTCCGAGATGTGGACAAACTATCTTCCTACATTTCGAATATGAATGCTTACTTTTAGACATCGTTAAATGGCAACGAATAATTGTAGTTAATATGATTTATAAAGGAATATGGTACCTTATTTGTAATCTCGATCTAATTTTCTGAGTTTGTACATAATACTTACTTGCTGTACTACCTTTTCTGCATTGAGGAAAAAAAGTATTGAGTTAGTTAAAATTAAAATTGTACTCACCCTGTTTAAAATGTTATGAGGCTATAATTTAATTAAGTAGAAGAGCAAAATTTACAATTGTTCAAGTATTTTACTTGTTTTAAGCACATAGAGCCACTGATGCCATTGAAGGTTTTAGAATGATGGAAAGAATGAAGCTCGTTAATGCAAAATAAATTGGTGGTTTTAAAAATACAAGTGAAGTTGGAATGTCTTTTGCATATTTATCAACTCACAAAAATGTGTTTGTAGTTTAAGAGGAATTATGGTGGTAAAATATGATAAACTGAAGAATGTGTTGGTGAAATTATGCAAAGAAGACAATTACATATAGTTAATAAATTTTTCATGAAAGAAATAATTAATTAATGTAATGGGAGTTTATAATTTATTTAACTAACATGAAGATATTATGATCAAGAAACATTGTCCAATGTAATAGGACCTAATGAGTTAGTTAAGTAACATGAGCTCGATACTATATTTTTTTGTTAACATAGTATGTATTTTTAGAAGAGATAGCAAAGCAAAAACAAATGAAGCACTACAGCTTTTTAAATTATTTATGCATGGTAATACATTCAGACATTTATATTTGTGTATCTTGTCGTCTGATGAATAAATTTAGTACATGTATTGAATGTGTGGTGAAAATATTTATAGTGTTACATGATACCATGAGGGGCACAAAAATTGTTGTAAAAACAAAAGTTTGTATAAAGAGAGACAGGCTTTAAAAAAAGTGTGGCGAAGATGCGTATGAAATTAAACTTGAATTTATAGTTTTCAAAGGAGTTAATAAGAGCATGGTGATGGTATTCCATACATTTGAGCTAAACTGGATATGTATAGTTGTAACTGAAAACAAAAAACCATTGAACTTAAGGAAAAATAAGTATGATGAACAAAATGTTTTTAATGTTTAAATTTCCATGATGGCATTTACCTAAGGGTGGATGTAGGAATGAGAAACAAAGGAATGAAATTTGAAGAAAGTTCTTTTACTTGTTGCTTAACCACATGAATAAGCAGAGATATTGGACACGTAAAAAAACAGTTCTCATAGAAAGGAAGTTTTAAACACAATAAAATAAGCTTAGAATGAACATGAATAAAGTGCATTACCGAACATCAATTTTAGCTTTCGAGTTCTCTTAATAATTGCATCAGTTACTCAGCTGATTTCAAAAAGCATCGCGCTTAGTGCAAATTGACTTTTCGTTTATAACATGCTTTAACAATGTTCATCTCAAGCAATTGAAGACCTTCGTTCTCCTGAAATGAAACAGTCATAATACTGTAAATGTCTATTGAAAAAATTGAAGAACGGGAAAGTAAAAGTAACAAAATAAAATGTTGAACCTGAATATTAGGGGCAAAGCCACCCTCATCACCATTATTTGTTCACTGTATGTCTTTTTAATAACAACTTGAAGTCAATAAGGATAAGTGGCGAATAATAAAAAAATTAGAAGCAAAAGAAACACTCTTTAACAATATACTCGTGGAATTTAGGAACGTGCTTAACATCGGAAACAATAAAAAAGCTCACTTTGAATTCTTCAGAATAATGTGATCGTAAATAAAATTGGAAACAATAAAAATGCTATCTTTGAATTCTTCAAAATAATGCGATCATGAATAAAATTGGAAAAAGTACTTAAATCGTGATAATGCAGAGAAATCAACCTAGTAGATTTGGAACTTGGAATATCTACGAAGGAATGGGTGATGTAACCATGAAAAGAAACATAAGTATTTAAGAACTTACTGACAAGTTTATAGGATGTTTTACATTGTCTAGTTAAGGAGGATCCCCTAACACTAGAGCATTGACACATAGAGACTTCAACAACTGATGATTGCTAGGTTAGAATACTTATTCATGTTCAAATTAATAACCCTGAAATAAAACAAAATGGTAAAATGGACAAAAGAATACAAAAGTTATAACTCAATTTTTGTGAAATATATTATTAGAACAACAAATGTTCATTTCCTTTGGAGATGACATGCCTACATCGCCAATTTGTTACTAGCACGTGATCCACCATTAATGACATTAAAAGCAGGAAATGGTAAGACCAGCTTCTTGTTACCAGCTAGGTTTGCAATGTGCTGCAGAATAAGTGAAATTTATTATGAAGACATAGATACCCAAGTCATGCAATCAACGCTATGACTAAATCAAATAGAAAGATGACTACACTGGTTGGACAATGATTTATCAGTTCAAGGGATGAAGACGGTGGCTACAAAACCACAACTAGATTGAATCGAATCCAAGAAAGCAAAAAAAACCAAAGTTTTGGATTTGACCCAAAAATAATGAACCAAGCAACCAACAATCGTCGACAATGTATTGACCTCTTGATCACAAGATTAAAGAATCTAGCCCATGGTTTGAACGCCAAAAGAAATTGATTCTTGATAAGTTCGGAATTGCTCAATGAAGAACAAAAGATTTGAAGCAACTTGCCTCTCGAATTAATTTCTCAATAAAAAACTGTTTTACAATGAAAGTGGTAAATCCTATTTATACTAAATCCTAGAAACAAAGTTAGAAGGGAATTAAACTCCTAAAATACGAAAGTTACCAAAAAAATAAGAGTTCTAGTTAAAATAAAAGATTCATGACACGCCCAAAATGGGGTCAAAAATATTTATTCCTTACTTTTCTAAAATGTGTCGTTCAAGTAGTAATTGGTAAGTAAGGGTCATTCCCGCAGAAGATTGTTTTCAATTATGTCAATTGCAATAAGAAAGTAAAAATGTGCAAAAAAGTAAATGGGGGAGTTTGGTTGGTTATCTAATGAAGCGGAAAGCTAAAATTAAAGAAAGACAAGAATTACAAAGTAAATAAAATGATCAAATGGGAAGAGTGTGATCGAGGGATATTTCTTCGCCGCTAGAATGAATTTTTAATCGATGTTCGCAAAAGATTTTCGTTCAAAAGATTAACAACAATTCGAGAATAATCACAAGCTCGATTACCTCAATCTCTTCTTACATGTTAGTTGAATAAGATAAGCATCGTTACCCAACCCTATTCATTAAATAACTTAGGATAAGCTCGCTAGAATTAATTCAACGAAAGCATTACGGCGAAAGAGACGAATTGAATTAAGCGCAAACACACAAGCTCGGTTTGTTAGCTTAAGTGATAATCCACAAACATACAATCGAAAATTCCACATAATCAATTGAAATGTAGTTGCCACTAGGTTTTGGAATAACTAGCAATTACGGACCATAAATCCCAAAATAGCATAAATTGTAAATAACCCAATCATCTAGTTGGCCCGCTAAATAATCGAGAATAACAATAAACATTATAAGCACAATGAATTAACCACATTAATCTCAAGAACACAATAAAACACAAATCGATTAAATCATCATTTCTAGGGTTCCAAAATAACCCCCAAATCACAAATGTTTATCTATCCATAGAGCATTCAATAATAGCAAACAAAAATATACAACCCAATGATAGAAAATGAGATTAAAGAGAAGAGAAAAGCTTATGGATGAAGATATGGAAAGTTGAGATCAATGGCATTGGAGCTTCTTCTTCATCTTCCTCATTTTCTTCAAGGTTTGGCTATGGAAGCTCCCCATATTTTGGCTCGGTTTTGGGGCTGCTCCCCCTCCCTTTGATACCCTATAAATGAGCCCTAAGTGATGTATTTATGTTGGATGGAAGATAGGAGACGGGTCGGGTGGAAATGGGTCGAGAAAGATATTAAAAATCGCGTTTTAGCGCGACCCGGGAAATCCTCCAGATTTTGCCTATGCGTACGCATAGGTCTGGACGTGCGTACGCATAGTGTAAACATTTAAGCTTCAGTAGTTGAATTTGGCAAGTGTGCGTACGCACGGCTTGCAGGCCTATGCGTACGCATAGGCCATTTCTGTGCCATCTTCATTTTCTTCCTGATTTTTGCCAAACTTGATTTCATCACCCTTCAAACCACCATTTCTTCCTCCCAATTGATGAACTTGGTTGCCAAATCTTGGAGTATTTTCTCTTCAATTGTTTTGGCTCAATTCACGCTCAAAATACCATATAAATAACCAACAACTCGGGCAAACACCTGAGGAACAAAAGTAAAAAAAATAATCAAAAACTAATAATTGAAAACTAACAACTATCTAAGTTTAACGGTCTAAATGAGCGCGAAAACCGCACTTATCACACCCCCAAACTTAAATCTTTGTTAGTCCTCGAACAAAGTAATAAAAAGAAGCATGCAAACACATAAATAAAAACAAACAAAAATACTATAAATTAACAAAAACTATAAAGGTTGGATAGTTCGCCGAACTTTGCCTCAATTCTCACATATGCTCAAAATTTACGAAATGCACACAAAAATGTTACAACAAACAATTTGAAACTTATACCATATTTGACTCGTGTGTGTGTGTGTGTTGTCATTCCAATTCATCGCATTACACAAGTTGGTGGTGTTCTCGACCCATAAAATGGTCAAATTTGCCTTTCTCGCTCGAGGGTTGCGCACTCCCCCAAACTTGATATTTTCACTATAGCCCAAAGGTGTCAAAAACATATGGTTGCTCTCAAATCACTCAATCTTTCCCTCTCTTTCTTTTATCTTTTTAGTTCTACTATATTTTTCTCACATTAGTGTGACGCCCCGAACTTAAGCTTCGAGCGTCACGTACTAAACATAATAACTTCTACCTTTGCTACATATAAAAACTCTTAATTAAAGGTATTACATAATAGAAATTTATTTTCAATTTGGTAAAATATCTCTCATAAAATTTAATGTCCAGCAGAAGTGCTTGTCGACATGAAATTATACTTTACATATACGGACTCGGCACTGCCACGGTTAGTTGGAACAGCAAGTTCAACTATTTTTATAAAATTCATCCCAACTCCATTTTCTATGAAATCTGTGGCATTAGAAAGATATTTTCAAGTAGTATTCTAGGTTAAAATATGAAAAATTTCCAAGATCATATGATATGGGCGTTTTACTAAAAACAGTGAGGTGTTGCACAGAAAATTCAGTTTGACCCTTCGACATTTAAAAATTTATATCTAAGGCCATGGATATCCAAATTGTTTGATTCTTGCTCCCAACTCAAAGAGGAACGCATCAATATTTTTAGAGTCTCTAATAGACGTTTATGGAGTTAGAAATAACGTTTTGAAGTTGACCTAGAAACTGTCCCGTTTCTGCCTCTTTTATCACTTGCAAGAAAAAGTCTATAAAAATGTCTCTTAACGTAACATGAAAGATATGATTACATAATTTACTTCCGGTACCATATTACATCATGTCTTATACATGTTTTTATATAATACCAAAAGAAAAATATATGGAAAGCAGTCGAACAAAACATGCAAAAGGGAAACTTCGATGCAAAATAACTTTGTCCTTAACCCATCATCGATTATGCCGACTGACTTCCACCAACTCCACAATTATTGATCTAAAAATTTAGTATGGAATACTATGAGTATAAAGAATACCTTGTAAGATACCATGTTTGGATTTAACATGTTAATACTATACAAAAGAATGCAATCAAACACATACTTGCACATTACGGCTTGCCAGTGCCCTTAGGGTTTGTCCTAAGGCATAAGTAGATATCTAACTTTGTGGACTTGTCCACCACATTCATATTATGGTTTTTCATGCATAGCTTAAGCATAAATATTATCATGAAATCCTACCACTTAAGCATAGAAAGTATCTTACAGTTAAACTTGAAGAAATTTCGGTTGAAAGATGAATTGAGAGTGCTAGGCTTTGCTTCCTTTTTCTTCCTTTACGTATTCTGCCTATCTTCCAATTTCATTACAAGAAACTTTATGGTTTGAAAGAAATAAAATGCAAGGAACATCCTTAATTATATAGAAACAAGGCAAACCTATGGATTAAGCAAAGGGTGACTATTCCAAGACTTGTGCCTCTACGTGGCCTTGCATAATCCTTACTTTCAACATGCATTCAACAACTAAAGTCACATTATGCCTTAATTGAACACCTTCTACTTACACAAGACACCTCATGCTTGCTTACCATTAAAACACCTCTAGCTTTGGTTTAAATACTAACCACCTCATGTATTAATCTTATACAAGGTAATGCCCCCAATATCTCTCGGCCAAAAGGATGAAACAAAAAATGTTTATCTATAATACTAAGAAGATAGATGTAGAATTTAACAATTATCCCAAACCCCTAATTAACTAATCTTGAGACTTTAAATAAATTGACCAATGCAAATTTGGCAACCATTAATAACTTTGGCCATACTAAAATTTTGAAACGTTAAATTGTTATCCTAAAAATTAAATGAGAAGATTAAACGAGCATAGAATTTCGGAGTATTACAATTAGCCACCTCTCCATTTTCTCTTGGGCTTTCTTTTTGCCTCTCTTTGCTCTTTCTCTCTTCCTCACCTCTTAATTTCATTTGGTCTTCATAGATCTGCTGTAGTGTTAAAGGTACAAGTGTAACAAAGTTTCCATTCCTGACAAAGTTGTACCTATTTTTAAATCCTTCATGTTTTACCTTTCTATCATACTGTCACACCCTACCCAACAAAATATGCCTAGCATGCATAGGAATGACGTCACATAACACCTCATCACTATGTCGTCCAATTGAGAAATTCACCATATTGTCTTATTCACCTCAACCTCTCCACAATCATTTGACAATTGTAATTTGTAAGGGACCCAGACCTTGCGCCCAAGCCATTGAGCACACGTACTGTCTACTTTGGGATGAGCAAAGCCCACTTACCCCCTCACGACTTTCTGTCACGTTCCCTAAGATTCGAACTCATAACCTCTTCTTTAAGAATAATTTAAGGAGAATCCTGGTACCAATTGGGCCTAACAGAAAGTCGTGAGGTGGTGCATGGGAAGCCCAATTTGTGCTAGGATTCTCCTTAAGTTATTTTTAAGGGAGAGGTTATGAGTTCGAATCTTGGGGAACGCGACAGAAAGTCATGAGTGATAAGCGGGCCTGCCCACCCAAAAGTGAACAATATGTATATTCTAACGACTTGGGCACAAGGTCCAGGTCGTTACAGTTAGCCCTAACTTCTCGACAAGCGTGGTACTAGCAATGTTAGTACAACAAACTCCATCAATTATCAAACTACATGCCTTATTTTCAACATGGCATCTAGTATGAAAAATGTTCTCCCGTCGTTGCTCTTCTTCTTCCACCTTGCTTTGCATGTTGAGAGCACACATCACCATAAGTGCTTCCCTTTCGATCGCGACCGCGTATTCTATCACTTCACTATTACTGGCATCCTCTAGTTCGGGCATCCCATCTCCATCACTATCACTCACTACTTCCCCATTGGCACTCGAGATCATTTCTCTTTTATTCGGACATTGAGAAGTAATATGCCCCGATCCTAAACATTTAAAACATTTGATATCCCGATTCCTAGAAGATTGGGACTCCATTTTGGGTATAGTTTTGCTAGCAACTTCTTTCGGTCTCATTGGTGGCACGGTCTTACTATTTGAAATAGCCTCATCAACCCTGTCATCATCCCATTTCGGCTTTTAAGAAGTAGAACCCGAAGATCCCACTGGATACCTAGCTGTCCCTCTTCTCTTGAATTGTTTTTCCACTTTCATAAACACATGTAGCGTATCTTCTAGCTCCACATAATGTTGTAACTCCATTATATTAGAAATGTTCCTATTCAAACAATTCAAAAACCGAGCCATTGTGGCTTCCCC
This sequence comes from Osmanthus fragrans, assembly GCA_019395295.1. Lineage (NCBI taxonomy): Eukaryota > Viridiplantae > Streptophyta > Magnoliopsida > Lamiales > Oleaceae > Osmanthus > Osmanthus fragrans. The sequence goes on along the minus strand of CM033348.1, from coordinate 12,438,640 downwards.
GTCCTCCTCCACATTCGTCCTAGTCATTAACATCTCCATCTCCTTATGGTAGTCCCCACACTCCTAGACCCTTGGTAGGCACGAACCTCTTCTGCATAATGGCCTTCAAATAATCCCAAGTACTAATAGGCCTCTCATGATTTCTCCTCCTAGATGTCACTACTTGATCCCACCAAGTAATAGCATAATCGGTGAACTCAAGTACCGCAATCTTTACCTTTTTTCCCTTCGAGCAGTTGTGGCAATTAAAGATCAATTCTATCTTCTTTTCCCATTCCAAGCATGCCTCCGGATCACTCATTTCCTTGAATGAAAGAATGGTCATTTTTATATTGCCCATGCTACTATCAACTCCATCTCCCAAAAGTTCTCTACTTATTTTTTAGTTCCTAACTCATCTATCTCTCATTCTTCCTAACTTGGCATCCACTACCTCATCAATGTCACTACCCACTCCATATTCATCGTGATTCTCCGGCCTAGGCTCCTGCCTACCTTACCTCCTTGCATTGGGAGCTCTTCGTAAATTGGCAAGTATTGTGTCTTGCATGTCCATCCAAGACTCCTGTTGATCCATCCTATCTCTCATGTCCTCAAACAACTTCTCAAACCACCGTATCACCTCTTCCGACATGTTGATTTGATTGTTGCTCCCATTTGAAGTTGAATCCTCCTTGTCAGACATCATAAATCTAGAATATTTTTGCCTCACATGTATTTCGCTCGTGTATTACTCAATTTTGGCTTTTACCCTCTATTGGTCCCACCACTCTGTCTTTTTTCACTCAATACTTTCACCCCAAGTGCTTTGAAGAGCAAATTTAAACTCAACCAGGAATTATTCTTGCAAAATTCAATTTAACTTTAGAAGACTCCAGAAAGAAAGAAACAAATTGGACAATTTGAATGGGAACTGTTATAATTTAAGAAAGTGGTTCTTGAAATTTTTTTTACTCAAAGATTTAAATAATGTTTACTACTGGTAATTTCGAAAATAATAATTTTTTTTTAAAATCCGAATTTTTTTGTTCATAAATTCAACAACGATACCAGCAAAAAAAATGAAGAAACTGATTTTGGTGCTAAATTAGCCCAAAAACAACTTTTGAATTTTTTTTGGTATTTTTTACGTATCAATGACTCAAAAGAACTGGACATAAATAAATCAAAAGACTCGAAAAATGATACAAATTTTTTTTGGTATTTTTTACGTATCAATGACTCAAAAGAACTGGACATAAATAAATCAAAAGACTCGAAAAATGATATAACCTTAATTTTTGGAGCCTAGGCTCTAATACCAACTTATGAGAACCCATGTAGCAACAGTGGCAACGAATCCCACAACTAGATTGAATACAACCCAAGAAAGCTAAGAAACAAAAGTTTTTTATTTGAACAAAAAATAATGAACCTAGCAATCAACAATTGCCGACAATGTGCTGACCTCTTGATTACAAGATTGAAGAATCTAACACGGTGGTTTGAACACCACAAGAAATTGATTCTTGATAAGTTCAGAATTGCTCAATGAAGAACAAAGGATTTGAAGCAACTTGTCTCTCGAATTAATTTCTCAATAAAAAAATGTTTTACAATGAAAGTAGTAAATCCTATTTATACTAAACCCTAGAAACAAAGTTAAAAGGGAATTAAACTCCTAAAATACGAAACTTATAAAAAAAAAAAAGAGTTATAGTCAAAATAAAAGATTTACCCTTTTGGACTCTATGGTTTGAAAACAGGATTGCGCGGTTCCATGGACTCTATTTGATCTTGAATTTTCCCTTAGCTTCTCATCAACAAACATCGAACTCTTGATCGCTCAATGTCTTCCTTGGATCACATCAATCAATCTACCGAAAGTTCTATATATGTGTGTGCGTGAGTGCGCATATGCATGTGAGTGTGTTTAGAGAGAGAGGGAGAGTTAGACTAAACAAGCATTAGGCAACATCCAAATTTGTTGTCTCCTCTGCAATTAGTCTCGTCAATCTTTGATATTCATTTAGATTTATATCAATGGTACCAATTTGTAGTCATTGATGTTCCTACCCAATGATTCTAAAGTAGAGCTAATATCTTATAGGGCCTGTATTTCAGCAACATTCGAAGAACTATTTTCTTATAGATAATCATCAACCATATAGAACTTAAATTTATCCCATAAGAACTTTGGATCATTAGGGCTACAAAGCATAAGAATTTTAGCAAAGAGACATCTTAAAAAATTAGGCATTTAATAAAGTATAGCTTCAGACAGACATTCTTCACAATGATTATCTCCACTTAACAGACCATACAAAAGTCCAGCTTCTCGATATGTATCAATAGTTACTCCATTTAGAGTTTGTAAATCCTAAAATGACGTTGGCCCTCGAACATGATTTAAAAGAATACGGAGAAAATACCGTTCTCCTTCAAATGGATTTACAATGACAATTGTTTTTTTCTTGGACTCCAAAATTTCTTTCTTGCATTTCAAACAAAATATTTTGGAAAGTCTCGATATAAAAATGTACGAGAAAAGTCATTCAGTTCATTCATTCGAAAAAAATTCTATCAACATTGTCTTTTGTGTACTTTCACTACACCATAAACAGCTTTTTGCAATGTGCAAAAAACGTTGCCAAAGAATTTTTGCGGCATTCAGGAGCATGTTGCTGATTGTGATGTTGCCATAGAGTGGAACCTTTTTTACAAAGTTTAGTGAACGTTGCAAATAACCTTTTTCAAAGGTTTTTTAGCAACGTTCAAAAACCTTTTCAGGGTTTTTCGCAACGTAGTCTTTTTTTTTTTTAGACATCGCGAATATAAATTATTATATTAAATTTTTTTCGTGGAGACTAACATTCAAATTTTAATGTAAAAACTAACAACGTACATAAAATTGTAAATATATCCCTTTAATTCCTTAATTTTTAAAATTCAAATGAAGATAAAATAAAACTAAATTACAAGAATTGTTAGTCCAACTATTGGATACACTATCTTTCACAAATTTAAATTAGAGCTCATAATTACAAAGAAAAAATTATTGTTTTGTACATGCCAGCAGCCATTTCAGGTTCCGATCCAAGAGCATTTGGGGACGAGTAGAATTCTTGCTATAGCCTTTCAGGTATAATCAAGAAGTTCTTTGGAAACATCATGTGAAGCAACCTACATCGTGGTCTTCACAACTGAAATTGGATAAAGTGCAACTATAAGGCCACTAAAAATCCCTGCTCCAACAACATGGAACTTAGTCTTATTAAGCCTACAAGGGAAGACGTTAACATTAATATGACTAATTTGAAAAATTACACATACATAAATAGTAACAGTAATAGACGAATGTAACACCTATAAATCAAGGTTAGAACAACATAGTAAAATCAAGATTTAAATAATATTAGTAATTGAATGGAGAGTAAATCTCCGTACAACCCTTCAGACGAATAATAAGTACCTTTGCAAGGATGTACCGAGGTTTTGTAGTTATCCTATGCACTATTTCCACAAGTGCAGAACTCACTTTGGAATTGATTGCTAAACTTTCAGAAACATCAGTTTTCCTTATAGAGGATAACCAACAAAAATGTATAGTGGAAAAATACACATTCTTCTTGTGCTATTAAATGGATATTGGAATTGAAAAGAAATATGAGATAGAGAGGATATGTAAAACTAGACTCACCTTTTCCCGTGGTGAGCTGTCGACTTGTCATTATAAGAGTATCTTTGCCACTTTTAAGGAACACGTCAGCCATCTCAGCTGCTTGAGTGATCACTTCCTCCCTTTCTTCTAATGACTTCATGGCTATTTTATCAACAGAAATCTATTGAAAATATAGAGTGAAAAGTCAATTTATGACCATATTTTCAACAGTTAGACCATTAGACCATCTTTTCAACAGTTAGACCATTAGATCATTAGACCATTATTCAATACTATCTAATCCACCTCACCAAACACGTTAACAAGGTAAAGCAAGACTTAAGGCCTGACTTTAGAAAGAAGGCTACGCCTCCATAAGGGCATCAGGGACTTGGGAAGGTGGTAACTATACATAATAGGTGTGACAGCAAGAATGTTATCTCCCTTATTTTGATTTGTGCTTTTTTGTCCCATTTCTTGTTGGAAAGATAAATAATTGATAGCCATACGAGAAATGAAGGCAAAGGGAAGAGATATCACCAATGCTCTTGGGTTTATTAATTTACCACTAAAACAATGAAGAGGAGAGAAAAATTGGAGGAGGTAGAAGATCACACAAAAGAGAACAATGTGTTTTGACGATTAAACCAACATTTATGACGGCTAGAACACTTCTGCTATGGAATCTTCGATAATTAAGACGTCAAACGCATTCAATCCGAACTCAGCCACTAGATTAATATATATTGACACAATATTAGGATGCATCATCACCTCTCAAGCCAACAGAACATCAAAAATGAATAAAAGGAAGTTAAGATAAAGAGACCAGAGAACTAACAAATATTTTTATAATCTAACGTAAATGATGTATACTTGTAAAGATCACTTGGTTTGTAAACCAAAATCTAAAGTATAAATAACAAAGCATTTGCGTCAACTATCTTCCATTTTGGTGTTAAGTCTTCCACCCGAGTTAGAAGACTTAACTAGGGGGTGTGGCTTCACCTTTTCAGAGATCTAATGACATGAAAAAGAATATTAGAATAGTTTATAGTCCAATTATCTGCTCCTCCATCTTATAGAAACTTGAGCACTTGTGTCGGACAAAACAACCTCATCGAAGTAAAAGAAACTTAAATCGTGTTTATTATATTGCCGACTCCTACCTAATAGTGTAAACGTGTTCTTCATGTCTAACGCCATACTCGTGCCCCCAACTCTATAATCAAATAAAGAACATTCAATTACATCCTTACGACCTTACACATTGGAGCAACAAGAACAATGTCATGCCAGAAAGCAGGATCTTTTTTGTGTCTTAATAGAGACACTGCTCCTCCCATTGACTCCCAATATAAAAATCTTATTTTTCCCCTGTATTCTTCCTGCCCTGAATCCATGAAAGTAAATCCTTTTAAGTAAAGCTATAACCAAATGCATTGTTAAGCATAACTCAACACGCATTACAAGTGTGCACAGAGGAATTGTTTTAGGCTAACGGTTCTTTTTAATCAAAATAACAAAAATTAATAGTCCAACAAAGTTGTTGTGCTATATCATTGGTAGCTTGGGTGGAGTTGATCAAACTAAATTCTTTAGCATGTTGATTTCTTGAATAATTGAATGAAAAAAAACAATGTCCCATTTCGAGCAAGATCAAAATGATACGAGAGAATCAATTAATTATATAAAACAATCGAACATTATTAAAGAATGAATAATTATCCGCTCCAGTGTCCAGCAATCAGCATCTTAGATTAGGATAATGGATTTGTAAATTATTGTTAAATACAAACGATTTATTTAGAAAGCATGGTCTTGTAAACTATTGTTAGATACAAATGATTCATCTAGAAAGTTTAAGGCTGAACTGAAAAATCAACACAAGGGCAGAGTTGGAGAGTTTGGTAACTTACCACAAATAGATTTGAAATGGTCACTACAATCATTGACAATGTTGTCAAATCTTTTGATGTAACATCGAGCACCCATCGAGTGCCCATAGCCTTCATAATCCATGCCAAACACAGCATATCCATGAGTAGCCAGCCTTGTCCTACAGTCTAACCAAAATCCATTTTAGCAGTGCTAAGAATTCATATTTGGTTTGGCCGAATACTAATACCACGAATGCTTACTTGCTTAAGCAGCGTGATTATTGTTATTTATGATGATTACTACTTGATCAAAGTCAATTAATCATATTTTGGTAATAATAGGGACAAGTGACCAGTTCAGTTCAGGCCTAACTATTAGTTGCCTGTTAACCTAATTAACCAAACCAAGCTACCCTGCATAATATTTTCTGGATAAAAATTTGACCTTGTACCAAAAATTCTTTATTTCTTGTTCAGTTATATGTGTGCAAATGCAATTTCTTTGGCAGGGTGAACTGCGTAGCATTGTTTAGTATAAAAGAAGATAAAGAATCTAAATTTTTTGTCCATTGCACTCATCACTCACACACCCACCACCCCCAAAGGAATGACTATGTAGCCTCAAATTAAGTAGCAATGTGAAACACAGAGAAACCAATGCAGCAAGAGAAACCTAGTCATGCAGAGAAACCAAGAGAAATACACAAGACGAACCACAAAGGAAGAGGCGAAATACAACATCAAACTTCACAATTACTTTGTCAATTCAAGATCAATTGAACTTAAATGGTGTAAAATGAACAAGTAACCTGGTAATGAACGAGCCCAGTAGACGAATTCACAAAAGACAGTCGACTGGTTCTACAAAAATCACTCGATTCTGGACCAAAATTACAGGATGCCCATGTTGATAATGGATGAGCATGGTTGAGAGAAGTGGAATGGTGGTGTTCCGACTTCGAAATGGTGGCCGACGGCGTCGGTAATATGGAAAAATTGTCGATAATCATATATTTTTTCCCTAAATTGGGGGCAATTTTTGCAACTAAGTGGCTTGGATGAGTATAAAAGGTAGAAGAGAGAGGTTACAGGGTTCAAACGGGAGTCGATTGAGGTTGTTCAGGCGGCAGGTCGTGGTAGCGTTTGTTGAGGAAGAAGAAGAGGGCGGGTCGTGGTAGCGTCTCTCACACAAATAGGTTTTAGAATGAAGTTGTTCGGCGTGTTCTCAATATTTACCGTGTTTTCAAAAGGGAACTTTTCGTAACGTGCAATGAACGTTGTGAAAAGTAGTATCAAAAGAATGTTGCTAATACTCAATAAAATTAATCAATAACAACATTCACTTATTTGAATGTTGCCATAGACTCCTTTAGCAACATTCATTGAGTGAATGTTGCCTTTTGAGTGTTGTAAAAGAAGTTTTTGTTGTAGTGTTTCATTGTCAACAATAATAGCTAAATCAACTTCATTGTCATATGTTACTTGTTGATAATTTTCAATGTGGACTCGTAAAGAATAAACTGGTGGATAGATTTATGATAAATTGAAAGAAAAGATCATTTACTTAGCTTCAGGCGAAGATATCCATCTAGCAGACTAATAAGAAGAAATTTCATCTATTTCTTTATCTGTTTCGCTTGTATTAACTGCAAAATTGATATGATCATGTCCTTTGTACACATATTTATACATATATTTTACTGCTTTAATAAAAGAACGGACTTCAACATTAATGTGGCAATCAAATTTTGCACTTAAATAAGGATTATATGGTACAACCCAACGTTTGTCTAACATTTAACCTCTGACTTTAACAACTATACCATCATTACGACTTTTATACAATGGGTACGAGTTTTGGCCAAATATAGTATTATTGCAATAATCCATAGGATACTTATTTTTACAACATTTATTTACTTACATACATTTTTTGGTTTTAAATTCCCACACATGCCATGCATATTATGTTTAACAATAATAGAATGAAGATGAAAGTTTGTGTCGCGAATTTCACAAGACTCTATTTTATCAACCTCTTTAGCACAATAGATTTTATGTCCACAAAATTAATAATAGATGTGCATGAGGAAGACCCATTTTCTGAAATTCAATAAAGTATATATGTGCAACAATAGGGCCGACGATATTTTTCTTAAATAGATCATTTTTCAATTTTTCTAATTTTTTTTAAAGATACCAGCTATTAGATCTAGAGGGTGTTTGATAGGGATTAAAATCAGATTTTTAGTAGATTGTGATAGAAGTTTTTGAAATGTGTGGTTAAAAAGTTGTGGGACCCAAGAAATATGTGGTTGATATTAATTGTTTAACTTCGACTTAGATTAAAATTAAATTTTAATATGAAACAAACAGGCCCCTAGTCTAATCTAAACTTCGTTGGTGTTTTTTAGTTCTTATTTAATTTCAAGCCAATTTGGATTACATTTTATAGTTAAAAATATATCTGATTTTTCAAAATGCTGCACAATAGCCATTGCATCCATGTATCTCCCTAGCATATCTCTAGGCCCACATGTAAATGATTTTGGTAAGATAAATTTTCTTCCAATTTTGAATCCCCTTGTTTTCCTATTTTGAAGACTATCTATAATACCTTAGTACAGTTCAGCAAAAATTTGTTTTTGATTATTTCAAAAGTAATCTAACCAAGCAGTTTCAGTTTTAACATACAACAACGTATTGTTGGTACAATCTATTAGCATCAAGTAATACAGACTTACCAGAAGATCTGATTTGCAATTTGTATGAATAGTATTCTCGACAAGAGACCTGAGTTCATTTTTTTCGTTTGAGTGAGCACTGCAAGACAAGAAGGAAACAATTAAATACTCATTTGAAATATCTATATTGCAAAAGCTAAAAAATCTATTACTAAATATATTTGCAAACCTTCATTTTCTTTTTTCAATAAATTCAACTGCTGAATTACTTGTGCTAAGAAAACTATCAGACATTGATGATTAAACCAGTCCGAGAAGTCGTTCTTATGCATCTCTTAATGCCTTCATGCCAACTAGGCTCTCTGTACGAAAAAAATAACAGATACAACAATGGAACATAACAGCCATAGTAGTAATGAACTCTATGTGAATCACAAGAATGAGCATATATAGTAATGTCACCAATATGAATGTTCATATTTTCATTATCTTCAACCCATATAGCAGCTACTTGAGATGATGTAGGAGTATTGAAAACTCTTTGATCAAGTCCAAAATTGCATTATATTTGTATTCGATGATAGTGTAAGTCAGACGTGCCACTTAAAGACCTAAATAATTTACTATATGGATTTGCTTTAAAAATTTCAATTAAGGCAATCAAAGTAGATTCGACAAAGTTCGATGAAATTTTCATACTATTTTGGATTTCATTGTCTGTATCATAAAAATATAACTGTGTATAATTTTATGGCATTAGTTGGTTGACATAATGTTGCACTTGTCCTTGAACTCTAAATGTGTAAATACCCTTGTACGCTTTAAACAGTTCTTTATCATACTTCACACTAAATGAAGTGAAAGCAAAGTGAATATTAAATCCTCTCAAATTTTTCTTAAATTCCATACAGCTAACTTCTGTAGAAGTAAATAAATCAAAGAGTTGAATTGGTGCATCATTCATACAGAGCTTAACTTTTCCATCGAAGCAGCAGAATCATTTACTTTCTCTATGAAACTTGTGTGCATTACAATGTCACTACACAAAAAATGAGCATTTGCAACACACAAAAGGCAACATTCGGTGAAAAACGTTGTTAAAGGGGTTTATTGTAACATTTTAATAAGTGAATGTTGCTATTGGTTAATATAATTAAGTTTTAGTAATATTTTATAAATAAACGTTGCAAAAATTGTCTTTCGCAACGTTTATCGAACGCTGTGAAATTTTGATTTTTTGCAACGTTTATTAAACACTGCAAAAATTTGAGTTTTTGCAACGTTTAATAAACGTTGCAAAAAATCATTTTCGCAACATTTAATAAATATTGCGAAAAGTAATGAGGGTTAGGCAAATTGGGTTGTGCCAATTTTTTTAGGAGGCATTTTCAAGAATGTCCAATTTTAAGGATGTGAGTTGAAAAATGTCCATTTTTCAAATTTAATATTAAACTGCCTATTATGCACTTTAATTAAAAAATAAGCTTCCATGAGAAGTTACATCAAAATTATATTCTCGACATTTCAAATGTCGTTCTCGACATTTGAATCCCGTTTTATATTTCAAAAGTACACACGTCAAATCACAATATTAAATATTCTCGACATTTCAAAACGTCATTCTCGACATATTAAATGTGTAGAATGACATTTCATTCCAAAACATGACATTTCTCTACACTTGAAATGTCGTTCTAGACATTTATGTGTCATGTGAAAAATAGCATTAATTGTAATTTGACATCTTGACATTTGAAATAAATGGAGTAAGTTATGTGTCAAAATTTTATAGGCCAATAATTTTTTTGTAAAAATGTCCATTTTTTGGACTTGTGTGGAATTATAAATTGTTGATAAGGGTGTTTTGGTCTAAATAATATCAAAATGGACATTTTTGCCAAGATTTTTGAAAGTGACCATTTTTGCAAATGATTAGCTAAAAGTGAACATTTTATGAAATTTACTCTTTTTTTTTATTTGTGGACCGGGTTAAAATTGATTATGGACTGTGTTAACCCCGACTTCTTATTTTAAGAGTAACGTTGGAAATCTTCATTTCATTCTCCTCAACCTTAGCCGTCTTCTTCCGTCGTTGAAATCTTCTAGCCGTCTTCAGTCGTTGAAATCTTCAACTATTGCTTCGGTTTCTTCCTACTCTGTCCACCATACCACTGTCTTCCCCAAATCACTGACTTAATGCGAATTAATCGTATTCCATTTTCTCGGTCGCTTCTTCAATTCAAGGTATGCAGCTTACCCCTCTTAACCTCTTTCCATTTTCCAGAGTGAAAGCAAAGGTAACTGGATTGGTTGAAAAAGTGATGGTGGTGTTGAGCTGTTTGGCCGTGATTGAGATGGGATGCGAGGCAATAGTTGAAGAAGGTGAGATCTCCGTCCTAGTGGAGACTATTGAGTATGGAAGTTGTAGCGACCGATAATTTTAATTTAGGTTTCTTGAAAAATGTGTCGCTAAATTTTAAACCCGAGTTTTAAAAGTAAAAGCGTGTTCGTCTAGCCGTTGTTAAACTAATTTAAATTTATTATAATCGAGTCCAATTCCAAATATTTTAATTTATTAAATTCCAAATCGTTTTAAATCCGAAATTAAATATGATATATTATTATTTCGGGTCCAACGTTTCATTGGTCCAATTAGAGTTATTTTAGCCCAATTCTTTAGGTCCAACTAGACAATTCTTCCAGCCCAATTTTCGATCCGTTTACTGCCCTAGGAATTTGTGCCCTAGAATATTAATACAGTTTATATACCCCCATCTCCCCCCCTCCACCTCACTTACTCAGCAAACAACACAAGGGTAAGGAAAATCTCCAAAATTCATCTCCTCCATGCAGTCAATTCCCAGCCCATTCACGTGTGATGCTAGAAAACCAATTTCTAGCATCAACACCATCGCCTCCAATCTACAGCCCATTGCACACGACCACAATCCAGAACCACCACCTCCAACACCTCTGCAAGGCCAAACCGCCCCCAGAAGGTTCCATCCCTCATCCCAGTTGAAGCCCACGTTGGAAGCTTGATGCTAGAAAATTAATTTCTAGCATCAACACCACCAATGCCCCACAGTCGAAAACCCAGAACCACCTCCAACCCACAGGCTCCGCCCCTGCAACCACCACACACGCCACAGTCAGAACTACCCAAGCTATAGCCATCCATCCCACAACCCAGAACCACCACATCAACACCACCACCACCTCACTGCAACCTAAAAAACCTGCAATCCCGATTCGAATACACCACCAAATGGAGAGCCCCCTTCAACCCAAAATCGAACCCCAAATCAAAACCAAAACCAAGAAATAAACAGACCCACGAACTACCTCGCTCCCCGACCCATTCTCCAGCCAGTTTGCTGCCGAAAAATCCAAGGAAATCGAACCTCCAAGTCTCGGTTCCTCTTAGCCCGTACGCCGAAATCGTACCCCCAGCCACCTCCACACCGTCGGCGCCATCTCGCAACGTCGGCGCTGCCACCTCGTGCCGGCCGAATCAGAGGAAAGGGCTTCGTCCTTCCCGTCGTCGCTCTCCCTCTCTCTCTCTCCGGTTCGAAGTGAGAGAGAGAGTGAGAGATTTTGTTTTTATTTTTTTATTTTTTTGAAATTTTCGATTTTAGCCCCAAGTTTAGAAGTTAGTTTATTTTAGTCCCCCAAGTTTTAAAGTTATGTATTTCAGTCCCAAAGTTCGGTTTTTAAAGAAAGACAGCCCCAAAATTTATGTTTTAAAATAAATCAGCCCACAGGTTTCGAAAAAGTCCATTTCAGTCCTCAAATTCTTATTTTCGATTTTAACAAATTTTCAATTACGTCCCTATTTTAGAAAAGTTCAATTTCAACCCTTGAACTTTTATTTCAGTTTTAATAAATTCCAATTAAGTCCATAAACTTTATTTTATCGTTTTTAATCTTTAAAAAATTTTGAAACACTAATTCAAAATTTATTTTCTATTTTTGGCTAGACGAAACGTACGGACGATAGAGTTCGAGATTACTTCCCGCTCCAATTTTTACTACTCGAGATAGATTGAGGTAGACTCGCCCCCATTAATTAGTTTAAATTATAATTGCATGTATTATGTGATTTTATGTGATTTATATGCTTTGATGCATAAGATGAGAATCTCTTATGAGATAGATTATGTTGTTATGCTTGTCGTAACTTATACGCTTAATTGCATGAGAAGAAAGAGAATCTCTTATGAGATAAAATGATGTTATGCATAACTTACTTGCTTAAATGCATGAGACAGACTATCCACACCCTATGATTTTAAAGTGCCTATGATTTTTCAAAGAAAATAAGCCCATGAGAATATCACTGTATAAATTGCAAAGTTATGTGTTCAATTATTCTGTAAATTAATTACTGGCGATGAGTCTACTGAGTATTTCTTCGAAATGCTCATTCCGTTATTTTAACAATATTTGTAGATTTTGGAGACGGCCGAGTTTGATAGGCAGTGGTGATATGAACGAATAAAAGTAGTTAATTGTTTTAATTTTCATTTTTAAATTTCACTCATTCGAACGTTATGAACTTTCCTTGTCGTTTCCGCTATTTCAAACTTGAGTTTAAAGTTTAATCAATTTTTCATAAATTAATTCAAATGAGATTTATTGCCGTTAAGTTCACAAATTTTAAATGTGATGTTTTTTTTTAAAAGTTAGTTATTCCGCCAAACTTTTCAATTAAGTTAGGGTAAAAAGATGATGACGTAGCATTCCGGGTCCGCATTACAGCTTGGTATCAGAGTCAGCCTGCGTTTCTGTAGACTGGCAAATTTTCAAAAAAAAAAAAAAAAATTTCTAAGGGATATTTTACATTATTTAATTCTTATTAATGAGAGTTGCCACTGCCATCATTCGATCAGCCGACTCCAAAGGTAAAGAAGTTTATGACGTTTAAATGTTATTTTAATTCGGATACTTGTTTTGATGATTTATGAGACTTAGAAGAAAGAAAGAGAAAGAAAGTGTATCCGAATTAGAAAGAAAGAAAGAAAGACGAATTTGAGCATAATTTGACTAGAAGAGATAAATAGTCCCGCTTAATTGGACTTTGCATAATTGATTTAGGACATGGCACCCATTCGTAGAAATGCACTCAGTGACGCAGAACGAGCACTAGGGATTATGACTGCTTCAGACCCGAACTTGAGTGGACAATTGCCCAACATGTAGAACAGTTGAATATCGTACGTGAGCGGGCCATACAGCATGGCTACGTGACCAATAATCACCGGTCAATCCGTCACTTACTCTCGACTTTTCGAAGTGACTATGCGGAGGTAGCTAATAGCATATATGTAGATGCTCTAGTGTCTCTGAATGTGAAAATGGAGTATGACACCTTCTGCACAAGGTTTGTGGCATATTGGCTCCTGTATTTTGAGTACCGCTTTGGATTTGCTCTCGAAGAAGATTCAGAAGAAGAAGAAACTGAGGAAGACGCTGAGCCAGCGCTAGGGGAGTTCTCGGACGCTGAATCAGGCGTAACCGAAGGATAATAGAGATATAGAAATTAGAGTAGGCTCGACATGTTATTGTAAAAAAAAAAAAAAAAATGTTCGGCATACATGCCTTCCTACCCATGTATTTTCATTACAAGAAGTCGAGTTTTGAATAAAATGATATTTGGGCTCCAATTTTCATTTTTAGAGTTATCCGTTATCGTTTATGTTGTTGGTACACTTAATTCAACCTTTATGAACTACTTTTAAAATTTTATGAAGGTTATGGCACCACCAACTCAAAGCGATGTCATCCAGGAATTACTTAATGTGGTGCAAGAGATGAGACAAGCTCCACAGTCGGTTAACCCCACAATACCAGTGATAGAACAGTTCCGAAGATACCACCCACCTACGTTCGATGGCGGAGATAGTCCACTAGCAGTGGAAGAATGGCTCTAGGCCATTGAGAAGATATTCAGGCACATATCTTGTCCTGAGGATAAGAAGGTGATCTGTGTCGAGTTTATGTTAATCAGAAGAGCTGGTTTCTGGTATGAATCTGCATCACGGACAAGGAGCGGAGAGCAGCTAGCAGCTCTGACTTGGGACAAATTTAAGGCTGAAATCAGGGATAAATTTTTCCCACAAGCCCTCAGAGATCACAAGGAATCCGAATTTCTACGTTTGGTACAAGGTGAAATGGACATAACCGAATATGAGAGGAAGTTCGAGGAACTGTCGCGTTATGCTCCACATCTGGTGGAGACTGAGTTCAAGAAAGCACGGCATTTTGAGAGAGGTCTACGCCTTGATATCCGACAGATTGTCAGTTCACATGAACTGCCAACTTACGGAGATGTCATGAAGAAGGCTCAAGTTGTAGCCTATGCCGGTGTGAGAGTTGGGAACCAAGGCAATCATACCGAGCAGAGGTATCAGGGAAAGAGAAAGTGGCAAGGTCCCAGTCGCAATCAGAATCAGAACCGAAATTAAGCAATTACCAAAAGGCCAAATCTAGGACCAGCAGGGAGACAGATGACCAATTTCACTCCACCCTGCCCTAAGTGCCAGAGGCCGAATAAGGGAGAGTGCCTTTTTGGAAAGGAAGGCTGCTACAAGTGTGGCCAGCCGGGTTACTTTGCATCGGATTGTCGTGCCCCGTCTGCCCAAGGTTCCAATCAGAAGACAAACCCAGACCAGAACAGAAAGGGGAAAGCAAGGGTATTTGCTATGGATGCAGCTGAGGATTCTGACGTAATTGCAGGTATACTAGTTATTCTGGTATTCTTGTGCATGTCTTAATTATTCTCCATACTGTATTTCATCTCCCCCATTTCGAGCATGATAATATGATAACATGTATACTATCTATTTCTAGTATCCCCGTATATGTTCTAATAGATTCGGGAGCCACGCATTCATTTATAGCTGAAGCATGTTTAGGAAGACTGAACTTAATAGGAGAAGAAACTGGTAGTACTCTCGAGGTTAGTTTACCATCAGGAGGAACTATTGATACCAATAAGATAGTCAAAGCAGTACAAATAGATTTTGATGGCCAAGTCTCCAAAGCAGACTTGAATATTATCCGAATGAACGATTTCGATATTATTCTAGGTATGGATTGGCTCAGCACCAACCGTGCCGTAATTATGTGCCACGAGAAAGAGGTTATTTTTCGCAAAGATGGTGAAGAAGTATTCAGGCTTTACGGGACGAAGATCAAAGCACTTCCTCACCTTATCTCGGCTTTACAAGCGCAGAAACTATTAGCCAAGGATAATTGCATTGGCTATTTGGTTAGTTTTCAAGACAAACCTGTAGAGGAGATTACTCTGGATTCAGTGCTAGTAGTATGCGAGTACAGCGATGTCTTTCCAGACGATCTACCGGGACTCCGCCAGATAGGCAAGTGGAATTTTCCATTGATTTGGTATCAGGAGCTGCCCCTGTTTCTAAAGCTCCGTACCGTATGGCGCCGAAAGAGTTGCAAGAACTGAAGGTGCAATTGGAGGAATTGCTAGAGAAGGATTTTATCAGGCCAAGTGTATCCCCTTGGGGAGCACCTATTCTATTTGTAAAGAAGAAGGACGAAAGCATGAGGATGTGCATCGACTATCGAGAACTTAACAAGTTGACGATAAAGAATAAGTATCCCCTTCCCAGAATCGAAGACTTGTTCGATCAGTTGAAGGGTACAGCTGTCTTCTCCAAGATTGATTTGAGATCTGGTTACCATCAGCTAAAGGTTTCGCCAAGTGATGTACCAAAGACAGCGTTCAGGACACGATGTGAGCATTATGAGTTCACAGTAATGCCTTTCAGCCTCACAAACGCACCCGCAATATTTATGGACTTGATGAATAGAGTTTTTCATCAGTATCTCGATAAATTCGTTATTGTTTTTATCGATGACATACTGATATACTCCAGAAATTCTGCACAACATGAAGAACATTTGAGGATTGTGTTAGAAACACTGAGAGCAGAAAAGTTGTATGCCAAATTCAAGAAATGTGAATTTTGGCTTGAGCGAATAGGTTTCTTAGGTCACATTGTTACAGCTAATGGCATCGAAGTTGATCCTTCGAAAGTTGAAACTGTAACGAATTGGCCAACACCTGCAAATGTTGGAGATGTGAGAAGCTTTCTTGGATTAGCTGGATATTATCGGCGATTCATAGAGGGTTTCTCTAAAATAGCAGGTCCTATGACCCAATTGACCAAGAAGGGAGTTAAGGGAGTTAAGTTTCAGTGGACAGAACCATGTGAACAGAGCTTTCAAAAACTTAAGAACAGACTTGTCTCAGCACCAGTGTTGACTATACCAGATGGGTCCGATGGTTTCGTTATTTACAGCGATGCATCCAAACATGGTTTAGGTTGTGTATTGATGCAGAATGGAAAAGTGATCGCATATGCTTCAAGACAATTGAAGCCACATGAAAAGAATTACCCGAAGCATGATTTAGAGCTCGCAGCTGTTGTGCACGCTCTTAAGATTTGGCGACACTATCTGTATGGGAGTAAATGTGAAATCTACACCGATCACAAGAGCCTCAAGTACTTCTTCACTCAGAAGGAACTGAACATGAGACAACGACGATGGCTAGAGCTAGTAAAAGATAACGACTGCACTATTCTTTACCACCCGGGTAAAGCAAACAAAGTTGCAGACGCTTTGAGCAAAAAGAACGTTGGACAGTTATTAGCTTCGGGAACAACGCAAGACCAATTGATTTGAGATATTCAGAATTTAAGAATCGAAGTGCGAGTCCCAACAGTCCAAGGATCTAACAAATTGGCAAATCTGATCGTCAAACTAGACTTGAGAGGTCGAATTGTAGCAGCTCAAGTCGGAGATAAGTTCTTGGAAAAGATCAGATCCGAGGTTGGGACTGGCAAGAGAATAGGTTTTGAGATTGCCGCTGATAAAGCGTTCATATTCAGAGGACGTCTTTGTGTGCCGAAAGACGAATCTATCCAGAATGAGATTTTGACAGAAGCTCATTCAGCACCATATGCATGCCATCCAGGAGGGACAAAGATGTATCGTGATTTGTGCAATACCTTTTGGTGGAGAAACATGAAGGGTTGCATTGCAAAGTTTGTCTCTCGATGCATGACGTGTCAGTAGGTCAAAGCTGAACATCAAAGACCATCAGGGTTATTAAATCCCTTGGATATACCAGAATGGAAATGGGAGAAAATTTCCATGGATTTTGTGACAGGGTTACCAAAATCATTAAGAGGTCATGACGCTATTTGGGTTATTGTAGACCGACTTACGAAGTCAGTTCATTTCCTACCAATCAGAATGACTCTCAATGTGGATCAATTAGCCTAATTGTATGTTAAGGAGATCGTCCGACTTCACGGAGTACCAGCTTCCATTGTCTCCGATAGAGACCCGAGATTCACTTCGAGATTTTGGAAGAGTTTACATGTCGCAATGGGTACTAAATTAAATTTTAGTACAGCTTACCACCCCCAAACAGATGGGCAGTCTGAACGCACTATTCAGACATTGGAAGATATGCTTAGAGCTTGTGTGCTAGACTTGAGTGATAATTGGGAGACTCACCTTCCATTAGTGGAGTTTGCCTACAATAACAGTTTCCAGGCTACTATTGGTATGGCACCATATGAGGCACTATATGGGCGACGTTGTCGATCACCAGTTTATTGGGATGAAGTAGGCGAGAGAAGAACTTTAGGTCCAGAATTGATTGAGAGGACAGTTGAGGCCATTGAGAAGATCAGACTACGGATCAAAGCCGCCCAAGATAGACAGAAGAGTTACGCAGATCAAAGGAGAAAAGATTTGGAGTTTGAGATTGGAGAGAAAGTATTCTTAAAAGTAGCTCCGATGAAAGGTACTATCTGTTTCGGCAAGAGAGGGAAGCTAAGACCTCGTTTTATCGGACCATTTGAAATCTTAAAAAAAGTAGGTAACGTGGCTTATCGTTTGGCGTTACCACCTGAGCTCTCAGCTGTACACAATGTTTTTCACGTTTCTTTATTGAGGAAGTATATCCACGACCTGAGCCATGTGATAAATTTTCAGACTATTTCGATTCAGATGAATCTGTCTTATGAGGAGACACCTATGTGCATTATGGAGAGAAAAGTCCATGTCTTAAGAAACAAAGAAGTCCATTTAGTCAAAGTCCAATGTGGTAGACAGGATAGCGATGAAGCTACCTGGGAAAAGGAGGATGAGATCCTGGCTAAGTATCCAGATATCATAGATCAAGTAAGTTTAAATTTCGAAGACGAAATAAATTTAAGGGGATAAGGTTGTAGCGATCGAGAATTTTAATTTAGGTTTCTTGAAAAACGTGCCGCTAAATCTTAAACTCGAGTTTTAAAAGTAAAAGCGTGTTCGTCTAGCCGTAACTAATTTAAATTTATTATAATCGAGTCCGATTCCAAATATTTTAATTTATTAAATTCCTTATCGTTTTAAATCCGAAATTAAATACGGTATATTATTATTTCGGGTCCAACGTTTCATTGGTCCAATTAGGGTTATTTTAGCCCAATTCTTTAGGTCCAACTAGACAATTCTTCCGGCCCAATTTTCGGTCCGTTTACTGCCCTAGGAATTTGTGCCCTAGAATATTCCTACTGTTTATATACCCCCATCTCCCCCCCCTCCACCTCACTCACGCAGCAAACAACACAAGGGTAAGGAAAATTCCCAAAATTCCTCTCATCCATGCAGTCAATTCCCAGCCCATTCACCTGTGATGCTAGAAAACCAATTTCTAGCATCAACACCATCGCCTCCAACCTACAGCCCATTGCACACGACCACAATCCAGAACCACCACCTCCAACACCTCTACAAGGCCAAACCGCCCCAACAAGGTTCCATCCCTCACCCCAGTTGAAGCCCACGTTGGAAGCTTGATGCTAGAAAATTAATTTCTAACATCAACACCACCAATGCCCCACAGTCGAAAACCCAGAACCACCTCCAACCCACAGGCTCCGCCCCTGCAACCACCACACACGCCACAGTCAGAACCACCCAAGCTGTAGCCATCCATCCCACAACCCAGAACCACCACATCAACGCCGCCACCACCTCACTGCAACCCAAAACACCTGCAATCCCGATTCGAATACACCACCAAATGGACAGTCCCCCTTAACCCAAAATCGAACCCCAAATCAAAACCAAAACTAAGAAATAAGCAGACCCACGAACTTACCTCGCTCCCCGACCTATTCTCTAGCCAGTTTGCCGCCGAAAAATCCAAAAAAACTGAACCTCCAAGTCTCGGTTCCTCTTAGCTCGTACGCCGAAATCGTACCCCCAGCCACCTCCACACCGCCGGCGCCACCTCGCGACGCCGGCGCTGCCACCTCGTGCCGGCCGAATCGGAGGAAGGGGCTTCGCCCTTCCCGTCGTCGCTCTCTCTCTCTCTCGCCGGTTCGAAGTGAGAGAAAGAGTGAGAGATTTTGTTTTTATTTTATTTTTTTGAAAATTTCGATTTTAGCTCCAAGTTTAGAAGTTAGTTTATTTTAGTCCCCCAAGTTTTAAAGTTATGTATTTCAGTCCCAAAGTTCGGTTTTTAAAGAAAGGCAGCCCCAAAATTTATGTTTTAAAATAAATCAGCCCACAGGTTTCGAAAAAGTCCATTTCAGTCCTCAAATTCTTATTTTCGATTTTAACAAATTTTCAATTACGTCCCTATTTTAGAAAAGTTCAATTTCAACCCTTAAACTTTTATTTCAGTTTTAATAAATTCCAATTAAGTCCATAAACTTTATTTTATCGTTTTTAATCTTTAAAAAATTTTGAAACACTAATTCAAAATTTATTTTCTATTTTTGGCTAGACGAAACGTACGGACGATAGAGTTCGAGATTACTTCCCGCTCCAATTTTTACTACTCGAGATAAATTGAGGTAGACTCGCCCCCATTAATTAGTTTAAATTATAATTGCATGTATTATGTGATTTTATGTGATTTATATGCTTTGATGCATAAGATGAGAATCTCTTATGAGATAGATTATGTTGTTATGCTTGTCGTAACTTATACGCTTAATTGCATGAGAAGAAAGAGAATCTCTTATGAGATAAAATGATGTTATGCATAACTTACTTGCTTAAATGCATGAGACAGACTATCCACACCCTATGATTTTAAAGTGCCTATGATTTTTCAAAGAAAATAAGCCCATGAGAATATCACTGTATAAATTGCATAGTTATGTGTTCAATTATTCTGTAAATTAATTACTGGCGATGAGTCTACTGAGTATTTCTTCGAAATGCTCATTCCGTTATTTTAACAATATTTGCAGATTTTGGAGACGGCCAAGTTTGATAGGCAGTGGTGATATGAACGAATAAAAGTAGTTAACTGTTTTAATTTTCATTTTTAAATTTCACTCATTCGAACGTTATGAACTTACCTTGTCGTTTCCGCTATTTCAAACTTGAGTTTAAAGTTTAATCAATTTTCCATAAATTAATTCAAATGAGATTTATTGCCGTTAAGTTCACAAATTTTAAATGTGATGTTTTTTTTTAAAAGTTAGTTATTCCGCCAAACTTTTCAATTAAGTTAGGGTAAAAAGATGATGACGTAGCATTCCGGATCCGCAGAACTCGGGGCGTTACAGAAGTGATAAGGAGAAGGAGTTTGCAGCTTTGACTTTGTTAAAGTTGCGCAGGAAGAGTGCTAGGAATCGGGGATTGCTTTTTAGGGAGGGAGGCATTCCACCTTTGGTTGCACTGACCCAGACTGGGGCTGCTAAAGCCAAGCATAAGGTGAGATTTGATATCCCTATAATTTCTGTTGAAGTTAGCGATTTTTACTTTTAATTTTGGTAGTGGCCGTGTTTAACTTTATTGCAATTGAAGTGGTAGCTCATGTTATTTGGCATTGTTTTCTTTTAGCAAGCAAACCATGCTTGGGAAGGTTTTATTGACTGTAATTAGATACTAGTATTGTGATGTTATTAGCCCGATAAAATTGAAATTTTTTATATGCTTCATCACGGAAGTTAGCAACTTGCAGCCTATACTTGAGATTTCCTGGGCTCTGTGTTTCCTAGGAAGTTAATAGAGCTCAATGTCAACCTTTGAGCTTATTTATATTTTTATGCATTGGCCATGAACTGGTGAAGTACTTTGTGAAGTTGAAATGGTTTGTTTGATTGATCTTTTCTGTTGTCTGTTCTTAAATAAATGTGGTTCTCCATGTTATCTTGTAAACCTGATATTCTATTTTAATAATAATATCCCTTCTATACTTTCAGGATAAAGCAACTGTAGAAATGGAATGCATGGAAGAAGGATATATAGCTAAGATTTTACGAGGGGATGGATCTAGTGGAATTAAAGTTGGTGAGGTATTGATCTCATTTGTATAATAGAGCCTTTGATTCAGTAATTGCATCCACTTTTTTTGGTATTAATGCTTCAAATATGAATTACAAATAGCATCCATTTTTTTTAACTCATCTGGTTCCATATAAATCAAATTGGACAGGTTTTGTTCAGTCGTTTCATAATAGAAAACATGTGTTTGCATTTTCTTTTTTCAGTAAATGACTATAAATGATTAGGCTCACTTAGATGACTGCTAATATAAAAACCATGAATTACAATGATCACATTGTGGCCACATGACCTCAAATATAACACTGAGAAGTGAGAACTGAATTGATACCCAAATTGATTTAAACTCAAATAGGCAAATTACCTGTCAGTCTAATTAAAGATTTTACCTCAAGGCAGACCAACTTTTTCTCTAATTTGCCTCTTTCGATAGCTATGTCAACAAAAATAAATGAACAGTCTGTCAAACAAATAAAATCATTTTTTGGCGAGTTAACTTCATTCTAGAAAACAGGAGAATGGGGGGGCAACAGTTAAAGATGAAATAAGGCATGTTAACACCTTTCTATAGTAGTAATTTCTACACCTTAAAATCAGGAATCAGAGATCATGGAGAAACCAAACTCAAAGTATGTTAATCCTCTAGTTTCTTGTAAATTCACTCACAAACTGCGGAGAAATGCAGCCAAAAACCACAAAAAAAAATTCCAGCAAGATTTGCACAGTAAGATTAGAAAATTCATCATTATCCTTTTAATCTGTAGTCGTATGGACATACATTCACATTCAATTGGGAAAACATTTACAAGAATAGGGCAAAAATCAACACTATTCTGTAACAGAACACAGTACCTTAATCTAGTTACTAGATAATATTCTAGAATCAAACTCAGAATCTGTTCAATAATATTTTGAAGAACACTGAACAGAGGTGTAAGGTTTAATTTGTTTCCCTTACCTGTGCCTTCAAGTCATTTTATTTGGTTCCTCTGACATAGGAGATCATTCATCGTTTAGGCAGGTTTAGTTTTTATTTTAATCTCAATGGAATTGCATTTTTTATTTTTCTGAAATATATGATCCAAATTCCAAACCGAATACAAAAAAAATTGGTTCTTTAACTTCTTTCCAAGTCGTCAGAAATGGAAGCCTCAGTTTCTTTGTTTTTCATTAGACTTCTGGTTACTTGTACGGGTAACTGAACTAAATAGGTATCGATTATTTGTTTTCTTCAGTGTATGCTTTCTTTATTTGTGTTTATCTGGATTATGGCTGATTGCATGATAAGCTAGCACCAAATGATACTCATTTGCAGTTTTTGCTCATATTACTGGAAGAAGCCTCCCAACATCCTATTCTTAATTAGTTTAGCTAGATCCAAGAATATGCTGCAATGTTTTGCAGATTAGTGTTGGCATCCTGTTATATGTCACTATCAATTCAAGTCCCTCATTAAACACCACATAGAGCACTATCTGTTACCTGTTTCAGATTTCTAATGAAATTAGAACGCATCAGTACAATTAATAAATGCATTCTTCTTGCCAAAAGTTATGCTCCTTATTGTTACAACTTTGTACCACATTATAACCTAGCAAGCACTGGAATGAAGGCAGCAAATTCACTGTGAGAAAAAAAGATTAAATTTACTGAAGTTTTTCTGCCCATGTTAATAACATCATCTAAATTTGACATTACTTCTTCATGGGTTGGTTATATTTTGTGGAAAAGGAAACTTCATTGATGTATGTTAGCAAGATCATAGGCTATCATTTCATGCCTGCCAACACATGTTGGACGAAAACACATCCTGTATTTGGAAGTGTCTGCATAGGAAGTTAATTACCAAAATTTTCTGATATTCATGAAGTCTATCGATCCCATGGCAGAGTATTATACAGAAGTCCTTTGGTTTTTCTTTTAGTTATATGAAGTATCTTTTGGATGGTTTAATTTAAAGACTTGATGATAAGTTTGCCTGTCGTTTATGTGAAGTTTTTTCAATAAAGCAGCTAAGAGTGTGAACTGAGATTTTTGAGCATTTTAGATCTTCTATATGTATCCAATAGACTAGAAAACAGTGAAGCATAGTGGACACAAACACTGCAACCCTGCTTGTTCATTTAAGACGAGAATAGTTCCAATGCACATCCAATTTTTTTAACCTTTTTTGTCTTGTTTATATTGTCAGGTGGGTGAGGTTTCTCAACTATACAACACAAGTTGTAGCTCAAGATGATTGGGGGGTGGGGCTAGTTCAAATGGGATCTCTTGCATCCGTATTGACTGCTCAGAACATGGAATTCGGCAATGAGCTTACTTAAAGAGTCCTATGCTGATGATTCTAACAGTGAAGGAAGATTTGAACTATCTGCACACCTTCATACAAGATCTTCTCTGGGACACACTCAACTACATCAGAGATCCACTAATGAGGGTTTGGCCTCTGATTGTAACTGTTATTTTGTGGTCATTTCATACATTTTGGTGGTACATATTTTGTAGTCTCCTAATTTTATGTTGGAAAAGAGAATGTGTAGAACGTTTTACAAGTTTATTATGTGAATTGTTAGTTTATTATTCGATTTGTTTGATCAAAGAACAGGATTTTCGGTAGCGTTAAGCCAATATATAAAAAAATGAGAATTAATTTCAAAAAAAATTAAAATGACCAGTGAAAACGTTTTCGAAACGTTTCCAAAACCAAAGGATGAGAATTCACAACGTGAGAAAAACGTTGCAAAAAGATCTACGACAACAATGAAAAAACGTTACAAAAGGGTCTATCGCAACGTTGAAAAAACGCTGCAAAAGAGTTAATAGCAACATTGGAAAAATGCTGCAAAAGGCTTTACGACAATGGTGGAAAAACACTACAAAAGGGCCAAAGGCAATGTTGGAAAAACATTGCAAAAAGGTCTATTGCAACATTAGAAAAAATGCTGCAAAATAGTCTACCGCAACATTGAAAAAACGTTGCAAAATGGTCAAAGATAACGTTGGAAAAACGTTGCAAAAAGGCCTACCGCAACGTTGAAAAATATTGCAAAAGATCTTTTAGCAATAGTGAATAAACGTTGCAGTATCTCTTCCCTCAACAGCAACACCGACCCCCGCAACACACGAAAAACGCTATAAAAGGCCTTTTGCTGCATTTTTTGGCAGCTGCAAAAAGTATTTTTTGGTGTAGTGTGTGTACAATAAGTGCGTGCTAGTAATACATATGCATCAGATGGCACGTCAAATGTGTTAACATTTCCTCTTAATTGAAAAGTTGAAGTTTTTTGCGTTTCTTTGTCTGAATTAGAAGTGGCAGACTCATGATCAGATTGAGGCAGTTGGGAAAGAACATATTGATTATTTTCAGACAATATTGGATCATTTATCCTCTTGTGATGATCAATGCAAGAAGTTCGCCTATCCCTTTTTCTTTGAATTCGTTGATGATGAATGGAGGCATTTTATAAGTTCTTGTCATCCTCAGTAGCATTTTCAAGGATAAGTAAATCAACGTTTCCACGAGTGTATGTTTCTGGAATTTCCATCCAAATAGTAGAGGTGATCAAATAATTGTACTGTAAATTAATAAATGGGAACTGGAAAAATTAACAATTCTACTAACTAATCTGTTAAATTATAGATACTGAAAGACCAGATGATGTTGTAAGCAAAATAAGTGGGAAATCTTGAAAAAAGAATAGAATTGTTCACAATGCGTAGAGAATAAATTATTAACATATCATAACGTGCACTTTTTTAAAAATATAAACCTATTAAAATGCACTTTTTAATATACTAGATTTTCATACTTTAATTCCAAAGGTATAAACATTTGTTTATCATAGATGCTTTCGTTACACATATGATCAATATTTGCATAGCTCAAGCAGTAGGAATACAATAAATCTACTTCTTCATTACAGCCCTATATAAGTTTTTCATAATTACAAAGGAATCATTGACATGTACATGCAAATATACAATTCAACCAATAATATAGAATCCGAATGATTTATTATTTAACTGAACATCCATAATATGAGAAATCTACTACAAATGTACAAATTCAACTAATTATAAACAAATTAGTAAAGAAAATATAACATATGAACAAAAAAAAAGTCCACTAGAGAAATTCACAAAGTTAAAAAAGAAAATAATATAAACAAAATGGAAAAAAATTATAATAAATAAAACTGTAAAATTAATAAAATGTGAATGTTACATATATTTTTTCCTTTGGAAGAAATTTGGGCAATGTATAAATTTTTTGCTCAATATCTTTAAAATCTTTTATACCTGAATAAGTGGTGGAGTCCAATTTTTGTGTTTTCTTTGTATGATCAAGTAATCTGTGTAGGAAGTACTTCCTATTAGATCTTGCAAGGAGAATTGGAAATGCAAATTGGTTTAATTTCTATTCATAATTTCTTAGAATAAACAGTAAATTAACAACTTTTTGCTATGTGGGTTATAGTGGATCGGTTAACAAAGTCAGCTCATCTCCTACCTGTAAGAATGAATTTTAGTATGGATCAATACGCACAATTATACATCAAAGAGGTCATCCGTTTACATGGTATCCCAGCCTCAATTGTATCTTATAGAGATCCAAGATTTACCTCAAAATTTTGAAAAAGTTTGCAAGGAGCCATGGGAACCAAGTTAAACTTCAACACAACTTTTCATCCTCAAACTGATGGACAATCAGATAGGACTATACAGACTTTGGAGGATATGCTGCGTGCATGCGTCCTTAATTTAGGGGGCAGTTGGGAAAGTTATGTACCATTGGTAGAGTTTGCCTATAATAATAGCTATCAAGTTACGATAAAGATAGCACCTTACGAAGCTCTCTGTGATAGGAGATGCAGATCTCGTCTTTATTGGGATGAAATAAGTGAGCAAAGAGTTGAGGATCAGAAATAATTGAAGAAACTAGTCGAGCGGTTGATAAAATAAGAGCTAGACTCAAGACAGTCCAAGATTGACAAAAAAAGTTATACTGATAAAAGGATAAAAGACTTGGCATTTAATGTTGGTGATAAAGTTTTTTTAAAGGTGGCACCGATGAAGGGAGTTCTTCGCTATGGAAAGAAGGGAAAACTTCGACCAAGATTCGTGGGTCCTTTTGAAATTTTGCAAAAAGTTGGAAATGCAGCTTATCGAATTGCTCTGCCACCATATTTGTCAGCAATTCATGTTGTATTCCATGTGTTAATGCTTCGACAATATGTGTCAAATCAAAGTCATGTGGTTAGTTATCAGCCATTAGATATCAAACAAAACATGACTTATGAGGAAAAATTAGTAGCAACCTTAGATCGCAGAATTCAACAACTGAGGACAAAAGAAATTCCATTAGTAAGAGTTCAATGGAGAAACCATAATGTTGAAGAATTAACTTGGGAAAGAGAAAAGGACATCAAGACCAAGTATCCAGAACTTTTCAACTAAGTCAAAGGTAAGCAAATTTTGAGGACGAAAATTTTTTAAGGAGGGGAGGATGTAATACTCCGAATTTCACATCACATTTGGCCGATAGGATTGATGCGTTTCATGCTATTTACAATGTCATTAGCATCAATGTTCCTAATTGCTTTCATTTAAAACGATGCTTTTGATTATTGAGGTTTTAAGATCTCTACATGGTGTTAGCCTTCGACTCCTCGACCTAGGTGATGAATTCTATATTGAGCAATGATAGAGAAGCTAGGTTAATCTAGATGTGGAAGATTGACTTGTTAGGCAATTGGAACCTTGAAAGGTCGGAATTAGTATCGATAACGGTTATAGCTTTCCATTTGGTTGATCAAGGTCACCATAAACCCTAAATCGGTAATTGACCTATTTGGGACATGAAGCATGAAGTGACATGATCACTACACAATAATATGGGTGTTATATGATGTTATAAATGTTGAGGTGCGAATCGTTAAAATCGATCGAAAATTGGGTATCAATCGAGTAAGTAATTAAATGAATGGTTGAGGAAGTAATGCTATAAAATATTTTAGGATCTTAGGGCAGGTAAATTGGATGGTAAACACATTAAAGTAAGTCAAGGATACTTGATTTTTACCTGCAATGATATGTACAAAATCAGATTTTAACCCCAAGAGACCATCTCATGCTTAGTCACCTCCTATTTGTTGATTTATCCTTGTAAAGGTAAATTCCTTCACTCTTAAGAATTATCCACGTCTACCACTCCTTTAAGACTTCAAATATGTAGCATTTTATCCCTAAGTTTCGTGCAAACCATTCAATGATTAAAATCAGAATTTAACAAAAGAGAGACAGCTCCTACTTAATATTGGATGACTTGTCACTTTAGCATTCAGTTCCTTCAGCTCTAAGGCCTCCACCACGTCCTCTAAAGACTTATAACTTTGTATTGGATAGATATAAATCTCCTAAGTCGCATGTGGCTCCATGCAAGACAAGAGGGAAGTCAAAAATGGCTGCAAGAAGCCACAACCTGCTTGAACACCTCATGCTTGGGAGACTTGTCACTCTACCATCCAATTCCTTCAACATTAAGCCTCCAATCCGTCTTTTGAACATTTAGAACTTGATATAAGATAAATATAATTCCTCTAAGTCGAGATGGCTTCATATGGTGCAAGGGAGAAGTCAAAGTTGGCTGCAAGAAAACACCTCCTGCTTGGACAGCACATGCTTGGGAGACTTGTCACTTTAACATCAAGTTCCTTCAACCTTAAGGCTTCTATCACATTCTGTAAAGCCTTATTACCTTATATTGGATAGATATATATATCTTATAAGTCTCATAAGGGTCCAAATATGGGAAAGGAAGAGTCAAGTATGGTTGCAATAATCTACATCATGCTTGGACACCTCATGCTTGGAGATACTTGTCCTTTAACCACCAATTTCTTCATGGTTAAGTATCAAGCACAACCCCAGCCCTCAAGACTCTATATATAGCCCCTAAATAGGACACTTAACCTCAAAGTTTTCGTCAAGTTATCCCCAAGTGAAAGATAGAGCAAGAGAGCTAAGGAAAGATAGAAAACTGAAAGCTGGGAATTTGAAGTTCTGGGCAGCTGAATTAGTATTCTTTTTTGAGGTAAGATACTTTCTATGCTTAAGTGGTAAGATTTCATGTTAATATTTATGCTTAAACTATGCATGAAAAATCATAATATGAAAGATGTGGACAAGTCCACAAAGTTAGATATCTACTTATGCCTTAGGACAAGTCCGAAGGGCACCAGCAAGCTGGAATGTGCAAGTATGTGTTTGATTGCATTATTTTGTGTAGTATTAACATGTTAAATCCAAGCATGGTATCTTACTAAGTATTTTTTATACTCATAGTATTTTATACTAAATTTTCAGATCCATAATCGTTGAGCTGGTGGAAGTCAGTTGGCATACTCGATGATGGATTAAGGAGGCAGAAACTGGACAGATTTTTAGGGTCAATTCAAAATGCTATTACTTGCTCTATAAACATCTATTTGAGACTCTAAAATTATTGCTGCTTTCCTCTTTGAGTTGTCTTAATATGGACGCAAGAATCACTCAATTTGGACATCCTGGCCTGAGATATGAATTTTTAAGTGTTGAGGGGTCAATCTGGATTTTCTGTGCAATACCTCACTGTTTTCAGTAAAATTCCCATATCATAGTATCTTGGAAATTTTTCATATTTTAACCTAGAAAACCACCTGAAAACATCTTTCTAATGCCATAGATTTCATAAAAAATGGAGTTGGGATGAATTTTATAAAAATAATTAAATTTGCTGCCCCAACTAACCGTGTCAGCGCCGAGTCCGTATATGTAAAGTATATTTTCATGTCAACATGCACTTCTGCGGCCATTAAATTTTATCAGAGATATTTTACTATATTGAAATTAAATTTCTAACATATAATACTTTTATTTAAGAGTATTTACATGTAGCAAAGGCAGAAGTCTTTATGTTTAGTACGTGACACTCGAAGCTTAAGTTCGGGGTGTCACAGGCTTCAAGTGGTTTCTCAGCACCTCTACCATCAGCCTTCAATGGAGAAAACTACAACTTCTAGGCCGCAAAGATGAAAGCCTACCTCAAAGCGTATGATCTATGGAAGACAACCAAAACAGGGGTTGAACCTCCACCATTGAGAGCAAACCCAACTGTGGTACTAATCAAACAACACAATGAGGATGTTGCTAAAAAATTAAAAGCTCTATCTTGCATACAATCTGCCGTGTCTGATGCTATCTTCACAAGAATAGTAACTTGTGGAAGCCTGGGATAGACTCAAGGAGGAATTCCAAGGAAGTGAAAGAACAAGGCAGATGCAAGTACTCAACTTGAGAAGAGACTTTGAGACTTTGAAGATGAAATAAACTAAGGTAGTGAAAGACTTTGCAGACCGGTTGATAAAGGTTGTTGGGAGATGACTCATCAGACAAGAAAATAGTTGAAAAAGTGTTGATAAGTTTGCCTGAAAAGTTTGAATCAAAATCTCAACTCTTGAAGACTCAAGAGGCTTATCCAGTATCACCTTGGCTGAGTTGATTAATGCTCTTCAAGCCACAGAGCAAAGAAGGCTAATGAGACAGGAGCAAGAGGTTGAAGAAGCTTTGTTTGTTAAAGGGAAATACAAAGCTCAAACAACCTGTAGTGTGAAGAAACCATCTGATGAAGGAGGAGAATTTCCACCTTGTCCTCATCGCAAGAAAATCGGCCACCCTCCTAAATGGTGTTGATATAGACCAGGGGTACAATGCAGAGCATGTAAACAATTTGGACGTGTTGAAAAAGTTTGTAAAAATTAGAATGAGAAACAAACTCAGCAACAAACTCATATTGCAGAATTTCAACAAGATCGGCAGGAAGAATACTTGTTTACAGCAATGAATTCAAAAGCCAGCATCAGTGAGGAAATATGGTTATTGGATAGTGGTTGCACTCATCATATGACTTCAAATTCAGACATCTTTTTGGAGATGAATGATGGCTACAGATCAAAGGTGAAAGTTGGAAATGGAGACTATGTTGAGGTGAAAGGAATTGGCAAAGTTTCAGTCCAAACACCATCAAGTATCAAGCTCATTTCTGATGTTTTATATATTCCAAAAATTGATCAAAAATTGATAAATGTTGGTCAATTGATTGAAAAAGATTATACTTTGGTATTCAAAGATAAGAGATGCGCTATATTTGATTCTCGAAATCAAGTAGTGATGAAAGTTGAAATGAAGAATAGAAGTTTTTCACTGGAATGGAAAAAAGAAACCTCTTCATGTCCAATGGAAAGTGTAAAGCTTTCTGTAGAGGTATGTGAAAATGATGCTATCACCAAATCTGTCGAGGTAAAACAGCATTTGAGTTCTGGAAGTAACTCATCTGATGTTGAAGAGTTTGAGGCAGAATTGGAGAAGTTAAAGAAGGATATGAAAATGATGGAAATTGCACAACAAGGGGCTGCTAAACAAGCTGATGAAATGTGCAAATTGATGAATGAAAATGTACAATTAAAGGTTGTGATTGAAGACTTGAGGAGAATAAAATCAAATGATGTAGAAATTGAATCTTTCTAGGAGGAATATCATCAAAAGGGTGTTGTTCATGTTTATAAACAAACCGGCATAGAAGCTCCATGTGATAAAGATGATTTCATTGAAGTGAAATTCAGAAGACAAATGTTGATTGATCGATGCAAGCTTAAGGAAAAAGAGATCAAAGCAAAATCAAGCGTCACAAAGCTACGTCCAAAGCAAGGTTTGAAACACTAAGAAAATGTCTTGGTGTTTTCAACAAAAGTGTCAAGGAGGAATGTTGAATTTGGTCAAGTGTGTGACACTTTTGTTGTCAACCAAACAAGTCTTTTTGCTTTGTAATTGTCACATGTTTTTGATTTAGTCTAACTCTATGCAATGATGAAAGTTAGACTAACTTTCAACAATACTACAATTAAGTCTTTTAAGCATGACCTAAATGATAGTGGGTATTATGGGTTCATATTGTACTTTGTACTTTTGTAATTTGGCTATATATACATTAGCTATGTATTTTCATTTGTAAGAAGTTGAATATATATCAGTTCTTCCTCTTCTCTTCGTGTATATACCATTTTCCTTGCATAAAATCCATTTTCTGGCTCAATACCGGATTTCTAGGTTTTCATATCAAATACCGGTAAGTGAACTCAATATACGGTATTGGTTCTCAATATACGGTAAGTTCATTGTTTCATATCCGGTAAGTTTGCAAAACCTTTGATATCCGGTAAGTGAATCCAATATACGGTATTCACGTTAAAGCCAAATCCGGTATGTGCATTCGAATCCGGTAAGCTTCTTCTAATCCAGTAAATGAGCTGAACATCAGTAAGGCCATTTTTCATTCTCTTTGAGCCAAAATTCCAACAAGGTCAAACAAGATAAAATAGTGAACAATTGACCCTTCAAGAAACACCAACTTCAAATCCTTCACCATAAAAAACAATGGACGGAACTCAAGAAAAAGCATTATTATCAATGCAGAAATTGGTAGAAAGCAATTGAACATTAAGAACATTGTTCTGTGGAACTAAAAAGAGTTTGATTTCAACATTTAGTGTCATAAAAAACGAAGAAAATATCGAATAATTTCGATACCAATTTATTGTGATAATAGGCGAGAAAATAATATGACACAATTTGAAGTAATTAAGTCACAAACTTAAGAATAAAATAATTGGCAGAGAAATGAAGATTTCATTAAAATATGGAGAAAGAATTACAATAATTTTATGTTTTTGATTTGTCTAACTTAATCTAAAATACAATGAAGAGCAAAAAAAATATATATATAAGGGATGTTTCAAGCCCTAAAGGTAGGTTTATAGATGGAAAGGAATGCTCAAAACACATCAAAATGCGAAAACGAGCATGGACCGGATGAATATGGTGCTTGAGTACCAAACGGTCGTCGACCTGATGCTTGGGCGTCCGGTGGGCGCTAGCTTCACTGCTTTGGATGCTTGAGCACCAGTTGAATGCCAAGGGAGCATAATTGCGTCGTAAAGTCCTCCCTGGTCCATATCTTAATATCTTCAAGTCCAATACAAATTCCAACTTCCAAATAAACTTCCAAATAGAACTTTAACTAGAATTTGTCGAATAAAATTTGAATAGAATTTCAAAACCATTCCAACAAATTAAATTCCTCTTAATATTGACCTTAACTAGAAATCTCGATCATCTTCAAAATAGAATTCGGGTTACAACCTAATTCTAACATTTAGAAATAGGAAGTACTTACTATTTCCAAACTGCAGCTTAGTCTAGACCAACAAATGGGTGAGGAAGTACATGAAAATAACCTAAATTCAAACCCATATTTCCAAAGTGACCTAAAAATGAAGCAATATTTTCAAAGTGACCTTTGACCATTTTAACTACCAAAAATACCCTTAACCTTAAAATATTGCAACCAAACCATTATAATAGAAAAAGAAATACAATAAGGTCCTAAACTATGAATTCAAAACCTTTATATCCAAATATTATACAAAATTTTATTGATCTAAAAATTGCAACAAAAGGAGAATTAAATTATTTAAAAGTAGAATTAAAAAGTTTTTTTTTAGATTATTTAGATCCAAAATTAAGATATAAAAATACTTATATAGATAGTCAAGCAATTAGAATTGAAAATAATATACATAAAGAAATTATCAATTTAGAAAGAAGAATTGAAAAATTAAATATAATCATTGAAGAAAAAGTCATAACAAAAGATAGTGAATTTTATAAATTTTATTGCGATTTATTAAATATTTACGAGAATAATAAACTTTGAGATTTTGAAGACGGTCTTAGTACCCTCCCCCCCCCCCCCAATTTCAATTGGTATCAGAGCCCTAGATCATAACATGATAATAGAAGATTTAGGAAATCGATATAAAATTAAAAAAAAGATAGATTTGGAATAATAATAGGAAAACTTATAATAGGAAAAGAAGCCTTAAAAATTATACTTATAAAACTAAAAGATATACCTTTAGATATTAGAAAGAAAATAATAGAAGAAACAGAAATTAGTATAATAAGAAATCTTATGATATGAGAAACTATTCTAGAAACTATAGATCAAGAAGAAATAACTGCTATAATAGAAAATAATATAAGTGATTATGGATATTAAAATAAAGAAGATAGATAACTATTATAAATTAGAAGAAGAAAAAGGATATAAAATATTTCATGAACCTATTCCTAATAAATAAAAAATATTAACATTAAATATAATTAAAAAATTACCTAGAGAAATAAAAGAACAAATACTACATAAATTAAGTATAGGATTTATAAAAGATAGATATGTATATGAAATAATTAATAAAAAATTTGAAAGTATTTTATATTATAAAGAAATATATGAATCATCATAAGTTACAAATGAGTAATGATAAAGTAGCTAGAAAGCTTAATAATATTGTTAAAAATCTAAACAAAATACAAAAAAAAAACCTCAAATATACTAGGAACACCAGGAGAAATAAATAAATCACAAGAAAAAATGTTAGGGAAACTAAAAATCGAAAAACTAGAATTAAAAACAAAATATTTTGAAACTGTAAGAGATGATCAATTACCTGATAATGAAATAGCAATAGAAAGTCTTAATAAAATCATCAATAAAAATAAAGATAAAAAGTGCAGATTATCATATTTATTAGAAGTAAAAAGTGGGAAAATATAACGGCTTTTTCAGAATCATTTGATGAACTAAAGAAATTAATAAATGAAACTAAAGAATTAAAAGATGAAGTAGGAATGTTAAAAATAGAAATTAGATAAATGAAACAAAATATGAAACCAACAGATAAAAAAGTAGATAAAGATAGAATAAAAGGAGAAATGACAAGAATATGAAAGAAACATATAGAAACAGAAGGATATTATTAACCTGGAAGTATGGATGATAGATTTAGAAAAGAAATATTACCAATAATCCTAGAACAAGAAAAAGAATTTGAAAAATATATAGAAGAAAGAGGAAAAAATAAAGATGATGAATGAAGAAATAGATAATCTAATAGAAAACTTTGACCAATTAAGTATAGAAGAATTAGAAAATTATGAAATATTGATAAATACTGGTGGAGGACCAACACCAGCACCAGGAAGTACTAGCAATAATCCAAAATTAGAATTTCCTGAATTAGAAGGAGGATATGCACCAATGCCACATAGACCTTATAGACAGTACTACGATAGAATTATACCACAACATAAAATAGAAAAATATAAAGATCAATTTACCCCAAACTCAGACTACAACAAACCAATAAATCATGGAGGAGCAAAACTAGACTTAGATTGTAAAATAGATACTAAGAAAGCCTTGTTACAATGGGCAGATGCAATGATATTATTCTTTTTATATAACCAAGATGATACATGAGAATCTACAAATAAAAGAATTGACTATTTAATAGCATCATTTGAAGGAGATGTAAGAAATTGGTGGGAAGGAGTAACTGAAAATACTAAATTATTAATGAGAAGAAATATACAAACAGAAATGCAAAAAACCTCACAAGAGGGAATAAAAGTGTTAGTGGAATATATATCAGATGAATTCCTAGGAGAAAATTGGATAAAAAATTCAGAAGAAAAAGCTAGAAGAGAAAAATTAAAAGCAAGATTAGGATTGATAAACATTATGATATATGATGTGTAAAATAAAAGAATATACATGTCAATTTAAAAATTTCTATTATACCCAATTTTATAGTAATGAAAATCAAGGACCATACCTAGAAATGTATTTTGCTAAACTACCAGGAACATGGAATATATATTTTAAGATAGAATATGAAAGATATATAAAGGATAATCCTGTACCAGATACATTAGGAAGTAGAATAAAATTCCTATTTGAAAGATTAGCTGAAATATGTAAAAATAGACAACTAATGAAAAAATCTGAAAAATTAACAAGAATCTGTTGCGAAAAAATAGAAAGACCTATTAATTGGGGATGTGGACCAGAAAGAAAATATAAAAGAATATTCAAATAAAAAAAAGTATAAAAAATATAAACAATTCAAAAAGAAATATCAAAAATCAAATAGAAGATATTATAAGAGAAAATATCAACCAAAAAGAAAAGAGTTTAAAAAGGATAAAAAAACAATGCAAATGCTGGAATTGTGGAGAAATAGGACATATGAGCCATGATTGTACTAAAAAGAAAGTTAGAATTTTACAACAAGAATATGAAGAAATAGAAAGTGATTTAGAAGAAATAACAGATATTAATAATTATGAAGGAGAAGAGGTTTACATATCAGAATCAGAATGAATCACGAAATAGAAGAAGCTGAAACTATAGAAGAAAAACAAGAAATATAAAATTCTGAAGGATATGGATTAAAAGTAACATTCGATAATAATACATTTAGAAAAATAGAAAAATTATCATTAGATTTAAAATTAGGAGAATGAAAAATATTTGATAAAATATTTAGAAGAGAAAGGGTATCTATAAGCGAATATCACAAGATAGAAAAATCAATAGATATAAGAATAGTTTCAGGAAGTCATAAATTAGCATTATAACAAAATCTACAGTTGACCAATTAATGGCAAAAGTAAAAGGAAAACAAAAAAAAATACAATATGTTTATTTAGCAGGAATACAATTAATGTTCAAATCCCTATTTAGAGAAGAAATAGATTCACCAATAACAGTAAGTCTACATGATGGAAGAATACTAAATACTAATGATAGTCACTTAGAAACTATAGAAGGAAATTTAGCATATAAAAAATTAATATTTACATGTTATCCAAAATATTGTGTATCAATAAAAGATAAAGATTTTAATGAAGTATTAGGATTACATTTTAAAATACATAGAAAAGATATTATGGAAGAAGGAAATCATATCATGACTATAGAATATAGAACATTATATACATTTACTAACTTCAACTATGGAAACATTTACTCTAAAAAACCCTATATAGAAATTCACAAAGAATGTAAAAACATATTAATATTGTAGAATCAAACAAACAACTAAACCTATTGCCAGAAATATATGAATTAGAAATATCTAAAACAAAACCAGATGTAACAGAAAAATAGAAAATAATTCTTTAATAGAATTTAAAGATGGAAGATTGAGAAGAAATAATAGTACATCTAAAATACCAAGAAAAAGCATAAGTCGAGAAATAATGGTAAAAAGGAATATAGGAAGTATGCAAATATATGGAGAATATTTTAATGGAATAGAATATATAAAAGGGAAAAATATCATAATTGATACAGGATCAGTAAACTGCCATATATCAAGAAATAGAGATAAAAGATTAACAAAAAGAATGGTAGAACCTTATAAATATATCAATTTTGATGGAAAAATACATACTAGTGAAATAGAAGTAAAAATATCAATAGTTTTAGATGGAGAAGAAATGATAATACCATGTTATGTAGATAATAGTATGGAAGATCATTACCATATATTATTAGGAATGAGTTTTTTACAAGCCTTAAATCATTATAATATTAATAAAGAAGGAATCTATATAACACATAATAATAAGACATTGTTTTGTCCAAAAGAATGAATAATGTAATAACATTTCCATTAGAAGTATATATACAAATTACTATTGTAGAAACTAATATAACAACATGTGCATTAATAGATACAGGAAGTGATATAACTATTATCAAGACATTTTTGTTAAAAAATTGGAACAATGATAATACTATAAAAATAACAGGTGTCACGAAAATATCGACACCCATTACTAAAAATAAAGAAAATGTAGAAATCTATTAGGAAGTAAACAAATAACTATAAATAAAGTATATGCATATGATGTATTAGAATGTGATATATTATTAGGAAATGACTTTGTTCAATAATTCCAATATTACCAACAAAATAACTATATGATTATGTTAAAAACACCATGTGGACATCTACTAAAAATTTCAAAAGAATTTAAACCATACAGAGTTCAGTCAGCCCAGCGTGGTGAAAGGACAATAAAAATACCAATAAAAACAACTGTTAAAATACAAAAAATACAAACAACAGAAAAATCAGAATTAATAGAAGAAATAATAAAAAAGATAGGAAATATCTATAATGAAAATCCATTAGCTTATTGGAAACCTGAACATCCAAGGGCAAAAATAGAATTAACTGAAAATGTAATAATAAGAGTAAAACCAATGATGTACACTATACAAGATACTCAAGAATTTAGAAAACAGATTGAAGAATTAAAAAATATGAAATTAATCAGAGCTAGTAATGGACCACATAGTAGTCCAACCTTTATGATAATGAAACACTCTGAACAAGTACGAGGAAAACCAAGAATGGTAATAAATTATAAAGAATTAAATAAATATACAAAATTTGATGGATATTTCTTACCAAATAAAGATGTTTTAATAAACCTTACAAAAGGAAAAGAATATTATTCAAAATTTGATTGTAAGTAAGGATTTTGACAAATCAAAATGGAAGAAGAATCAATACCATATACGGCATTTAGTACGCCTCAAGGTAAATACGAATGGATAGTTATGCCATTTGGATTAAAAAATGTACCTCAAAAATTTCAAAGAAGAATGGATAATATTTTTAGAAAATATAATGATTTCATTGGTATACGTTGATGATATACTAATATGTTCAGAAAATAAAAATGATAATAAAAATCATATTATAAAATTCCTAAAAGAATGTCAAAAAGAAGGAATAGTTTTATCTGAAAAGAAAGCTATTATAGAAAAATTTGAGATAGAATTTCTTGGATTAATTATAGATAAAAATGGAATAAAATTACAGTCTCATATATCTAAAAAGATAGAATGTTTTCCTGATAAATTAGAATCTAAGGAACAAATACAAAAATTCTTAGGATGTTTTAATTATGCAGAAGGATTTATTGAAAATCTTTCAAAAAAGAGACATAAAATACAAATTTTACTTAGAAAAACTAATACTAAAGGATGGAATGAAAAACATACAGAAATAGTTAGATTGCTTAAAGAAGAATGTAAAAATTTACCAAAATTAAGATTACCAAATGCAAAGGATAATTTGATAGTTAATACTGATACCTCAGATAAATATTGGACAGCAATATTAAAAACAGATTTAAATGAAATATGTAGATATTCAAGTGAAACTTTTAATCAAGCGGAAATAAATTATACTACTCATGAAAAAGATTAGCAATTATTAGAGGAATAAAGAAGTTTTCATTATTTTTATTATCTAAAAAATTTATTGTTGAAACTGACAATTCTCAAGTTCCAGGACATGTTAGAAATAAATTACCAATGGAACCCTAATATAGAAGGTTACATAGATGGCAAGCATATTTATCATTCTATAATTTTGATATTATTCATATTAAAGGTACAAATAATTATCTTGCTGATTTTTTAAGCAGGAACATTGAATTTGGAGATGGATAATATCAAACAGATGATATCAGAAATAAAATCTGCGGCAGCCTATGCCAAAGAAGAAGCAGATGATATAAAAATTGGGATGAAGACATTAGCTGAGCTCTTAAGTCATAATATTAAATTATTACTTGAGATCAGTGAATCCCATGCCAAGGTTACAAACGAAATGAAAGACAAAATTGATGCTCTTGAAGCACAATTAATGTCTACTGATACAAATAATACAAGGGTTGTTGTCTTGACACAATCCTATGATACCAAATAGGGATACCAACAGGTACCAAGGAGTGATCCACAATGCGAAAGCAGTGGTGGACCGAGCACTATCAAAAGAGATACACAAAGTCCCAGAAAGTTGACCATAAAATCCAATGATGAACATTTGTATTAGAATCAGAACTGATGAAGATGATGATACCCCTTTATCAGCAAAAGAAGAAGAATATAGATCTTTTGCCAAAATTGTTTATGAATTACAAGAAAATGACTCCTATTTCATATCTTCAGGAGATCATCCAATGTTACTAATTACCAATGATGCAGACCCTGTCATGGTCAAAATGGCAGCAGACTATGGATTTTTAGATCTTATCTACCTCGAAAAAGATCTAAAAGAAATTGAAAGATTTGATGAAAATTTTAAATCTGAAGTATCCAAATTTGTCAAGGAAGGTCCATATACATAAAATTTTATTCAATCAGTCCTGAAATTGATGGAATGATATTTTATCCTACTGAACATATTATAACAATCGGATATGTTAGTAGAGAGTTTCAGATTGAGGTCGGTCACAATAAAAAGCCATTACCAAAAATCACCAGATCATGGATAAAATCTCGAAGAGTTTTAGGGATGAAAGTCTTATATAAAATGGCAAAAAGCTTGTATGACAAAAAATTCAAATGTTTGTGTCAATATGAAGGATGGACTCTTCTCACCAATAATGGAGGAGAAAAATCGACAATTCTGAAAGAATACATCGAGAAATTTGACACTCATCAAATCAATGGACCTATCACAACCATACAAGAGGTATGCAAAGTAAGAAAATGCCCCACTTACCGACATAATTGAAGATAAAAAAGATGAAAATGATAAACACATGGAGGAAAGGTGTCCAAAGTGCTACAGGAGAATCTCACCAGCTGTATGTAAAAAAAGATTTGAAGGACAATCATAGAAGGACTGTGTCCTTTATCAAAGAAAATGCAATAAAACAACAAAGGTTGGAGGGGCCATGAGGCTCTTGATGAAAAGCACGAGGCAATAAAATATTATTAGTATGATGTAAGCAATGATGTAATTTATCTCTAGATTTGTGTATAAATAGAAGCCTTTGGGCTAATGAAAAAGGCAGAGTTGGTTGAGCACTCAAACTGTGAGTTAGCCAAACAATTTCCTGTCTTCTATTGTAATCATATTTCAGCCTTTAGATATCAATAAAATTCCAAGTTATTTCAGATCCAAATTGTCTTTAAAAGATATCATGAGTTTCTAAACACCTCACCCCGTAGATTCTTGAAAGATTGAAGAGGAATTCCTTTCTTACTTTAACAGAAAGGGAGTTTTCTTTAGTTAATAGCTATAATCCGAATTCAAAGAACTGACACAGTGAAGGTGGAAAGCTGGAATAGCAATTATCCCGTAGAGGCAGTAGGCCATTGAAGGGAACCATTTGCAGATCCAGAACCTGAAGGTTACTCGGTTCTAAGAATAAAGATTTGAGATCAAAACTAAGGTAAAACTATTATTTTTGTTAAATTTAGAAAGATATTTTCTGAAATCTTAAAGAATCGTTGGGATTACTTATTTGCATGGCTAAATTATCTAAATGTTTGTATTCAATATTTATTTTATTAGCATTGTTTAGATTTATATAACATGTCAGGATATACAATTGAAGGATTAGATAACTTATTAGAAATTTTATTAGAAAAAATAAATAATATTATCTCTCAAATGGAAAGAATAGATCAATCATCGTCTGAAGAATATTATATACTTGGAGAGAATTTTGATAGATATATGGAAGATTATGTCAATCTATTAGATCAAATGATGAATTTATATGCTAGAATTCGAGATAGGAATAATACAGGACAAAATTGAAAAACTATACTAAGATAAGGAAATATCCTGCAATATATAAAAACTCATTTCATTAAGGGTAATATAGACATTTTACCATTTTTTTAGTCAAAAAGGTCAATCTTAAAAATCTCCTATTCTATCAGGTTAATTTTAAAAGTACCCCCAAATGGGTGGGGTTACAGTGCTTGAAATTCGCAGCTTCAGGACTAAGATGGTGAATGGCTCCAAATCCAAGTACACATGGTATTATTGCCAAGAACAGATGGAGTTACAAACAGATAATGGAGTAAGCATTTAGAACTATAATCAACTCTGATACCAAATATCAATTTAGTGCAATAGGACTGAGTTTACCACATATCTAGTACTGTGTTCAGTTCATTGACTTTCTGTCAGAATTCTAAAAATTGGGCCTTGGCATGTCTCGACCACCATTCCTGCTTGATTGTTAAAGTAGGAACTACCTCTGCGACCATGGGTCCATGACCATGACCATGTCCAAACAATCGTGCAACACAAACAAGCTCAATGACAGGGTTACAAAACAGGGGAACACGTGGAGTAGTATCATTGGAAAGTTTGAACCCAAAAAAAAAATAAAAAAAATAAAAATTACCCACGTAGGTGCTGACCAAAACCACTATGATCAGAGTTTCCTGGGCGACCAAAGTTCCCTGAGGAATTATTGTGAGGTTGTTCCTAATAATTATTATTGAAATGATTCTAAATATCGCCACTTTTTCCTGCATAGTTCCCTGAGGAATTTTTGTGAGGTTGTTCCTAATAATTATTATTGAAATGATTCTAAATATCGCCACTTTTTCCTGCATCGAGGCATGCTCCTGTTTTGAAGTTTGTTGTTCCAGTCAATGGGCGAGTATAAATCAAGTCAAGATTGAGCACGCTGTTTGAGTAGTGGAAACAACAGAGACATTGCATTCAGGTGTTAAACCGCCAATTGCCGAAAAGGAGTTGCAGTCTCGATTAGATGATTCTTGAAGCAGCTGATAAACTTATTGTTAATGCAATACAGTCCTCATAACCAGTGTTTAATCAACGTCAACCGTTTTAGGGAACTCCCAAATGTAAAATAATAATGGAACCACTTTAGAATCTACCACAATCTTCCTCATTAATCTGTGGATGATCTTTAGTGATTACAGAATTTTGTCAAGCGTTGGTTGACAAAAGGATCACTTCTCTCCTGAAGAACAAAGTACAAAAAATTTGGATCAGAAAGCATTCCTAAAATTAGAAAATTGATACAACGAAGGAAATTTGGTCCAAATCATCAACTCTGTTTTCGTTTTGGGAAAAGACATTAAACTGCAATGAAGGTAAAATAAAATACTTTTCCTGGAGGCTGGGAGAATCGGAAAAATGAAAAAGAAAACTTCCTCCATTTTATTTTCCGGTAAAGGAAACAAACAAGCGGTCTAACAGTTCCTCAGGTTCCTTTGTTAAAGTTATGGTGACACTTTATTGTCAACCAAACAATATATTTTGGTTTGTATTTAGTTGTAGATTTTGGTTATTGTCCAACTATATAATGATGTAAAGTTTAAGCTATTTTATAAACTAGTACAAGTTAGTAAGGTCTACTTCAAGTAAAGCATTATCAAATGTGTAAGGGTAGTATAATAGTAGGTAGAATAGTTGATAGAAGTCTAGTGTGTATGGCTCTATATATGCTGCATTGTATAACTCGAAAACTAGTAGAATATATATCAAAATGCAGCCTCTAAAGCTTTCTCTTCTCTGGTTTTCTACAAGAAAACTAGAATTTATGTTCATGTTTTTGCTGTATATTTGCTACGTAAATCCAGTTTTTTTTTTTACCTCGACTATGAATATCACAAATGTTTTAGAGCTTTCTTTGTAAACCTTTCGATCCATAATTCCATCATCTTTCATAATCTGTTTGCTGCATCGAGTCTACTCAATAGCAAGGGGGTATAAAACTGCTAGGGCGACTCCTGTAGCCTTTTTATTTACCAGAATGTAACACTAGCATTTTCCAAAGCCACCATGTAACGAAATATAATTTCCCAACGGAATGTAGGAAAAAGTCGGCATTTAACACATTAGAATATTGGAAAGGCCAGCATCTAACATGAGACTGAAGGAAAACACTTTGTGATCGAAGTAATTAGATAAGTCTATCGTTTTCCGTTAAAGATCAAACTTCTGTGACCAGGTTATTTCCCGATAAATAAATATTTCCAAAATTTTTTGTAGAAGACCGATCTAACACTTCAATCTAATGGAAACAATAATTTGTTAGCGGCTAGGTTTATTCTTCTTTGATGCCAGAGGAAGAATAAGACAATGAAAAAGAAAACAAAAAGAAGATGATGAGTACTCATAAACAGAATCTGATTGTCTACTGTATCTGTGGTGTCCTTTTGTGTCACTGGAGAGAAACAGAGAAAATTTTAATCATATGATTTACGAAAATAAAGGTTATCAAATTTTACATAAACAAGCAGCGTGAATAAATACTTCTGCCAAAATCATTAACATTAACAAGCATCTGGATTTTAAAACACGTTTGATCCATACATAATTTCGTCTATTTCCCAGACAAAAACCTATTGAACTCCTAGTCAAAGCAACTTCTCAAGCAGTTCAAGGATATGCAAAAAAATAAAATTTGAGTTTATAAATTCCAGAACCAAGTGCAGTCTCCATCATGTATCAAGCCTATAGAGTTCTCCAATTAATATTGCATAAAAATATATCGACCAGAACTTAATTTCTGTAGAGGTAAACTGGATGTGGAAACAAAATGTGAGACTAGAACAGGCATTAAAATTTAAGAATGTGATAACTGTTACACTACACACCAATCAAGGAAAATCCCTTCCAAACCTGCATCCAATGTCCAACAGGTCAAACAAAACTCAAAAAGGAGTACATTTTGTCTAGGAGCATTAATAAAGAACTAAACTGCCCACTCTTCTTGCAGCACAGCATAAAGTCATGTTTCACACAAGAGAACCACACATCAGTTTGAGAAACATTGATCTCCTTATAGAGTTTCCCAGAATACTTTAGATATAGAGCTCACTCTAAATTTTTCATCAGATATCATTCACTAAACTGCCAGCTCAGTATGAAGCCATGTTTCACACGATTCGGTTTGTGAAACAGTGACCTCCTAATAGATTTTCTGAGAACACATTAGACACAGAGCTCATTGTAGATTTTCTCATCAGATATCTCTGCCATTAGCAATTTTCCAAAATGACACATGTTTTAAGCCCAGCACAACAAACTTCATTTTGATGTCTGAACACCCAGATAAGACTCTGAACTTCTCGAGTGTAAATAGCCATATAAACCAATTTAAAAAAATCAACCAATGTAAGAAACTTTGATCTGCAGTTTTGTGCCTAGTTCAGCCCTCGGCTTAGAAGAAAGTCCTTTGGATAACATCTCTTCATCATACTTGCGTGCCATATCAACCAAACGTTTCTGCAGCAAAGCATCAATTAAAGCATTATAAGCAAACTCATCTGGGCTCAATCCTTGCTCTTTCATCTTCTTCCAGACGAGCAAAAGTGGTCGTAGAAAACCCCATTGATGCGAACCCCGTAGCAACGGTGATTACGAAACCCACAACGAGATTGATGCGGAACCTAAGAACGCCAATAAAACTGATAGGACCCTGCTTATAGTCACTGAATTTCCAGCAATTAGAAGAACGAAAGGATGCACAAACTAACACAATAAAACTATTATAAAACTGATTTGTATTGAT
Source organism: Osmanthus fragrans (assembly GCA_019395295.1). Taxonomy (NCBI): domain Eukaryota; kingdom Viridiplantae; phylum Streptophyta; class Magnoliopsida; order Lamiales; family Oleaceae; genus Osmanthus; species Osmanthus fragrans. The sequence goes on along the minus strand of CM033348.1, from coordinate 12,393,776 downwards.
TGAATGGAATTACAGAAAATAGAGAAAATATACAAGCAACCTTTTGAGAGGGTTGTACTCTCCACAATAAGATTTTCACTCACTAATTTGCATCCCTTCTACTCCTTTTCCTATTACATTTATACTACTACTTCTCCCCTTATTTTCCAAACTACCCCTGATAACTAACTGGAATTGGAACACTCTAGAATATGACATAACAAATTTAAATGACTAATTAGGGGTCTATCATTACCCGCCACTCCAGAAACCACCTTGTCCTTAAGGTGAAAATGTGGCTCAACTTCAAAATTCGAATTTCCATTTAGCTCAACCATTTTTGGAGTAAGCTTGCCGCAGCTATTAGCATGTGTAGGCAATTGTTCATCTATCAGTAAAATTTTATGCATACAAATTCCATAACCAGTCACATCAATAAAAACCATAGAAGAGTTTGGGCTAGGGAACTTCACATCATTTTTGTTTGGGCTGTAAATCATTGGGGCGTGCTTGCTGAGCCCATTCTTGTCTTCTAGCCTTTGGGCTAACTCCATATTTTGGCCCACACCTACTGACAAACTCGTGACCTCAACCCTTTCCCATGATTTCAGCCCATAGACGAGATTACCATCCAATTCCTCTTCCGGTAGCGACGGCAAAAGAGCGGTCATGATTTCGAACGGCTTTCGGTACTCCCTACAATTCCGGCCGCCTATAGTTGCTCAGATTTCATCAAGTTTGGATCGGATTTCAGAATTGAAGGTGGCTTTAGCTGTCGGTCCTTTCTCCTTCCCTTCACGCCCCTGCCCATCCCCTTCCTTCACTGCTGAGATTGCCGGCAATGGAGCTGCCATTCCTTCTGAAACCAGCATTTTCAGCCTACGATCGCGTGCATCTGCCTTACCTGGTTCTTCTCTGCGGTTATGGCTGTCCGTAATTGCCCCAGTTTCCTCTGGTTCAGGCAGTGCAGCTGCAAGACCTTTTCCCGCCTCTGCTCGACCCATTTTTTCCATCATCAAGTCGAGCTTCTCCATCATCATAGCCATCGCCCTCTTCATTTCCGATTTCAGTGTTTTCAGATCTTCCTGTAGCTCCAACTGAATTCCATCAATTTTCGTCTCCAATTTCCCGACTCGATCTACTACTTGCTTTTCTTCCTCTGATACCATTTGATAGGACCCTGCTTATAGTCACTGAATTTCCAGCAATTAGAAGAACGAAAGGATGCACAAACTAACACAATAAAACTATTATAAAACTGATTTGTATTGATTGAATGGAATTACAGAAAATAGAGAAAATATACAAGCAACCTTTCGAGAGGGTTGTACTCTCCACAATAAGATTTTCACTCACTAATTTGCATCCCTTCTACTCCTTTTCCTATTACATTTATACTACTACTTCTCCCCTTATTTTCCAAACTACCCCTGATAACTAACTGGAATTGGAACACTCTAGAATATGACATAACAAATTTAAATGACTAATTAGGGGTCTATCAAAAACCCTGGCTCATATCACCCATCTCTCAAACTTCCTCATGAGCAGGACATGTGTGTCCATTCTTGGTCGTGCTCCACTTTCAATCATCCTATCAAACAACTTTAGAATCTCTCTAGGCTTTTCAAGACACACAAAGAAGCAATGGTATGTAATCACATTCGTCTCACAACCCTTTCTAAACATCAGGTTGAGCAATTTATGCGCCTCCGCGGACCTTCCATTTTCACACAGAAGCTTCACTATGGTGTTAAAAGTAACAACATTTGGTTGACAACCCAATTCAATCATCTCCTTGTTATAGCCTGACCGTCACAACAATGCCCTCTGAACTCCCAATAGCGCGAATAACGGTATTGTATGCCACGACATCCAATTCAATTCACTTCTTCATTTCCTTATACAGCTTCACAGCTTTCCATGGCTTTCCACTTTTGCATTGTAGATCCATATAGATCGATTATGAATACAAGTCTTTTTTAACATCCCTCTTATCCATCTCCTCCCAAAGCTCCCTACATTTCCTCCACCATTTCAATTTAAACCACCCGCGAAGAATCATATTATAAATTTTTGTACTCTCCACATTAATTCCCAACTGTTTATAATTATTACTATCCCTTTTCTTCTTGAAGCATAATTCTTCTGCTTCTATCACATGTTTGTACTCGCACAAAGCGTCAAATTAAAGTCATCCAATTTATCAAACGTATCAATCGCTTCTTTAACGAGGTGGGCCGACACATACCTCTTGAATATGATACGAAACGTGACGTGATCAGGAAATGAAGATTGATGGTTCTTCATTCTTCCCATTAAATCCCACGCGATATCAAGCTCGAAAAACTTACCAAGTATGTCAATGACGCGGTTGTAACTTTGAGTGGTGTGCTGTAACCCGCAATGAGTTTCGATCCAGTTAAAGAATTCCAGTGCAAGTTTCCAGTCATTGGCGTAACAATAGAGGGTTTCAAGAACTGTGGTGGGATTAAAATCGACGGAATTTAAGTGGGTTGGCGTTGAATTGTTGAAATTTTGGGATGATTCTTGATTGTTTTGAGTGGAATGTGAAGTGGGGTGCGAGATAAATGGTGGTTTTTTGGGAGAGGAATTGTTGTAGAGGAGAATTTGGAGGCTGGAGAAAACGGAGTGAGGGAAGCTCAGGAGGGTGCGAGAGGTGATTGAGAACTGCATCTCTTGTTCCACAATTATTGCAAGGGAAATTTAACAATAACATACATACGTTGGGTAATTTTTCGTTCCGTCCCGTTACTCGTTTGAGGCAGGGTGGGGTGGACCCCTTGCCCTTTTAGTTCCCATTTATTTTTTTAATTTATTTTATCGTCCCAATTAATTAATTAATTAAAGTGAGATAATATTATAATTTTTAAAATTTTCAATTAATTAATGAAATTTCGTGAAAATTTTCATTTAAGGTATTGAATTGGAGCAGGGTGGGGCCCTTGTTACCCATACCCACTCAGGGCGAAATCTCCTGCACCCGACTCGACTCGAATACCCGATTAAGCGGGTAATTCCCGCCCCAACCTTGCGGGTATCGGGTTTGCCGAATTTTTTTTTTTTTTTTTTTTTTTTTGTCTTTCTTACCCAATTCGGGCTTAGAGGTCTGAAAAAAAAAAAAAAAGTAAAAAGGTGTTGTAAAATAAAATTTTAATAGAGCCGGCTACGAAACAATCATTGATAATGATTTAAATGTCATATCCTACACATATAAAAAGAGTCTATATTATAACTGTAGAAAATACAAAAATAAAGGCACTTTTAATATTACTGTTCACACTTTCACACAATACGCCATGCCTCCTCCATTTCCCCATACAAGCCCATCATTTCTTCTTCTCTCACACGCTGTTTTTCAGCTTTCCCTTTCCTTTTCTCTTTCTCATTTTCCTTTCCTCTCCTCCTTATGAAATTGACGATTTACAACTAATAATCTGGTTGCTGCCGTGTTGGAAGCCAATCGTTGGCCTATCTTCTTCTCCAGTATGTAGAGCTTCTTCTCAAGAAATTGAACACATGTCAACTGAAGGCAGCCATTATAGTCTGTCTACTGGGATCCTTCATTCTCTCGGTGCGAGAAGCAATCGTAGAGTCAAGCTCCGAAGGTTCATCGTTTCTCCTTATGATCGCCACTACAGGTTCTGCTTCTGATCATTTCTCTATATATATATTGATATATGTGCGTGTATTTGCATGTTCTTGCAGACTCACTCTCTTTGGAAGTTTGGGGTCCTAAATATCGTGATTTGGATGGACAGGGCCCATAGAAGTTTCTTCGCCTATCTACAATCCCTTCTGAACTTGCTCGTAAGATCTCCCCTAGACCTTTGCAGACATATGGCTTATACAACATGCTTCGTCTCTGGCGTCTCCGGAGAGTCAGTGCATTATTTTCCCGGTAAAATATTTTATCCTCATTTTTGTAAGGAATTTTCCCAACATATGCCCATTGAACATGCTTATAATTTGTTGTTAAGTGGTGTAAAGATTATTTTTGTGAACCATAATGATGAGATTGTGGAATTTTTTGCATAATGTGTGGCATTTATTTTATCCAACACTTACAAAATTGTTTACTTTAATGTTGTCAAATCTTTAGATTAGCGCTGACTTCTAAATTGTTTATTTGTTTAATGTTTTAGTTTAATGTTGGAACTTGGAAATTCATTTAGAAATTCTAGATCTGTTTGTGCTTTGAAAAATGCTACAAATTTGTGCTTCTTGTTTTTAAATGGGCAATAAAACTATTTGGGTTCTACTTCTCGATCTTATATGGAGCTATCCTGGCTTCAAATGATGATGATTAGATGGGAAATTATTGATTTTTGTGATATTATGGAATTTAGAGAGTGTGTTGCATTTGTAAATTTTAATGTTTATGCAATGTTGAAATTCAAAACATCCTTCAACTAGGAATCTTAAACCAATTTTTGCAGTGAAAACGTTACAAATTTTGTGCTGCTGCTATTTAATGGACAACAACTATTGGGACACATAATATTCAGTCTCATAACCGAGCTACCAGGATTTCGAATAAGAATGATCAAATGGAAAAGGAAAGCAAAAGTTATAAAAAGATGATGATCAATTTGGTCGATTCAGTTGTGCATTTAATTCAGCTAAACAAAGTGAGGGTTCAGAATTTTAGCTGCTTGAATCTTTTTCTTGTGGTCTAAAGTAGGTAAAGCCGTTGTCTATTTCAAAGTTTGTAGTCCATGTAATGTGTACTGGGAATGATGTTATGAGTTCACTGTTCTAATGGATTTTGTTTGTTGCTACTTTCATCTGGTAGCCTTGCCTTGAAAATCATTTTATTGTTTTGATTTATTTTGATTGATCGCTCTATGCTTAATTTTGTTTAATTTTCAATTTTTCTTTCTTCAAAACAGATTGGAGAAAATAGGAACTTCAGCTACTTTTGGGTTAGATGTGCAAAGCTTGTCTGTGTAAGTTCATTTTAAATACATTAGGATTAGGCTATCGAGAGAAATGGGGTCTGTTTTAGTGAACCATATTCTTTATGTACTGTAGGTTACTCTATTTGCAGTTCATTGTGCTGGTTGCTTCTATTATCTAATTCTTGCCAAAATTGCAACACCCATGACCAAAGGTATGTCGATTTGAGATTTACTTCAGTTTCGGGTTCTTTCTTTTGGCTTTCTTCATGTTGCTGCCAAAATTTGCGAGGAATGAGGTTTGATCAGTTGATCTACCCAACGGTAACGGTGCGAAGCAGTCGGACGTAAAGATTTTGCCAGAGGTAGTGATGGAAGGCGAGCCTTTGATTTCTACTATAACTATAGGTGTGATTTCTTCATCTGCACATGCTTTATAATGGGTTTCTTTTCAATATTGTTTAGTGACTTGCTTTTGGAAATATGGTTGGGTTAGTCTATTGAGTTTTGGGTTTTTATTAAATTTTCTTTTCGTTGAATTGTATAGTGGACATGATGCTATTCTTTGATGCTTTCGGATGATTCATATGTTGACATCAATATTAGCACCGTTGGAGTGGATTTTGTGAGTTTTATTCTCATAATCCCTTTATTTATGGTGATTAGATTACAAAATAGTTTACTTATTTGCAGGTCTTTAGCTCTGCTTTTATTTGGGTTCAATGTTCTTATCCATAATTACTGCAAAAAAATTAGGACTGTGGTGCTGGATGGGAAAACAATTAAGTTCCAAATTGTGAGTTCATTTGACTTAATAACTACTCTATAGTTGTGAACATGCGTTAAAAACATGTAGATGAATATTATTTTAGTTGTATGTGCTATTCCTTTATGATGTTTTGCTACCTATAATTTGTGCTTCATGCAAGTTAGTATCGAAATGAAAAGAAAATGTTTTGGTTTGAGGTTGTGAGGGTAGTTAAGACTCTCAATATATTTCATATTTTCAGTCTAAATTTAATCGATTGAATTGCAATTGATGTTTCTTGCTATGATAGGGAATGGTTGGCTCTTAGCCTTTTTTTTTTTTTTTTCTATCACTCTTAGTTTTGTGATTGAGACAAAGCAAATAGGGATGAGCATTTACCGACAATCATAAAGATTTATTTGCAGAGATGAAAGCTGTATATGTCTTGCTTAACTCTTGCATCTGTATGAACTTCCCCAAAGTATGAAGACTATTTGCTCAAATAAATCAGATACAATGCATTGATATGCGTAAAATATTCATATCAGTTCTCTACTTTTTGCTTCTATTGCGAAGGAGCATAAGATTGAAAGTGGTTTATAATAATTTTTATTTTTGATTCTTTTTTCATAAAATTGTACTGAAGGAACTTGCACAACTTACTTGCAAATGTGGAAAACATATTAGCACCCAATCTATGGGAATGATCCGGGTAATTTAAATTCTTCCTAAAGTTTCTATGTATCACGTGTTCTAAAATTTCTATAACATTTTAAGAATTGTTAGACGACAATGGTGGCTATACTTTTTAATACATTATGCTTGTTTCTTGTAATTCTTGGTAATATATTTGTAATTAGGTGAAGGTATGCATTTATTGGAACTTAATTTTTTTTTATTGAAGCAAACATTTTATAAAAGCCAAGCACAAGCATATTATTGTTATATCTCTGTATTCTTGACAGCATGTTGTGTTTCTTTTATTTGAAAGTATGTATATGCTTATTTTGTTGATTTTGGACATGTCTGCTGCAATTGTCATGTTGTAATGGTCTCTGGCATTGCCACAAGAATTTTTGGAAGAGGAACCATATAGCGCTAAAGATATCGAGAAAATCACTGAAGAAAAGTGTTACCTTAAAGCTATTTTTGCCAATTCTCCTATTTTCGTATATGTGCTAAGAGCAGCTATGCATTTTACGTTGCACCAGGTGATTTCCTGTTCAATTTAAACATACTGGTATTTGATTGGTAGCAGGATATGTAACTTGTTATCCTTCTTATTTTCTGGTTTATATAACTTGGATGCTGGGAGTTAGATTGTTTCAGCAATAATACCCTTTTTTTTCTTAATTAATGTGAATTTGGTGGTCTTTCCTTCAAATCAGGGTTTTATTGTGCTTTTACATTTATTAGGTGTATTTTTATTTTTATTTTATACTTTTACCCATGCATGGTCTTGATTTTATCTTTAAAATGGTATACCCCCACACGAGCTTACTTTAAAAAAAAAATTGTCCAATTATGCTCCATAGAAATATTAATCCTTCATAAGGTTTATGTAACGGTATAAGACTTGTTTTTAAAAATTTTGAACGAAATGTTATAGACGCCGAAATTGCTATTGGTGAACACCGTGGGAAGCGTGTGTTTTTACCTAGAATTCCTTTTATACCACTAGAAGGAGACAAAAATTCAATACCATTTAAGAGAACTCAATTTCCAATACGCCTATGCTTTGCTATGACAATTAATAAAGCGCAAGGACATACATTGGATTTTGTTGGTTTGTATCATCCCGATCCTGTTTTTTCCCACGGACAATTATATGTAGCGCTATCTAGAGCTAGAACAAGTAAATGCATAAAAAATTTGATTAAACCAGCAGCTTTACATTCAATCTCTTTACAAAGTCTTTGTACAAAGAATGTCGTTTATACAGAAATTTTAGACTTAGTACATCAGGTAAAAAAAATACTGTAATTTAATTTTAAAGTCTCAAGAGGTTTATATTTGTTGAATCTTTTATATTGTCCCGTTTTCTACAATTCTTTCTAAGGTGAGTTATGTGTTTAATGTATTTATTTATTTTTTATTTACGTTTCCATACATATTCATGCATCTGAATTGAGATTTCAGGCAATTGAAACATTACTTTACAGTATACATAAAATGGAAGATGTTTGTTTCAATAGGTCAATTAATTCCGTAATTATAATTTCCATTGAAGTTATATAAATATCTTTCTTGTATCATGAAAATCATATTTCCTTAGAGTATTAGTATGAATCTTCCCTACCGTTTCACACTTTCGTAATTACGTTAGCTACAATTTACATTTCCCACATTAAATCTACTTCTTTCTTTGCTTCGAATTGTCACAAAAGATGTGATTATGAGTAAAACGTGAGAGAGAGAGAGAGAGAGAGAGAGTGTGTGTGTGCGTGTGTGTGTGTACACGCGTACACACTTTATTATAGAGCTGAGTTTAATTTTATGGTTCATTAATATAATATAATGCTATTTTGTTGAATTAAATGTGTATTATTTTTTTTGCCTTTCGTAATGTATAATCTATGTCTGATTTGATTTTTTTTCTTGATCTTTAATTGTTTTGATTAGTTAAATCCAAATTCCAGTAATTATTTGAAGTAATATTGATTGAAATACTAATGTTCTATTTGGTATGATAAAATAAGTATTACCTCCTGTCAATGAAGATGTACCTCATTTAGAACTAAATGAAAAAAAAATCTTGAAAATAGAATTAGGATCATTTTCCTGACGGCTCCTTCTATGTTATAATGTCTAGATGAATAGAATTTATCATGCATTGATGATGAAATTCTACTACATTTTTTAACTTTGCAAAATTCACAAGAAAACAACTCTGTTTAACTGTTTAACAACCTAATCACTCTCACTGACGCATACTTTGCATTTTCTTGCACGATTCCTGTTATGAAATTCTTATTTCTCTGATACTTATGGTAAAGACAATGTTGTTAATAATTTCTACTCTTTTCATCATGTTAGGGTAAGCTAAGTTCCAATCTTTTTAGATTTATAGTTTGTGTTCATGCAGTAGGTGCAGGGGCTCTTAAATAAGTGCTTCACAAGAATCTGCATTCTTCTAAAGAGTAAGTATTTATTTATCTGTACATTTATATTTTCCTGAAGTTAAACTGGAATTATATTGATTTACCCATACATGTCATAGAAATATAGAATACATATCGTTTCTAAAAACTACGTTCTTTTTGAAAGGAACATACCAAATATATAAATCTTAACCTTGCACATTTTTCCTATTCCCATGTCACTTTTACTTCCACTAAAACTTGTATGGAATAAAAAATTTCAGTGATCACCTTGTGCACTTGCAAGAGATGATATCGAAATTGTCATGTTGATACATCAAGGCACTTCCAATGGCTGCTGGCTCACCCTCAACAAAATGCACTGCTTATTCAGAGTTCAAATACGAAATAATATTCATGCTTGATCCAGCTGGAATATCTGCAACTCCAAAGATGGCATCTCGTAACAATGGATATGATAAAATCAATGTTGAAGACGTTGCACCTTCCAACAAAATTTTGTTGCCTCAGTCTCCACCCGCTAAGCGATCTCTATTCCAAAATCCTGATAAGCAGCCCAACACCGCGAACAAGAAAGCATAAATAATAGTGGGGGACAAAGACGCATCTGCAGCTGCCCTGAAAAAACTCCTGTGATGCATTTCAACCATGATAAATAAAGTCTTTTTTGGCTATAGCTAAGTAAAAGACACCGGATCATCTAGCTTCCAATGGAACACTTGTTGTGTTACACCGAGGATTTAAAATTGAGAAGTTGTATTTTCTTTTGGACTCCAAACCCCATTCATGTATGCTTGATACGTATATTAACTGCTCAAGTAACTAAAATGATTGACAGGAAAATACTCATCGTATAACAAGTATATTTTGTGTGTTCTATTGAAGTATATTTACTCTGTTAGTTTCTTTATTTCTACCAGCAGTTTCCTATTTCGCGTGTCCTCTATTTACAAACATTTCAGTTTTAAGCACTTATAGTATTCAAAATGCTTTCTTTTTCTTTTTGTAACAGGAATTTCTTCTTCAGTGTCATTCATGACTTTATTTCCATCTATTTATTGTAGTATACATATACAATCCCAACGCTAATATGTACAAGGAGAAGAACGCATGCACGTGCATCGTACGTGCCTTCACTAGTCTACTATAAAAGAGTCACACCAATAAATATGGATATATTGATGCAATAAAATTATACACTTGAATTTTGACTCTCTATTTTTTTTCTCTGATATTCTCTTGTTCCTTTAATTTTATAATATGTTATCAAAACGAATAAACACATCCAAAATAGAGAAAATCTAAAATTGACAGTACAAAAAATCGTAAAATTTAGAGAGTCTGCACAGCTATGGTCAAAATATTGAGATATCATCCTTCCGTGGTTTGATCGTTTGAAAGTTGGACAAAACGTTCACAACTCGTTTTTCTTCATATCCAATAGTTAAGATCAAAATCCAACGGTTCATTCATCATAAATAGCTACATAAACAATAGTGAATTTTTAAAGTTCTAAATTTTTCTTCAAATTTACATCTTTGTAAAATAGGAGATTTGTCAACTAATCAAGATTTTCCAAAAAATTTCAAATTTGAGTAATAATTCATAATATTTCTATCACTTTCATAAAGGTTTTTAGATTTGTCAAATTCAAGTAAGTCTAATCTTTAAAAATATTTTTATTCTATTGAATGTCGTATTTGTGAAGTTTTTGCTCAGTTAAATCTTTTGATTTAAATGATACTCATGAATAAGTATATGTTTATATTATGATACAATATGGTATTATTATTCCTGATAAGCCACAATTGTATAATCTTTGATATTCTTGAAGAATATATAACATTACATATATTTAATTCTATTTTTGTGCTTCTGAAGATGTTGGAAATATGGGTCGAAAGCTCTACATTTAGAGTTCTAAAATATTTGTTAATTTCAAGGTCGATGGGAGAGGTGATAACAAAATTTTACACAGCAAAAATACACACATAAACTCTGGTTTTCTGGTAAGAAAACCAGAGGTACCAGAAAACCAGAGGAAAAGAGAGACATTTATGGCTACATTTTGATAGCTTAACTTCTTAATTTCGAATATACAAGGGCTCCATTATATAGAGCAATTTTACAAGACTTTCTATTAACTACACTGTCTACTACCATACCTCAACTCTTACACATTACCATAATTACAAGCAAAGATAATGTACTAACACATACTTGACAATACCTTACTTGTAGTAGCTTACAAAATAGGCCATAGTAAGTCTAACTTTCCACCTCAAACTAAGTTAGACATCAACCAAATATGCAACTAAATTAAAAAAATACATTTTCGAGTGACAACTAAATGTTACATTTCAACACTCCCCCATGACATTTTGTTGGAACTTTCAAAAAATTTCTACTATGGCTGGAAACCATTGAAGCATACTTCATGTTTTTGAACCATTCTTATTTGACAACTACAAGTTTGAAGTTCTCTTGTTTTTTATTTGATCGAAGCACCTTGGTTGCAACTCTCTTTCGTAGTTGATCAACATCTATTGCATTCAAATCAACCTCATACAAAAAATCTCTCATTCTTGCATCTTTCCTCAGATTTTTGAAAGTTGTTTTGATCAGGGGCTATTGCTGTTATTTTTCGAATGCTGCTGCTGATTTTTTATCAATGCTGCTTCTTCAAATCAAATTTTCCAAAGAATTGCTGTTGCTGATTTCCAGATTTTGGCTTGTCATAGCTTACCAGATTTTACACTTTCTTGCTTAACTGGATTCACTCCCCCTTTTTTAGCCATTACCGGCACATAAAAAACGATTTTGACAAAAAAATTCAACTCCTTCATCTTCATTCTTCTGGCATTTTTTCACATGGTATATGAATTTAGCTTTCCGGGTTTCGAGCTTACTAGGTTCAACTAGATTCACTCCTTCGCTAATCGGATTCAGCTTCTTGATCACACCAATTTTTCTCAGTTGCATCAGCTTACCAATTATCAGTTTTTCATCAAATGCTGTATTTTAACATGAGCTTACTGGTTTTCAATCCCAAAAACATACCAGATTCACTCCTTCTTACATACAGATATTCCCATTTTTCAACATACCAGATTTCATCAATTTTTTCTTCAAATTCTTCAACTTTTCTTTCAAATTTCTGGTCATTTCTTGCTGCTAAAGACTTACTGAAGTTGAGCATTTGAAATATCGGATTTGATCAGTTCAACATATCGGATTTGAACAATGCATACCGGATTTTCAAATTTGATTTACCGGATTTCAATTTTGAACAAAATACCAGATTTGACTTTGGCTTGGATACCGGATTTCAAAGAAGAAGGAACTTACAGTATTTCATTAAAAAAAAATACCGGGTACAAGAGGGAGGAACTTACCGTATTTGGAAGTTTAAAAAAAACAAATATTCCTTCCCTTACCGGATTTCTGCTTACCGATTTTTAACTTATCGTATTTGAGCTATGCTTGCATCAACGGTGCTACATGGCCAAGGGATTTGGTGACCAAGCGATGCCCGACCCCTCACATAGGGTGGGGTCCACACAATATTATATTCATGCTAGTCCCATGCACAGTGAGGGGGTCGATCACCGTTCGGTCACCGATCCCCTGACCATTGCGCTTTTTCCATGCTTGCATACCGAATTTCAACAATTCTTGACACTTACCGGATTTTAGGGCATTTTGATACCGGATTTCAATGGCAGCTTTGGCATACCGTTTTGAGCTTTTTCTTCAGCATCTTGTACTGGATTTCATCTTTGTTTTCTTTAGCCTTTTTACAACAACCTCTTCATCTTCTTTTCTGGTTTTTTTCATCATTTCAATAGCCATTTTCATCGTTTTTTTGCACCTTGAACAGCCTTTTTCTTCCATCTTTCAGTACCAGATTTTTCCTTTTTTACAACAACTTTGCAGCTCCATTTTCACAGGAACTTGCAGCCATTTCTTTTATACCGATTTTGCTTCTATTTTCAACCATTTTCAACACCATCTAGGATCAAATTTGACTCCCAGGGCTACTGCTGAAACTTTGTTTCAGATCGGATTTTTTTTACCATTTTTGGCTGCCCTTCTTCTTCATTTTTTTGGCACTTTTTTCAGGCCCCTTAAGAACATTTTTCAGGCCCTTCTAAGATCATTTAAGCTCTGATACCACTGTTAGAAATATGGGTCAAAAGCTCTACATTTAGAGCTCTAAAATATTTGTTAATTTCAAGGTCGATGGGAGAGGTGATAACAAAATTTTATACAGCAAAAACGCACACATAAACTCAGAGGAGAAGAGAGACATTTTTGGCTACATTTTGATATCTTAACTTCTTAATTTCGAATATACGAGGGCTCCATTATATAGAGTAATTTTACAAGACTTTCTATCAATTACACTATCTACTACCATACCTCAACTCTTACACATTACCATAATTATAAGCAAAGATAATGTGCTAACACATACTTGACAATACCTTACTTGTAGTAGCTTACAAAATAGGCCATAATAAGTCTATCTTTCCCCCTCAAACTAAGTTAGACATCAATCAAATATGCAACTAAATTAAAAATACATTTTCGAGTGACAACTAAATGTCACGATTTCAACAGAAGAAGAATAACTAAAAATGACGATTCCCAGAATCCATTCCTTGAAAAGCTCTTGACTTAGTATATTGATGTAAGTGCGCAACAAAAAGGGAATATCACTGGAAAGAAATGGGAGTCGTTGACCAAAAGAATGTTGATGGCTTTTTAAGAGAGGAGTGAAGAAGGCGCGCTTTCTGGTGGTACATAGGGCAATCTTCTAACCTTTGCATGGTACCACCCTTAAGCAATAGCAAGACATGAGTCGAATTAGAGAATTTGTACTGTATTTATACTTTAAAAAATAGATGATGTTGATGTTCTCGAAGAAAAAGAACCCATATTAGATAAATATTACAAAAGAATATCGTGTTACTAGTTTAGAATAAGCATAAAATAATACATGTACTAACTTTGAATACTATGCTGTGTTTTCGAAAAACACAAATCTATATCTACCAATATTCTTGAAGAGTATTGTATTGCTTTGAAAGAAGTTAACATTTTTATTATGTTAATATTATAGAATAATATTACGTGATTTTGGAGGGCATAACCTCAAAATTATCATATTCAATAAAAATATTGTGTTATTTTTCAAGAACAACATAATTTTATAAGTTTCAAATACCAAAGAATACTAATCATTAAGTCTTGCCTCTGACATAACACAAATCTCAAAAAATATCATAAGATTTACAATCGTATTTAACTATGTTTATGCTCCGAAAGAAGTATAAGTAAATAAGATATAATAAAATATTGAATTAATATTTTAGATGAATAAGGTATTGTTGTTTTGAAAAAATTAAAATTAAATAAAAAAATCCAAGCACATAAATATTCTATAAGAATATTGCAACATTATTCCTAAAATAGGATCCATTTATGCAAGTCAACAGTCTAGAAAGTATCACTTTTTTAATCTAGTGAAGAGAATGTGTTTCTAGATAAGAATAAAAATTGATGATAGAAATATATGATAATAAGAAAATCCAATCCAATGCTCATAAGAGTCATTATTATGTAATATGGAGGGACAATATTTACTATTGTTAGTATTTTATTCTCCAATAAATATAGTGGAAATTTACAAAGTTTCTAAATTGTGTGTCTTGATTATTATACCATACTAATATTAGTATAATTGAGGCATATCTTAATTGAACCAGAAGTTAGATTTGATTTTATTATTTGGCATGATCAGCTAGGCACACCTGGATCAACAATGATACAAAAAATTATTAAAAATTTGAATGGACATTCAGTGAATAAAAGATTTTATTTTTTTTAATTCAATGAATTCACCTATAATGCTTGTTCTCTGTATTATAAATTGATCATTGACCATCACTAGGTAAAGTTGAGACTAAATTCCTATAATTTTGAAAATTAATTAGAGTATAATTTTTATAGAACAGATACATTTACTAGATGATTGTATGATGCTTATAACTTGAAGTTTGCAAGATCACTTGCTCGAAATTTAATTTATGAGCATAACTTTCAAATTTTACAACCAAGATGGTGTGTCTTGCTAATGCAAGTGAACTAAAACCCAACATTTTAATAATAGTTAGTTAATATGATGACAAATGATTTATTCTTATTTATTAAATGCCTCCAATTAATTTCTACACCGTTAATATTGAGAATAAAGTGTTTTCCATTTATGTCTATAAAATGCTATTATATATATATAGCAAAATTTATAGCATCATGCCAAACATCATGTTCCCCCGCTATATTGGGGTTATGATCAAAGCCTAATATTTTCAACTATAATTTTGGATAGTGATTGATAATTTGATATGTACAATTGGTCCACCAAGTGCATTACAATGGACATTTTAAAGAGCAAAATTTTTAAAATACTTCAATAGCCTCTTTATTTTTAACATTTAATTTTATCATTCCCAATATGTATTTATTGTTTTTTTTTCATTCTTTTATTTTTACCGTCTTCCCTACAATAAGTATATCATTCTTCAAGTATATTTATTTAATTAAGTCAATAAACTGTGCATTGAAAGTTGGAATCTTTGAAGTATTAAATTATAGAGAGGTGGGTTTGGCTATCCAAATTTAGATAGTCAAATCCACTCTCTATTTTAAAATGTTAAATTGAAGAGTCTCTTTGAGTAAAATTTTAAATATTGGCTCTTTAAAATAGAGAGTATTCCACTTTTAAAGAGCATCTTGGAGATGCTCTAACATGTAATATTATATATTGCAGTTTGTTGACTGCCGTTAATTGGCTAATTTTCTCAGGACTAAGAGAGGAATTAAGAAGTTGGAAGTAATTTATATAATTCATAATTATTATGTCGATAATTGCAACAGACAAAATAATTCATTTTGATATATATATATATATATATATATATATATATATATATATATATAATACATACTAATCATATATATTAATAATATCTCACACACTAGCTTTAGATACTCCAAAGTCCCAGAAGGATAATTTGTTAATGTTATATTTTATATATCTATTGCATGCCTCAAGCATGATTACATGCGATTTTAAGACAAAAAATATCCAAAAAAATTGAGCAAATAAGATGACCCCATTTAAGAGACATATACTTTTGAAGAATATATAGATATAATTAATTATAAAACCTCATAAGAGGTTCTAGTACTTGAAATATTTGGAATTGAGATATTTCAATAAGTTATGTCATAATGGGAAGGCAATAGAATAATAATAATAATAAAAAAGTTGTCGACAATTTTGTTGTACATGATGTAACGCTTCATATTATGATTAGTGAAAATAGCGAAATAATTGATTTCAGTATATCGATCGAAAAAATGATTGACCAAATAAAAGAATGCAATCATAGGAAATAGAGAAACCTGATGTTTCTGGACGTACAGTCTGAAAATCTAAATTTTTATACTTATACGAAATAAAAATGAGAAAAATTCACAATATATAATGTACGTCTCTCAGCATAATGAATTTTGCAAACTTGTATAAATAGATAAATTATCACACGGTGAATACAATTACAAGTTTACATCTTGTTATTCTAGCAATATATGAAATTTAATATATGTTTAATAAATGTGTTTTTAACCACTCATTTTGGCATGATTATTAATACTATCATTGAATGATTTAATATGTTGAAACATATAATTCCAGTGATATTGTTAAATAAAATGCATTGTATTTTTTTTTTGTTGACCAAAGTTTTTATCCCATTGGAATTTTCCGACAAGGTTTTTAATTAGACAATTTTTGTAACGTATTTAAAGAATAATGCACTCATTTTCCTTCATTGGGATTTTTCCTACAAGATTATTTCTAGTAATGTTTTAACTAGTCATATTTTTGTGTAATCAATGTTCATATTCTACGAGATATTTACCCTTAAATAATAATTTTATATATTACAAATTGTATATAACACTCTTGAATAGGATAAAATATCTATTTTCAGAACTATATAACACTGTGTATTTTTCCATAATTCAAGTTTTGTCCCATTGATTTTTTTGACTAGGTTTTAATGAGGCAACATTTTACTATTCCAATTTTATTATAATTATTTCTAATTTTTTTTTTTTCCCTTCATTTGTTATTTTCATCCAACTGATTTTTTGCCAAACTAGGTTTTTAACAATGCGAATATTGTGGAGATAACCATCAAATGGGGAGTGTTGTAAAACTATGAAATATTTATTGATGATTTTTTAATCTTGTTAGAATACTTAGATAATTTCTATCTATTATAGAAGATTCTATTATATTGGGATTATAACTCTCATTTTGAATTCTATAAATATGGGTATATTTTTATAATAAAATTATATACTTGGGTTTTGACTCTCTCTATTTCTTCTCTTATATTTTTTTTCTTGTTTCTTTAGTTTACAACAAAAGGATAGGGTAATTAATTTTCCCACATTTTAATAGCATTGAAATCTTTAATTTTTTCTCATTTTACACTTATTTTTTAAATTTTTTTTCATAGTCTTATCATAATTTTCATTTAAATTGATGCATCTCGTCTTTGGCAATGATTGTTTCCAAATACCTAGAAATTGATCGAACCAACCCGATACGGGTATGCTCAATTTTTACGTTGGATAGAATGGTCAGTAAGATGGTTGAGTTAGGCCTGAACCTGACCCAACCTGACTTGTGCTTGACGCTAAATGAATCAATGGTCCTCAATTTATAACGATTGTAATAACTTGGTCCTCAGCATGATTTATTAGAGTACTATTAGTTTTGTAACACAACTAGTCATCCATAGACCAGTCCTATTAGTATTATTATCCTTCCATTGCCCATCCCAATTTTACCTTCCCCATGCCCCCAACGTGTCGCGGAAACTTGCTTCAAAGGTCATAAAAACGGGCGATTTCTCGTCATTTACGACGATCAGTCGGTGAGAACCGACTGTTGAAACAATCGGTGGGACAATTTCTCATCATTTTCGACGAGTAGTCGGTGAAGACCAACTAAACAATCGGTTGGACAATTTCTCGCCATTTTTGGCGAGTAGTCGGTGAGAACCGACTGTTTCTTCGCGAGAGTTGAAGCAGTCGGCTCTTATCCATAGTAAAGCGCCCCGTTGGGCTGATTGTTTGCAGATCAATCTTAGTTTCTTTTTAAAAATTTTTTTTTGTCTAAATGGGCCTCTTTTTTTTATTCCTTTTTTTTTTTTTTTCTTTCCTTTCTTTTTCTTTTTAAAATTTTTAGTTTTTATTATATTTTTTATGAAAATTGCATTAAATCATTTTTTTCATATTATAAATATAATATGTTGTTCGATTTAAAATTCTTTTTAATTGTTTTCATTTTACGATAAAACATATTTTTTAATTTTAATTAATTTTAATTTTTTAATTTTTTCTTGTATTTCTTTTTAATTTTTATTTTATCCTTTCTTTACTACCTTTTTTTCCACTTTTTTTTTCTGCTTTTTAAAAAAAAAAAAGCTGTTCGGCCAAATCCTCGTTTTCGACCTCAGAGGCAAGTCCTCTACATTCTCCTAGTTCAAGTTTGCCTTGATGACCGTATAATTATCCTGCCATACTCCGCTAGGAGGGTTGACTCCAACTTTAAATGTCATAGTATTGAACATGATCAGATTCTAGAATAAACAAAAGTACTATTTAATATTGTACTCTCCAACTTACTAGACATAACATAACAAGTAACAACACCATAAACAATGCTATGACTTGTAATCCTTGAAACCCCGAATCCTTACTTTCGAGCTCAGACATTCTATTAACTTTCGTACCATCTTGATTATCAAGCAAATCGTGTGTCCAATGAGTAGGAGAACCATGAGGCCAAACCATACACAAACTGATAACCTAAACAAAATAATAATTGGTTATTTTCTCATCTCTTTCTCTGGTGTTAAAATAATTATAGTTATTGAGAGGAGATAAGTCAATGCGACTTCAGTAATTGCAATCCGAGTAATCACCATCAAAATCCACATAAATGTCCTCCTCCTTATAGGTAAGCCACTCATCAACAATAATATGATACTGGGTGATGCAATGAGTCCTGTTGTATTAGCAATCAAGAACTGTCCATATCATGTTGAATGATTTTGAACGAAAATGGATTTCTCGGCCCTGTGAGTATCAGATACTGATACGGGATTACCGTGTGAGTCATTCGTATAATAGTCGAAATAGATTTTTATATAGCATTTCCCGAAATACCTGTGTCTTCTACAATCAAAGAAAGGAGAGAAAAAAAAGTAAGGAAATTTTCTTTAAACATTCAATGTTGGGATCCGGTCGAGAGTTAAGTCCCCACAGTCTACCTAACACTAACCGACACAAAACTCGTTCATTATCTTCAACACAAGGTTAGTATTTTTTTAATTTTTTTTGGGTTTAAGCTATTGATTATTCATTTTATTTGTTTTGTAAATTTTGCATTACATTCTCGTGTATAATGTTTATGGTGCAAACAAGACATTATTTAGGTAAATTTAGGGTTATTAATTGGTTTTTAGGGGCCATTTGGAGCTTAAGCTCGCCGGAAATGGTGAGAAACAGTTGGTGACACAATCGGTTAGCTGATTTCTCTCAATTTTTGGTGAACAGTCGGTGAGAACCGACAGTTTAAATAAACGATGAGAGGATTCCTCACTATTTTTGGCAAGCAGTCAATGATCACTGACAATTTAAAAGTCAGCAGGATGATTTCTTGTCATTTCGACGGGTAGTCGGTGAGAACCGACTGTTGGAACATTCGGTTCTCCCCATTTTTAGTGAGTTGCTGTTTCTCGCCATTTTCAGCGAGCAGTCGGTTCTTACCGACTATTAAAACAATCAGTTGGGCAATTACTCATCATTTTTGACAAGTAGTCGGTAAGAACCAACTGCTAGACAGTTTGCTGGGCGATTTCTCGCCATTTTTTACGATCAATCGGTGAGAACCGACAGTTGAAATAATCGATGGGATGATTTCTCGCCATTTTCGACGAGCACTCAGTGAAGACCGTCACCGACTGTTAAATAATTAGCTGGACAATTTCTCCCCATTTTCGGCGAGTAGTCAGTGAGAACCGACTGTTTATCTCCGACAATTAGACTAGTCGGTTCTTACCGACAGTAAAGCGGCTCGCTGGCCAGTTGTTTGCACACAATTTTTTTTTCTTTTTTTTATTTTTTTTTGTGTAAATAGGTCTCTTTTTTTACTCCTTTTTGTTTTCTTGTTTCTTTCCTTTCTTTTTTTGGTTTTTATTATAATTTATTTTAAAATAGCATTAAAATTTTTTTTTTCTACATATTATAAATATAATTTTTGAAAAGTTTTTTCATTTCAAGATAAAATATTTTTTAATATTAATTAAATTATATTTAATTTTAAATTTTTATTTTTTCCTGTATATCTTTTTAATTTTAATTTTCTTTTATCCTCTTTTACTCTTTTTTTCCACTTTTTTCTATTCTTAAAAAAAACATGTTCGGGCCAATCCTCGTTTGGGCCAAAGAGTTTGCCCCTTTTTCCTTCTTTTTTTCGTTGCATTTCTTTTATCTTTTTTTTTTTTTTTTTTCCGTTTCCCCCTTTTTTATTTGTTCTTTCAATTTTAATTAAAAAAAAATTGTAATAACTTTTTTAAATTTTTTTTGTCTGAAATTCATTTAGTTTTTCATTAATATTCGTGTAAAATGAATCTACGTCTTGCGTGTAGCAGTCACAATTCGATTCACTTTATTTTGTTATCTCTTGTTCAATAGTCTAACATTTGAAATTTTTCTGGATTGAATACCATTTAGATGATGAGTTGAGACAGATGACGGGAAAAGTTACTCCGGGCAGATCATCGAAGCCCTACTGTATCCACTGCTGAGGCCAGTCGATCATTGTGCTTTCCACTTCGACCTCGGAGGCAAGATCTCTACGTTCTCCTGGTTCGAGTTTGCCCTGATGACCGTATAATTATCCTGTCATACTCTGCTTGGAGGGTTGCCTCCAACTTGAAATGTCATAGTTGCAATCAAAGAAGCCACTACCATTAATGCACTTCATTTTTTCTCCAACCAATCGTCTTTCTGTTTAAACATCTTTTTTCTACTGTTATTTTTCATGTTTGAGGATAGATCTAGGTGTTCAAAGGACAAATTCAAGCCTGGACGAGTTATATTATAATTAATTTGGACTAATGAATTGTTTTCGGTTCACTATAATGCTGAGGCTCTGGTTGATTGCTCAACTCGTGCACCCTCAAGGACACCACTGTCCATGTATTATAAAAAAGTAGGTTAAATAACTACTAAGTGTAAACATTTATAGTAGCTAAAGTTTTAAGGAAGATGGCTAAACACATAGAGAGAAATTATATACCAGGAAAGAATTAGCATAAGATTATATTTGTATATTACATAGACCTTACCTGATAAGAAATAAATGGAAAAAAATTACAATACAGTCATACATTTATTATTTATAGTACAAACGTTTAACGCTTTTTTCTATTAATAGTATTAAACATGATCATATACCAGAATAAACAAAAGTACCATTTAATATTGTACCCTCCAACTTACTAGACATAACATTGCAATACCACAAACAATGCTATGACTTGTAATTCTTGAAACCCCAAATCTTTTTTTTTCGAGCTCGGACATTCTATTAACTTTCGCACTATCTTGATTATCAAGTGAATCGTGTGTCCAATGAGTAGGAGAACCATGAGGCCAAGCCATATACAAACTTATAACCCAATCAAAATAATAATTGGTTGTTTTCTCATCTCTTTCTCTGCTGTTAACATAATTTTAGCTATTGAGAGGAGATAAGGTAATGCGACTGCAGTAATTGCAATCAGAGTAATCACCCTCGAAATCTACATAAATGTTCTCCTCCTTGTAGGTAAACTACTCATCAACAATAATATGATACAGAGTGATGCAATGAGTCATGTTGTATTAGCTGTCCATATCATGTTGACTGATTATGAACAAAAATGGATTCCTCAGCCCTGTGAGTATTAGATACTGATACGGGATTACCGTGTGAGTCATTCGTATAATAGTTAAAATAAATTTTTATATAACATTTCCCGAAATACCTCCGTCTTCTACAATCAAAGAAAGGAGAGAAAAAAAGTAAGGAAATTATTTTTAAACATTCGATGTTGGGATCCGGTCGAGAGTTAAGTCCCCACGGTCTACCCAGCACTAACCAACACAAAACTCGTTCATTATCTTCAACACAAGGTTAGTATTTTTATTGCTTTTTGGTTTAAGCTATTGATTATTCATTTTATTTGTTTTGTGAAGTTTGCATTACATTCTTTTGTATAATGTTTATGGTGCTAACAAGACATTATTTAGGTAAATTTAGGGTTGTTAATTGGTTTTTAGGGGCCATTTGGAGCTTAAGCTCGCCGGAAATGGTGAGAAATAGTTGGTTGTCACCAACTGTTAAACAATCGGTTAGCTGATTTCTCTCAATTTTTGGCGAACAGTCGGTGAGAACCGACAGTTGAAATAAACGATGGGAGGATTTCTCGCTATTTTTGGCGAGCAGTCAATGATCACTGACAGTTTGAAAGTCAGCTGGACGATTTCTTGTCATTTTCGACGGGCAGTCGGTGAGAACTGACCGTGTGTCACCGACTGTCAATACAGTCGGCAAGCAGTCGGTGAGAACCGACAGTTGAAACGTTCGATTCTCTCCATTTTTAGTGAGTTGTTGTTTCTCGCCATTTTCAACGAGCAGTCGGTTCTTACCAACTGTTAAAACAATCGATTGGGCAATTTCTTGCCATTTTTGATATGTAGTCAGTAAGAACCAACTGCTAGACAGTTGGCTGGGCGATTTCTCGCCATTTTTTACGATCAGTCGGGGAGAACCGATAGTTGAAATAATCGGTGGGATGATTTCTTGCCATTTTCGACGAGCACTCAGTGACGACCGTCACCGACTGTTAAACAATTAGCTGGACGATTTCTCCCCATTTTCGGCGAGCAGTCGGTGAGAACCGACTGTTTATCTTCAACAATTAGACTAGTCGGTTCTTACCGACAGTAAAGCAGCACGTTGGCTGGTTGTTTGCACAACAATTTTCTTTTCTATTTTTAATTTTTTTTGTGTAAATAGGTCTCTTTTTTATTCCTTTTTGTTTTCTTTTTTCTTTCCTTTCTTTCTTTTTTTTTGGTTTTTATTTTATTTTTTTTGAAAATTGCATTAAAATTTATTTTTTCTTCATATTATAAATATAATTTGTTGTTCGATTTAAAATACTTTTTAATTTTTTTCATTTTACGATAATTTTTTTTTAAATTTTAATTAAATTAAACTTAATTTTAAATTTATATTTTTTCCCGTATTTCTTTTATCCATTTTTACTCCCTTTTTTTTCACTTTTTTCCATCTTTTAAAACAAGGCTGTTCGGTCCAATCCTCGTTTGGGCAAAAGAGTTTGCCATTTTTTTTTCTTCCTTTTTGTTTCATTGCTTTTCTTTTATCTTTTTTTTTTTTTCCATTTTCCCAATTTTTTTATTTGTTCTTTCAATTTTAATTAAAAAAATTTGTAATAACATTTTTTAAAATTTTTTTGTATGAAATTCATTTAGTTTTTAATTAGTATTCGTGTAAAATGAATCAACGTCTTGCGTGTAGTAGTCACAATTCGATTCGCTTTATTTTGTTATCTCTTGTTCAATAGTCTAGCATTTGAAATTTTGCAGGATTGAATACCATTTAGATGATGAGTTGATACAGATGATGGGAAAAGCTACTCCGGGCAGATCATCGAAGCGCTACTGTGTCGACTGCTGAGGCCAGTCAATCATTGTGCCTTCCACTTCGACCTCGGAGGCAAGGTCTCTACGTTCTCCTGGTTCGAGTTTGCCCTGATGACCGTATAATTATCCTGACATACTCCGCTTGGAGGGTTGACTCCAACTTGAAATGTCAAAGTTGCAATCAAAGAAGCCACTACCATTAATGCACTTCATTTTTTCTCCAACCAATCATTTTTCTGTTTTAACATCTTTTTTCTACTGTTCTTTTTCATGTTTGAGGATAGATCTAGGTGTTCAAAGGACAAATTAGAGCCTGGACGAGTTATATTATGATTAATTGGGACTAATGAATTGTTTCCGCTTCACTATAAACTGAGGCTCTATTTGATCGCTCAACTTGTGCACCCTCAAGGTCACCACTGTCCATGTATTATAAGAAAGTAGGTTAAATGACTACTAAGTGTAAACATTTCGTGTAGCTAAAGTTTTTAAGGAAGATGGCTAAACATACGGAGAGAAATTATATACCATGAAAGAATTAGCGTAACATTACATTTGTATATTACACAGACCTTATCTAATAAGAAATAATTGGAAAAAAATTACAACACAGTCATACATTTATTATTTATAGTACAAACGTTTAATGCGTTTAGCTATTAATAGTGTTAAACGTGATCATATACCAGAATAAACAAAAGTACCATTCAATACTGTACTCTCCAACTTACTAGACATAACATAACAATACCATAAACAATGCTATGACTTGTAATTCTTGAAACCCTAAATCTTTTTCGAGCTCAGGCATTCTATTAACTTTCGTACTATCTTGATTATCAAGTGAATCGTGTGTCCAATGAGTAGGAAAACAATGAGGCCAAGCCATATACAAACTCATAACCTAATCAAAATAATAATTGGTTGTTTTCTTATCTCTTTCTCTGCTGTTAACAAAATTTTAGCTATTGAGAGGAGATAAGGTAATGAGACTGCAGTAATTGCAATCCAAGTAATCACCCTCAAAATCCACATAAATGTTCTCCTCCTTATAGGTAAACCACTCATCAAAAATAATATGATACAGAGTGATGCAATGAGTCCTGTTGTATTAGCACTCAAGAACTGTCCATATCATGTCGAATGATTATGAGCGAAATTGGATTCCTCGTCCCTGTGAGTTTCAGATACTGATACGGGATTAACGTGTGAGTCATTCGTATAATAGTTAAAATAGATTTTTATATAACATTTCCCAAAATGGGCCTTCTACAATCAAAGAAAGGAGAAAAAAAAAAGTAAGAATTTTTTTTTTAAACATTCAATGTTGGGATCCGGTCGAGAGTTAAGTCCCCACAGTCTACCCAAAACTAACCAACAAAAAACTCGTTTATTATCTTCAACACAAGGTTAGTTTTTTTTTGGGGTTTAAGCTATTGATTATTCATTTTATTTGTTTTGTGAATTTTGCATTACATTCTTGTGTATAATGTGTATGGTGCAAACAAGACATTATTTAGGTAAATTTAGGGTTGTTAATTGGTTTTTAGGGGCCATTTGGAGCTTAAGCTCGCCGTAAATGGTGAGAAACAGTTGGTTGTCACCAACTGTTAAACAATCGGTTAGCTGATTTCTCTCAATTTTTGGCGAACAGTCGGTGAGAACCGACAGTTGAAATAAACTGTGGGAGGATTCCTCGCTATTCTCGGCGAGCCGTCAATGATCAATGACTGTTAAAAAGTTAGCTGGAAGATTTCTCGTCATTTTCGACGGGTTGTCGGTGAGAACCGACCGTGTGTCACCGACTATCAAAACAGTCGGCAAGCGAATCGACTGTTGAAACATTCGGTTCTCCCCATTTTTAGTGAGTTGTCGGTTCTCATCATTTTCAGCGAGCAATCGGTTCTTACCGACTGTTAAAACAATTGGTTGGACAAGTTCTCGCCATTTTTGAAAGTAGTCGGTAAGAACCAACTGTTAGACAGTTTGCTGGGAGATTTCTCGCCATTTTTTACGATCAGTCGGTGAGAACCGACAGTTGAAACAATCGGTAGGATGATTTTGGCATTTTCGATGAGCACTCGATGAAGACCGTCACCGACTGTTAAACAGTTAGCTGGACGATTTCTCCGCATTTTCGGCGAGCAGTCGGTGAGAACCGACCATTTATCTCCGACAATTAGACTAGTGGGTTCTTACCAATAGTGAAGCGGCCCGTTGGCCGGTTGTTTGCACACCAATTTTCTTTTCTTTTTTTTTTTAATTTTTTTTTGTGTAAATAGTTCTTTTTTTATTCCTTTTTGTTTTCTTTTTTCTTTCCTTTCTTTTTTTTTTTTGGTTTTTATTTTTTATTTTTAAATTGCATTAAAATTTATTTTTTCTTCATTTTATAAATATAATTTGTTGTTCGACTTAAAATTCTTTTTAATTTTTTTCATTTTACAATAATTTTTTTTATTTTTAATTAAATTATACTTAATTTTAAATTTTATTTTTTCCCGTATTTCTTTTTAATTTTAGTTTTCTTTCATCCTTTTTTTACTCCATTTTTTCCATTTTTTTCTATTTTTAAAAAAAAGTTGTCCGGCCCTATCCTCGTTTGGGCTAAAGGGTTTCCCCCCCCCTTTTTTTTTTTTTTTTCCTTCTTCCTTTTTTTTCGTTGCTTTTCTTTTATCTTTTTTTTTTCCCCCATTTTCCCCCTTTTTTATTTGTTCTTTAATTTTAATTAAAAAAAATTTTAATGACTTTTTTTAAAATTTTTTGTCTGAAATTCATTTAGTTTTTCATTAATATTCATGTAAAATGAATCTACGTCTTGTTAATGGGTCTGCCTGCATATTTTTGGGTAAGTGGCCCACGTACGCTTTAATGTGTTTGTAGGCTATGCAGTACACAAATGATTTTATTTCAACATATTTCATTTTTTGTTTTATTGCAGTTGACGTGTGCTTTGGAAAGACGTGTTATTATTGTGACAATTTCGGAATGTGTTAATGGGTCTGCCTGCATATTTTTGGGTTAGTGGCCACGTATGCTTTAATGTGTTTGTAGGCTATGCAGTACACAAATGATTTTATTTCAACATATTTCATTTTTTGTTTTATTGCAGTTGACGTGTGCTTTGGGAAAACGTGTTATTATTGTGGCAATTTCAGCATGTGTTAATGGGCCTGCTTGCATATTTTTAGGTTAGTGGCCAACGTATGCTTTAATGTGTTTGTAGGCTATGCATGACCACGACCGTTCATTTAGAATTTTGATCAAGCGCCATTTAATATTTGATGGCTACGATTGCTTGAAATAATTCAAACGGCTTTGATTGTTTCTAGCATGTCTCAACGATCCACACCATTTCGATTAAAACTTATAAATAGGTCTTTATTTTAGAGTATACTGCAGTTTCTTTGTTTTTTCATACTGGGTTTATTTTCTGGTGATTCTCTCGATCTCTCTCTCTCTCTCGCCTTCTTTCGCATTCCTTCAAACTTTCCTTGGGTTCTTTTGTACAATGGGTAGAAAAAGGATTCGTCAATAGAAAGACGATTGGCTAGAAGAAAAAAGAAATGCATTAATGGTAGTAGCATCTTTGATCGCTACCGTTGCATTTCAAGTTGTACTCAACCCTCCAGGCGGAGTTTGCCAGGAAAATTACACGGTTGACCCACACGGTAATCCCGTGTGACCTTCTGCTACTCGCAGAGTTGGAGAATCAATTTTCGTGCAATATGAACCGTATGCAAATAAACATTTCTTGATTGCAAACACGACTGGGCTCCTTGCATCACTCAGTATTATACTACTGTTGATGAGCGGTTTGCCCATGAGGAGAAGAATCTTCATGTGGATTTTAATGGTAATCACATGGATAGTAATTACAGCAGTTGCGGTGACTTATATCATTTCAATAGCTGTATTAACACCAGCGCGTCAAAGGGGAGAACAATCAATCATTATTTTGATTGAGTTGTCAGTCTTAATATGGCTGGGCCTCATGGTTCTCCTTCTAGTGGGACATACGATTCGGTTGGTCATCAAGATGGTAAAAAAGTTAGTAAAATGTTCGAGCCCAAAAAAAGGGACTCAGGGTTCGGGAATTACAAGTCGTATCACCGTTTAATTTGTTGTTTTGTTATGCTGAGTAAGCTGTAATATAATAATTTATTTAGCTTCCTTAGTTCGTTCGGTTTTTCCCAGGTATGTAATAAAACAGTCTAAACAATGATTCATAATGTGTGGACTTGAATCTCCGTTCTTGTCTACTTTTAAGGAGCCAATCGGTGCTATTTGATTTACAGTTGTACCAAAAATTATAAATAAAGAAAAAAAATTGTTGTCTTATTAAAGGAATGCACGAGGACTTGTTTCATAAAGTCGAGTGTATAGTATAATAGAACATTAACAAACAAACAAACAAAAAAAAAAAAAGTAGAAGTTTTAACAACTTTCACATCAAATAAAAATAGAAATTTTTTCTAATTAGAATACTTTTTTTTGTTCAAAATAAAATGTATCCCCCAAAAAATAAATTATCAGATATGGTCACACAAAATAAGTATATTTTCTTTTAATTAAAATGTTCTACTAAAGTGTTTATATCGATTGAAAATTCTTATCTTTGTCTATTTTAACGAGAATGTTTAGATTATTCAAAACTGAAGCAAAAAGAAAGGCGGAGAATTTGTAACACTTTTGAAGAATGAAAGGTATATTTGATGAGAAAATTATAAAACGGACATTATTTATGGGCGTTAAATTGTCACCGTGACTTTCTTTTATTCCACTGTTTTTTATTGCACTAAAAATATCTTCAACAATTTCTCATTGTCAGATTTACATCTTCAACTTTTTTTCGTCATATTCTTTTTTATTATCAGTTTTTCATTAGTTAACTCATTTAGTACCTAACGATGGTTTCATCCAAAAAAAATTCATTATGATGACATAATAAGATTTATTTACCCCTTATATTTTTCAATAAGTGAAAATTCAATAATAAAGTGCGATTGAGTAACTAAAAAAAGTTAATGATATAAATACGACAATAAATGAAGAATAAAGATCTTTGATGCAATTTAAATCAAAGATGCCCAAAAGAAAATGTATCAACGTGATGCTGGCCTTTGACTGTGACTGAAAGTCAATCACCTTTGTCACCCACGAGAAACACGAATCTTTTTTTATCTTTTTTATTTTTATTTGTTACTTTCCTAAAAAAGAAACATTTGTTTGGGCCCATGATAAGCTCTACCCCAAGCCAATAAATCTTAAATTCAAAATATTTTATTCTAAAGTAGTATTTCTTGCAAGCATTTGTATTGTAGTATTATGATATTATAAACTTTTAAAGTGTCTCTTTCGCAAATTGTAATATACTACACAAAAATGAAAAACTACTCTTGAAGTCCCAACTTTTGTGAATAGTGCTTGAGTTAAATTTTTGAGGACTTTAGATTGTTGGAAATAATACCTTCGAGTAGGAGAATAAACAAACCAAAAATAGCAACAAGGATTCAAGAACAAGAACTTCGATGCAAAGGCTCAAACGCTTGATCGCTGTCCTCAAACAATATTTGCCCCCTCTTCAGTAAATCGAGATGCTTAAAGATTTTTCGACAAATGATTTGAAGAATTGATCAAGCCTTGTAGTAGAAATATAAAGCACAAAATATCTCTATCAAAAACTTGAGAAACACAATGAAAAAAGTAAGAATATGAGTAAGAAATAGTTTGATCTTGTTTATGGAGATTGTAATGATTTCAAAGTGTTTTTTTCATTGAACAAGACTCCACTATATATAGGTCTTGTTCATATTCACGAAATGGTGCCAAAAATCAAGTGAAAAGCCTCCAAAAATGAATTTCCAACAGCAAAAAATGTCCAACGGTCACAGATTTCGATCGACTCGTTGGTCAACCAAACTTTTTTGGTTGACCGATTGGTCAACCAAATCTTCATTTCGATCGACCGAATGGTCAACCGAAACCTCCTACAGCTTCTTGGTTGAAATTCTGCAGAGTTTCGGTTGACCACAGTTTAGTTCGGTCGATCGAAGTTGTTAGCTATTTTTCACTTCTTTCTTTGTTGATTTTGAACAACCAATTTCTCAACATAGATCATTGACCTTCATGAAGTTAGGCATGTAGAGGTTCCACCAGATTGAAATCCTTAGTTTTTTTTTTAAAAAAAAAATCAAAGTTGCACGCATCTTCTAGGTGATCTCATTTTTATTAGGAGCACTCATATCAACCTACTTCCTACTACAGCATAATTTTTCCAAAAGAGAAAAAAAAAAAAAAAAAAGAGAAGGAAAAAGAAGAGGAAAAAAACACTCTCCGGTCCCTAGCGTCGTTGCCACTCCACCTATCCTCATCACTGACCTAGTAAATTACCTATTTGCCTCATTCAATTTACGTGTCAAAATTTCTATAGAGTGACTCTACTAGGTAAGCACAAAATCTAATATTTGTGAATATCCAAAACATATAGTCAACATAATCCTGATAGCACTCAAGTTTTCAAAATTATAATTCACTTCTTGCCACTCGTCAAAAAGATTCCTTATTACTCATACCATTTGAAAAATAACCTGCATGGAGACCATTTACTAAGGGTCAAGTTGTTACAAATTTGAATGTTGGGGTCCCATTGCAATAAACAACTTAATTCTTTTATTAAAGTATAATCAAAGCATGATTGAACGGGATTTTTAAAAATATTTTTCTCAAAAATAGCAATTCAATTGAGTCATAACATTTTCATAATTTTCAATTACACATTCTAAACGAAAAATATATATATTTCACACTTGAAAAAATCTCTACCGAGAAACGCTTTTAAAGATCTATAGATAATAAAAGCACCTTGAAAAGTCATTCAATTTCGTTAGCATATGTATTGGCTGCGTGTTGAAATTCATGGACATGTTTATAGGGTAATTTTTTTTTTTTTTTTAATGATCATTGTGCTTTCAATATTGTTTTCAATAATTTTTTTAATTTAATAAAAAAAGTCGAATATTTATTATACTTCCTAAGCCCTATTTGATGGTAATTAGTTGGAGAAAATAATGTTTTCAATAGTAAACTTAAGGAGAATATATGGTTAAAAAGTACGAATTTTTTTTGGATTTACATGTATAATATTTTATTTTGTGAATACATGGTTAAAATTGAATATATAAATGTGAAACAGGGCTAAGTAATTCACAATTGTCATCGAATATATTGACTGTATACATATTTGTAATATGGTTCCGAGCCACCAATTCTCTCATTCAATATATAGAATTTTTATATCCCGCCCACGAATAATTGAGCTATTTATTAGTCATAAATTTATACCATTATACAATTTATCAAAATCTATCAAAGATATAATTTTTATTCAAATAAAACAGGGGGTAAATTATACTCTATTTGTTTGTAATCGATCTAACAAGAGCATACATAGAGCACTTTTTATCCCCAACTTTGCAGCCACAACATAATTATGTAGCATATTAATCGAGAAACACGAGCTAATGGTGGGTGGATATATTAAATTCTCAATAATGAAGACTAATAGAGTAAATAATATTGCAATGAAATTAAAGTTTAGTGATTTGATTGTGACAAATTATAGTCGAGTGACTTAATTGAGATTTCACTGGAAAGAGCAATGACCAAAATTGAAGTTAACTCAATCTGAGGTCAGTTATTAAATTTTGGGTCAGAGTTAACATATATAATCATTTTGGCCGTCTACAATCAAACTTCAATAATGCTACATTTACAATTTTGACATCTTTATTGAAATTGTGTGATGGAGCAAATAATGTGACCATTTATTTGAATAAATTGTTTTTCAGGTAAATGATCAGATTGTTTGTTACATCACACAATGTCAATAACAATATACAATTTGAATGTACAAATAACATTATTGATAAGTGCGGGTTTTCGCACTTATTTGGGTCGTTAAATTTAGATATTTGTGAGTTTTCATTAACATTTTGCTTCATAATATAGTTTTATTCTATTTTTGCAGGTATTTCAATGCTAAATCCCAATTTGGAGAAGAAAGCGGAAGAATAAATGAAGAAAAGATCATAAGTGCAAAAAGAGGACTTGAGTTTCGATTTAAAAAAATAATAATAATAAAAAAAATATTTTTACTGTAGCGCCACACACGGCATTAGGGCCTGTTTGGCTTACTTAAATTGTTTGAGACCCTTTTTGCAATTAAAAATCATGATTTTGGGTCATTTATGAGGGTTTTGGGAGCCACTTTTCATTCATTATTCACTCTCCCTTCTTCACTCTCAAGAACCCTAAGTTGGGAGAAAATCTCATTTCTTCTTTCTTTCTTTTTCTTTTGATTTCTTTGGAAATTTTGGGAAAACTTGGAGCTCAACAATTGTGGAATAGCTTAGAGAAGAAAATCCATTGATTTTGAAGATTTCTTAACCATTCTCATTATCAATACTTTTCTTTCTTTAATCTATTTTTCATTTATGGGTTGTAAGTTTTTGTTGGCTATTTGTAATTATTTTATGGATAGCTAAACCTAAATGTGATTGGGGGTAATTTTTGACCCGAGAAATGAGATTATAATAGTTTTGTGTTTTATAGTTCTTTTGATTAATGTGATGAATCCATTGAGTTTATTGTTTTTATTGTTCTTCTCGATTGTTTAGGAATGCTACTAGATGATTGGATTGTTTCGATATTTGCTAATTTGGGATTTTTAGTCTGTAATTGCTAATTTGACCAAATCCTAGTAGCAACTATATTTTGATGGGATTATGAGGAATCTTCTATTAAATGTAGGTGGATTTTCACTTAAATTAACAAACCGAGTTTGTGTGTTTGTGCTTAATTCAATTCGACTCTCCTTTATGAATGCTTTCGTTAAATTTAATCTAGCGATCTTATCCTAAGTTGTTTGATGATTAGGGTTGGGTAAAGAACTTATTTTATTCAACTATAATCTAAGGAGAGTTTGAGGTAATTGAGCTTGTGATTATTCTCGAATTGTTGTTAATCGATAGAACGAAAGTCCTTTGTGAAAATTAAATTGGAAAATTATTCTCGCGGTAAAGAATTATACCCCGATCACACTCTCTCTTTTGTTGACTCTTTGCCTTTGTTATTTATTTTTATTGCATTTCAAGTTTAGCGCCATTTTGATTTGTTATGTTCTTTAGTTTAGCGAATGAATCAAACCCCCCTCATTTATATGTTTTCACTGTTTATTTTCTTTTTGCGCAATTAATGTAATTGAACCAATCCTCTGTGGGTAATGACTCTTGCTTGCATTATACTATTCGAACGACATTTATTTTGAGCCGAGTAAGGAATTTATTTTTGATGCCCCTTTGGTGACGATTAATTATCTAATTTTTTATTTGCTCAAAAGGAAATAGAAAATTAGTTTCATATGTAGCATAGAGATTTGTTGACGTACAATGTGGAATGATATTTCAATTAGGCTACGATGTCAATGAGGGTTTGACACCCTCCCTGACAAAACACTCACAAGGGGAAGGGGAGCACTTTTTTTGGTATTTTTTATTCACGAGGGCCTCACGCGCATGTGAGTGTTTGTCAATCAAAATGTCAAACATTTTTTTTGGCAAAATAGCTTTATTCATGAAATTTGGCCATCCCATAATCTTTTCACTATGTTAAATTTTCTCAGCGTTTGTCGTTTATTGATTTTCATTGGGCCTCCTCATCCATTTATTAGCCTAATAAGAATTGGATATTCACATCTCAAGTCTCCACAAAGTCAGTCATTGGCTATGCATATATTAGAAAATTAGGTCGAGGTTTCCTAATTTTTCACATGGTGTTATTATGAATTCTCAATTTCCAAAAGTGAAGTACTGATATCCAATATATATAATTTTTTGAATTTGAATCGCAGATAATAGAAATTGTTAATATAAACGTTAAACCGCAAGTGACTTTACGCAAATAAATTGTATAAAATTAAACATTTTTTCCCTCCTTTAAATTGGCTCTGGTTGAATTCTGAAAAATATAAGTGAAATTAAAAAATAAATTTAATACTAGAAAAAATATTTTATGTTCTAAAAGGCCTTTTGATATACTATGAAAAATAAGGATAACAACATAAAAATTAGGAGTATGTCGAGATTTAGAACAAAAAATAAAGATATTCTGATGGTAGGCTATGTCTAATATGTTAAGGGCATCGTGAATTTTTTGCTTTGATGATGGATAAATGCACGTTATGATTATGGATTTAATGAATTTTCTATCCTTTTTTTTTTCTTATTCGAATATAAAGGTCAAATATGTTATTTAACACCAATATACCCTGTTTGATGTCCATTAAAAAAAGTTTTTTTTTTGTTATTATTATTATAATTTTTTTTTTTTTTTTTTTTAGAGAAAAACGAGTTTTGGAATAATTTTTTTTTTTAAGAATGCCAGGTTAAAAAGTAGAAAAAAATTTAGATTTTCGTGCAAAATATTTTATTGCGAGAGTGCGGTTAGAAATGAATTTTAGAATTTTTTTTTTTTTTTTAAAATGATAACCAAACATTGACTTAATAATGAAGGTTGATAGAAGAGCAAAATGATGTCAAGATTAGAGATGGCTACTGCAATTTAACTTTACTTTTGTTTTATCTTTTCTTCGACGTTGAATGGATGTCAAAGGCCATCTACAAAAATGAACAAAGAAATGAATGACTATAGCTCTTCTAATTGTCTAAGATACTAAAGGCATGTTTGGCCTTGCTTCAACAAAAGAAGCAGCTCATTTCAGTAATATGACACTTGATACAAAATAATAATAATAAATCTAAGCCAAACGTGTGTACACACCATCCATCTCTGGCAAGTAATTTTGGAGCATGTCTCCAACGAGACACATATATTGAGCAAGATGTGAAAGAATAACATCGTTAACAAAGAGCAATGTCTAGAGGCCATAAGTGGAACACAAGATTTTGACTAGGATAATTGAGTGCTCTAGTTAACGCATCAAAAAGATACGTACATTGACAATGATGAAGCCAAGATTTAGAACTCGAGGAGCAGGAAATAACTAAAGCACCCAAATCCTTTAAAGCAAAGCACGAATCAAGATGGGAAACTTAGAACTCACAAAACCATGGGACGTGGACATATACACTATCTTTGCAAGTTCACCATTTTAAAAAATGCGTCAAGTTTACATGTAAGAAGAATATCTATATTCTTACATAATCACGTTTAACAACTGGACTGAATATCTCGAGATAATCAAGACTATACCACAGGTTCGGTGAAAGCCATTGACAACAGTACGAGCCTTGTACATATCAGGTAGATTTACAATGGACTAGTCTATGGTTCCTAGGACAATTCAAATGAAACACAGAAATCAGAGGTGCGCTTAACCTTCTGTGAAAACAACACAGCATCATTGGTGGAAACAGATACACTCTCTAAAGGTCAAACAAGATACAATAGAGTAAACACTTGACCCTTCAAGAAACACCTACTTCAATCCTTCACCACAAAAAAAAAAAAAAAATGGACGGAACTCAAGAAAAAGCATTATTGTCAATGCAGAAATTGGAATAAAGCAACTGAACATTAAGAAAATTGTTCTGTGGACATATAAAGAAATTGATTTTAAGGAAGTTAAGCCAACATTTAGTGTTATAAACTGTAAGTGTTATACCCTAGGTCCAATCAACTTTGGGCATAAGTACTTTTGATATATATTTAATCTATTTATTTTGGCAAGATCAATTATGATATTAAATAATAGAGTCCGTAGATTCAAGTCTCGGTAATCAGTTAATCACAAGGAGTTGTGATTGTGAGATACAAATTACATATGACTGAATCTTAAATCATCCATGGTCGTAAGTAATAACGAGATACGGATATCGTTGTTACGGATAGACCATTACGTGTGTCATTCCTTACTTGTGAAGTAAGTAGCTGATATCAGAAACTAAAGTGTGGTGACACTTAAATGAACACATGAATATTTTGTTATAGAACAAAACATTGTAGACCCGCTGGGAGATTCCACATGGATAACTATCTGAGTGTCAGTGGTTAATCTCTAACGTTCGGTAGTGGAATTGGTCCTTCAACTTAAGATCATCATAGTATCTTATGTGGGGACAGTCATACTTTGGTGATACTGGAAGTTACTCTGTCAAGGGCCGCTAATACGGCATCGTTCGGGTATGTCAAGAATCATATGAAGGTTGTGAATGATCAATAGAGGATTTGTCACTCTTAGATAGTAAGAGTTTATGATCTGCACTTCATCCAGTTAAGTTGATAATGAAATCCTTGGCCAAGGTGTACGCATAAGTCGAAAAGGAGTTTTCGACTTACATTGACTTAATAGTGGAATGAAAAATAGATCGATAATTGAGATTGACACTTATCCATATATCATGATTGATCGGATCATACTGACGAAGGGATTATAGTTTCACGATAAACGAACGAGCTTGATTTTGTCATACCACGTGATATTTCCCGTCACGTGTATTGTCGTGATACATTGCTAGATGTCAATCTGGGACGACGGATGTGAGTTAGTGATAAATCAAAAGGGTGTTTCGATTTATCAATTTTGATTAGATCAAAATAATAATTCACGTCGTTAGACATCATGACTGGGAACCTAATGGGTCACACACAAATGGAGAATTAGAAGATTGAGATCTGTCAATTAATTAATTGACAAGTATTGTATAATTAATTAATTGAATTGCTTATTAATATGTCCGAATTAATTAATTGGATTAATTAATTCATGGACCAGATTTAATTAATTGGATTAATTAAATATTGGACCGCATTAAGTTTAAGAGATGGGTCAGCCCGTTTGGGGTTATATAAATAAGCTGCTAGGGTATGAAAACAGTTGATGGATTTTCATTATTCTTGCTAACACAAGAAAAGTAAATTGATCACCACAAAAGGGGGCGACAAAAATATAAATTCCTTACTCCACTAAAAATGTCGTTCAAGTAGTACAATGCAAGTAAGGGTCATTACCCGCAGAGGATTGGTTCAACTACGTTAATTGCACAAAATAAAATGAACGGCGAAAGCATGTAAATGGGGGGGGGGGGGGTTTTGATTTGTTAAACAAAGAACACAATAAACTACAAATAGAAATGGCGAAATGCTAGAAATGCAATAAAAATAAATAACAAAGGCGAAGAGTCAACAAAAGAGAGAGTGTGATCGGGGGATAATTCTTTACCGCGAGAATGATTTTCCAATTTAATTTGCACAAAAGATTTTCGTTCAATCGATTAACAACAATTCGAGAAAAATCACAAGCTCGATTATCTCAAACTCTCCTTAGATTTTAGTTGAATAAAATAAGCTCTTTACCCAACCCTAATCATCAAACAACCTAGGATAAGATCGCTAGATTAAATTTAACGAAAGCATTTAAACAAGAGAGTCGAATTGAATTGAGTACAAACACACAAGCTCGGTTTGTTAACTTAAGCGATAATCCACCTACATTTAATAGAAAATTCCACATAATCCATCAAAATATAGTTGCTACTAAAGTTTGATCAAATTAGCAATTACGGACTAAAAATCTCAAATTAGCAAATATCGAAACAACTCAATCATCTAGTAGCGCTCCTAAACAATCGAGAAGAACAATATAAACAATAAACTCAATGGATTCATCACATTAATCAAAAGAACTATATAGCACAAAACCATTGGATTCTCATTTCTCGGGTCAAAAATTACCCCCAATCACATTTAGGTTTAGCTATCCATAAAGTAATTACAAATAGTCAATAAAAAACTTAAAACTCATAAATGAAAAATAGATTAAAGAAGGAAAAGCTTATTGATAATGAGAATGGTTGAGAAATCTTCAAATCAATGGGTCTTCTTCTCCAAGCTATTCCACCATTGTTGAGCTCCAAGCTTTCCCAAACTTTCCAAAGAAATCAAAAGAAAAAGGAAGAAAGAAGAAAGAGGATTTTTTTTTCTTTTAGGGTTCTTGAGAGTGAAGAAGGGGAAGTGAATGATGAAATGAAAAGTGGCTCCCAAAACCCTCATAAATGACCCAAAATCGTGATTTTTAATTGCAAAAAGGGTCCCAAACAATTTAAATGAGCCAAACAGGTCCTAATCGCGCTCGCGGCGCCGCGGCGCTGCCAAAATGGCGCTGCGGCGCCATATGTTCAGTTCAGGCGCACTGTAGCGCCCGAACGCATGGCGCCGCGGCGCTGCTACAGTAGCGCCGCGGCGCTACAGTAACATTTTTTTTTTTTTTTAGATTCGAAACCCAAGTCCTCTTTTTTTTACTTTTGAACTTTTCTTCATTTCTTCTTCCGTTTTCTTCTCCAAATTGGGATTTAGCATTGAAATACCTACAAAAATAGAATAAACTATATTAGATAGCAAAATGTTAATGAAAACTCACAAATATCTAAATTTAACGGCCCAAATAAGTGTGAAAAATCCACACTTATCACACCCCCAAACTTAAACTTTTGTTAGTCCTCGAACAAAGCAATACAAACATGCAAACACACCAATAAAAATCAAAAGATAATAATATAATGGCCAACACTCCATTAGCTCGATAGTTCGCCATCTTGCTTCAATCCTCACATCACACATAACTTATGAAATGTTTACAAAAATGCTACCCTACAACTTTTAAAACTCATTCCAAGCTCGACTCGTGTGTGTGTGTTGTCAACCAATTCATCGCCATACACAAGTTGATGGAATCCCGACCCTCAAAATGTCAAATTTTCCTTTCTCGCTCGTGGGAAACACACTCCCCTAAACTTGTTATTTTCACTCTCGCCCAAGGTGCCACACTCAAGGTTGTTCCCAAATCATACAATCTTTTTTCCGCTCAAGTTTGGTTGGGTTGAACCGGTAAAATTGACCATCTAGTCATGCAATAATTTCCCCAAAACATATGAGTGCTAAAACCACGATTTCCATTAGGCGTATAATGCTCAACCATCAACTTCACAACAACAACATCGAATTTTTATTCCATTTTTTTTTTTCCAATGTAGGTAGTTCACGCACTAGTCCCTAAGGGTAGCCTTCTTCATTGGTAGATCGTCTCCCACACATTGTGATGCATAGGGCCAGATTACTCAACGCTGACTCACACTCCTTAAGGTAGGCAACTTTTTCCTACAGATTTTTTTTTTTTTTTTTTTAGCACAAAACCAACAACAACCAACATAAGAGCACGAAGTTAATACACTCCTAAATGATCTCTTTTTCCGGTTCAACCACCCCCAAACTTACACTTTTATAGGTGGTGATTGAAGAATTTTTCATCATCGTGGGTCATTTAAGTTCAGATCAACCTCAAGTGCCACCAACAAGTGCGTGCAATGAATCTCGTGACACAAGTGCTTAAAAAAATGAGTCCAACATGGAATAAGTGGACGATAAATAACAAATAGCATTCATGTTCACACTTCATAAATCCGTGTAATGTAAAACTCGAAACCAAACTAGCAAACTATCAAACTCCAAAAACAAGCACAAAACACAAATATATAACCTGAAAATTGAGTATTGGCGAAAAATTTAGCGACAATTTTAGTGAACTCCAATATAGCATATAGCACACAATTTTAGCACAAAGCACAAGCATGCAACCACACCCCCAAACTTAAACTGTACATTGTCCTCAATGTAACAGCAATAAATATAAAGAGCAAGAGGAACAAGTACTCCCCTAAAATTTGTTTTGACGGCGATGGTTGTGCGAATGATTGTGGCTCCTTGGCATTCCTTAATACTCAAAGCTATAGTTCGGCGCTAGAAAATCTGTCACATGGGGCAAACAAAAATAATCAATATCAAAAAGATATGATCACAAAAATTGTCTAAAAGAATAACAATGGGTTGCCTCCCATCCAGCGCTTCTTTATAGTCTTTAGCTAGACTTTTCCTCTTCAAGGTTTTTCAATTGGATCTTCTAGTTGCATTTCCTCCATGTCTTGCGGTATGAATGGTTCAAAATATGGCTTCAACCGATGCCCATTCACCTTAAACTCTTTCTCGGTTTGGAGGCTTTTGATTTCAACTGCGCCATGAGGAAATATATTAGTAACAACAAAAGGGCCAACCCATCTAGAACGAAGTTTACCTGGAAAAAGCTTAAGGCGTGAATGGAAGAGGAGAACTTTTTGCCCAACAACAAAGTTCTTTCTAGAAATCATTTTATCATGGTATGCCTTGGTCTTTTCCTTATAAATCCTCGAGCTCTCATAAGCATCGTTCCGGATTTCCTCGAGTTCATTGAGTTGAAGTTTTCGTTGATCCCCCGCGCCTTCAAGATCCATGTTAACTTGCTTGATTGCCCAAAATGCCTTGTGCTCAAGTTCAACCGGTAGATGGCAAGTCTTTCCATAAACCAACCGGAAAGGAGACATGCCGATCGGTGTTTTATATGCCGTTCTATAAGCCCAAAGTGCATCGTTGAGGCGGAGACTCCAATCTTTTCTATTTGGATTCACAGTTTTTTCGAGAATGGATTTGATCTCCCTATTTGACACTTCCACTTGCCCACTTGTTTGCGGATGGTAAGGTGTGGATACCTTATGCGTGATGTTGTATTTCTTAAGCAGGGCCCAAAAAGAGCGGTTGCAAAAAAATGAAGTCCCCCATCACTAATAATAGCTCGAGGTGTTCCAAACCTTGCAAAAATGTTAGACTTGACAAAATCTACAACCACTTTAGAATCGTTAGTTCGAGTGGCCCTTGCTTCCACCCATTTTGACACATAATCAACGGCAAGAATGATGAAAAGATTACCATATGATGAAGGGAAGGGTCCCATAAAATCAATGCCCCAAACATCAAAAATTTCAACAATAAGTAGGAGTTTGTGGCATTTGATTTCGGGCACCCAACGTACCAACCCTTTGACATCTATCGCATGTTTTACAAAAATTGAATGCATCCTTAAAAAGGGTGGGCCAATAGAACCCAATCTCAAGCACCTTGAGAGCCGTCCTCTTGGCACCAAAATGTCCGCCACATGCATAGGAATGACAAAATGAAATAATAGAATGAAATTCATTTTCGGGTACGCACCTTCTTATCAATTGATCCGGGCAATGCTTCCACAAATATGGCTCGTCCCACACAAAGTACTTGGCATTTTTCTTGAGTTTTTGCTTTTGAGCTTCGGTCAAGTCACTTGGAATCTTCTTTGTGACTAAGTAATTGACGATGTCTGCAAACCAAGGATGTGTGTCTAAGACTTGGAGCAATTGTTCATCAGGGAAGCTTTCTTGCAATGGTAGTGTCTCTTTTTCATGAATAAGGCGACTGAGATGATCGGCAACAGAATTTTCACTCCCCTTCTTGTCTTTGATCTCAAGGTCGAACTCTTGCAAGAGGAGTATCCATCGAATGAGCCTCGGCTTTGCATCCTTCTTGGTGAGCAAATACCTAAGAGCTGCATGATCAGAAAAGACAGTTACTTTAGTGCCAATAAGATATGAGCGAAATTTTTCTAAGGCAAAAATAACTGCTAAAAGCTCTTTTTCAGTGGCAGAGTAATTGAGTTGGGCGTCATTCAAAGTTCTCGATGCATAATAGACAACATGTGGTGTCCTCCCATCTCGTTGTCCTAAAACTGCCCCCAATGCAAAATCACTTGCGTCGCACATCAATTCGAATGGTTTACTCCAATTTGGTGGTTGGATGATAGGTGCCGACGTCAAGAGTTCCTTCAAACTTTCAAATGCCTTCTTGCAATCTTCATCAAAGTAAAATGGCACCTCTTTTTGCAATAACCTACACAATGGTCTAGCACACTTTGAGAAGTCTTTGATAAATCTCCGATAGAATCCTGCATGACCAAGAAATGATCGAATCTCCCTCACACTAGTTGGAGGGGTTAGAGAACGGATTAAATCAATTTTTGATTTATCTACTTCTATCCCTTTAGATGAAATGACATGACCTAGTACTATCCCTTGATTGACCATGAAATGACATTTTTCCCAATTAAGTACTAGGTTAGTGTCCATGCATCTCTTGAGTACAAGTGTGAGATTTTGCAAGCAATTATCAAAGGTATTACCATACACACTAAAATCATCCATAAACACTTCAATAATGCTTTCAATATAATCAGAAAATATACTTATCATGCATCGTTGAAATGTCGCCGGAGCATTGCAAAGACCGAAAGGCATGCGTCGATAGGCGAATGTACCAAATGGGCAAGTGAATGTTGTTTTCTCTTGATCCTCCGGAGCAATTACAATTTGATTATAACCTGAATAACCATCAAGAAAACAATAGTGAGAATGACCCGCCAACCTTTCTAACATTTGATCAATAAAGGGTAAGGGGAAGTGGTCTTTTTCGGGTTGCACAATTGAGTTTTCTATAGTCAATACAAACCCTCCAACCCGTTTGGACCCGGGTTGGTACAAGCTCATTCTCCTCATTAGCCACCACCGTGATTCCGGACTTCTTTGGAACCACTTGAACCGGGCTTACCCACTTGCTATCGGAGATAGGAAAAATTATACCAACATCTAGCAATTTTAGAATTTCCTTCTTTACCACTTCCATCATAGGGGGATTCAAGCGGCGTTGAGGTTCCCTTGAAGTCTTTGCTCCATCCTCTAGCAATATCCGGTGCATGCACATGGATGGGCTTATCCCTTTGATGTCATCTATTGTCCAACCAATAGCCAACTTGTGCTCTTTGAGTATCCGGATGAGTTTTTCTTCTTGGAGCCTTGTGAGATTCTTAGCAATGATTACTGGCAAGGTCTCCCTTTCTCCCAAGTAGACATACTTTAAATGCTCGGGGAGAGGTTTGAGTTCCAAAGTGGGGGCCTGCATCACCGAAGGTAGAATTTTTTCTTCAGAAATCGGAAGAGTAATATAAGAAAGATCATACCTCGGTGGGACACTTGGAAGTGTTTCAAGTGATGCCACCATCTCAACAATATTTTCACAAACTTGTAAATTCTTACTCAATTTAGTGAGATCATCTACATCAATGCTTTTAATCAAAGTAGTATTCAATGCATCTTCACTTGATAAATCAAAAAGTTTTTGCACTAAAGGATCCACCATATCAATGGAGAAGCAAGTATGAATGTCACTAGGATACCTCATCGCTTCAAAGATATTGAAGCGGATAATCTCACCATCAAACTCCATTGTTAAAGTACCGTCATGTACATCAATCTTCGTCCTTGCCGTCCTCATAAATGGCCTCCCCAAGAGTAAAGGTGGCGACAAAGATGTCGACTCATCTTGCATGTCAAGCACATAAAAATCCGCCGGAAAAATCAATTGATTCACCTGCACTAAAACATCTTCCAAAACACCCTTTGGAAAGGCATTAGATCTATCCGCAAGTTGAATTATAACACCGATTTCCTTGAGTGTGCCTAGATTTAGTGAAGTATAAATAGAATATGGCATGACATTTATGGATGCTCCTAAATCTAGCATAGCTTTTTCAACCCTAGTGTTACCAATTATGCATGGGATGGTAAAACTTCCCGGATCTTTACATTTAGGTGGGAGTTTTCTTTGCAAAACGGCCGAGACATTTTCTCCTACACTTACCACTTCATTTCCTTTTAGCTTGCGTTTATTAGTGCACAATTCTTTGAGAAATTTAGCATAACGTGGCACTTGATAAATAGCATCTAAAAAGTGGTGGTATGTTTACTTGCACCTTACGAAAAGTCTCTAGGATTTCTTTATCATGTTCCTCTTTCTTAGATTTAGCAAATCTATTAGGAAATGGGGGAACGGGAACATAAGTGGAAAGTTTAGGAGTTACCTTGCATTCCGAGGTTGGAGGAGCATTTTCCACTTTTTCACTTGATGAGTCCTCCTCTTCCTTTTGCTTTGGCTCCTCAACATGAATCTTCCTTTCCCTTGGTGCCTCCTCTAAAAATTTTCCACTTCTAAGGGTCACGGCGTTGGCATTTTCTCTTGGGTTGATGGATTGAGAGGGGAGCTTTCCCGATCCTTGAGCTTCCAACTTACTCATAGAACTAGCCAATTGACTCATTTGTGTCTCCAAGCTTTTTATTGAGGTTTTAGTCTCTTGTTGGAATTGTATAGAGCTTGATGCAAGAGATTTAACCATGTCTTCGAGAGACATACTTGAACTTGGAGGTGGTGCTTGTTGGCGAGGTTGAAATTGTTGTTGTGGCCTTTGTTGGTTGAATCCCGGGGGAGGATTAAA
Organism: Osmanthus fragrans; assembly: GCA_019395295.1. NCBI lineage: Eukaryota > Viridiplantae > Streptophyta > Magnoliopsida > Lamiales > Oleaceae > Osmanthus > Osmanthus fragrans. The sequence continues at coordinate 12,349,934 of CM033348.1, read as the reverse complement.
TTGAGCTTGCGGAGCTATGAAGTGATTTCCTCCATAGCTAAGATTAGGATGATCTCTCATCCCGGGATTATATGTGTTTGAATAAGGGTCATACCTTTGCCTTTGTTGCATTGGGAATCCCCCAATGGCATTTGCTTGTTCCGCGGTCCCTTCTTGTAGTGTCGGGCATGTATCGGTATGGTGACCCGAACTAGAACAAATCCCGCACACATTAACTTGTTGTATTGACCCACGTGCCATTTGTTGTACAAGGGAAGTAAGATCGGATAATTGCCTTTCAATTTGAGAAGTAGCACCCACTTCATTTACTTGTTTAACCGGCACATCCATTCTACTCCCAAATTGTTGAGAGTTAGCGGCCATGTTTGCTATCAACTCTCTAGCAACCGCCGGCGTTTTATCCATTAAAGCCCCACCACTCGCCGCATCAATCATACTTCTTTCCATCGGAAGCAAGCCTTCATAAAAATATTGCAAAAGAAGTTGCTCACTTATTTGGTGGTTTGGGCAACTAGCACAAAGCCTTTTAAACCTCTCCCAAAATTCATATAGATTCTCCCCTTGTGATTGCCGAATGCTACATATCTCCTTCCTAATATTTGTAGCCTTTGAAGCCGGAAAATACCTCTCCAAGAATAGCTTTTGCATTTCATTCCATGTAGTGATTACTCCGGAGGGTAGATAGTAGAGCCATTCCTTAGCAGTGTCCGCAAGAGAAAAAGGGAATGCTCGCAATTTAACTTGATCTTCCGATACTCCCGTTGGTTTCATGCTTGAGCAAACCACATGGAATTCTTTCAAGTGTTTGTTGGGATCTTCACCGACAAATCCATGGAAAGTGGGGAGAAGATGGATCATCCCGGATTTAAGCTCAAATCCGCCTTCTATTGGAGGATATTGAATGCATAGAGGTTGTTGGACAAATGTTGGAGCGGCAAGTTCCTTAAGTGTTCGATTAGCATCCGCCATTTCGGGCTCAATTTGTTCGGACTCACTCGAAGAATCAATACCCAAGTTCCTTAGAAGTTCGGTTGGAGAGTCCTCTTCTTCACTTCCCGAAGTGTCGACCTCTTTTCTTGATCTTAGATTGTAATGTGATGCTTGCTTTTTGCTCATTCACAACCTAAAGAACAAGAAAGCAAAAATAAGAAAGAAGCAACAAAAAGAAAAATAAAAGCAATTAACTAGTTGACAAACAATCCCCGGCAACGGCGCCAAAATTTGATCACCACAAAAGGGGGCGACAAAAATATAAATTCCTTACTCCACTAAAAATGTCGTTCAAGTAGTACAATGCAAGTAAGGGTCATTACCCGCAGAGGATTGGTTCAACTACGTTAATTGCACAAAATAAAATGAACGGCGAAAGCATGTAAATGGGGGGGGGGGTTTTGATTTGTTAAACAAAGAACACAATAAACTACAAATAGAAATGGCGAAATGCTAGAAATGCAATAAAAATAAATAACAAAGGCGAAGAGTCAACAAAAGAGAGAGTGTGATCGGGGGATAATTCTTTACCGCGAGAATGATTTTCCAATTTAATTTTCACAAAAGATTTTCGTTCAATCGATTAACAACAATTCGAGAAAAATCACAAGCTCGATTATCTCAAACTCTCCTTAGATTTTAGTTGAATAAAATAAGCTCTTTACCCAACCCTAATCATCAAACAACCTAGGATAAGATCGCTAGATTAAATTTAACGAAAGCATTTAAACAAGAGAGTCGAATTGAATTGAGTACAAACACACAAGCTCGGTTTGTTAACTTAAGCGATAATCCACCTACATTTAATAGAAAATTCCACATAATCCATCAAAATATAGTTGCTACTAAAGTTTGATCAAATTAGCAATTACGGACTAAAAATCTCAAATTAGCAAATATCGAAACAACTCAATCATCTAGTAGCGCTCCTAAACAATCGAGAAGAAACAATATAAACAATAAACTCAATGGATTCATCACATTAATCAAAAGAACTATATAGCACAAAACCATTGGATTCTCATTTCTCGGGTCAAAAATTACCCCCAATCACATTTAGGTTTAGCTATCCATAAAGTAATTACAAATAGTCAATAAAAACTTAAAACTCATAAATGAAAAATAGATTAAAGAAGGAAAAGCTTATTGATAATGAGAATGGTTGAGAAATCTTCAAAATCAATGGGTCTTCTTCTCCAAGCTATTCCACCATTGTTGAGCTCCAAGCTTTCCCAAACTTTCCAAAGAAATCAAAAGGAAAAGGAAGAAAGAAGAAAGAGGATTTTTTTTTCTTTTAGGGTTCTTGAGAGTGAAGAAGGGGAAGTGAATGATGAAATGAAAAGTGGCTCCCAAAACCCTCATAAATGACCCAAAATCGTGATTTTTAATTGCAAAAAGGGTCCCAAACAATTTAAATGAGCCAAACAGGTCCTAATCGCGCTCGCGGCGCCGCGGCGCTGCCAAAATGGCGCTGCGACGCCATATGTTCAGTTCAGGCGCACTGTAGCGCCCGAACGCATGGCGCCGCGGCGCTGCTACAGTAGCGCCGCGGCGCTACAGTAACATTTTTTTTTTTTTTTTTTTTTTTTTTTTTATTTATAGATTCGAAACCCAAGTCCTCTTTTTTTTACTTTTGAACTTTTCTTCATTTCTTCTTCCGTTTTCTTCTCCAAATTGGGATTTAGCATTGAAATACCTACAAAAATAGAATAAACTATATTAGATAGCAAAATGTTAATGAAAACTCACAAATATCTAAATTTAACGGCCCAAATAAGTGTGAAAAATCCACACTTATCATAAATCCTAGTTTTTCTCTCAATCTTATTCTCTGTGTGGATACCATTGGAGGCTGGACAATTGGACAGCTGTGGGAGGCAGATTAGGATTGCTGGAACTACATGAATAACAAAGGAGTTTACAGATCTGAATTAAGGTATGATTTCTATCACAGTTTCTATCTAAACACAAAGCAGATCCTTTAGGGGAATTGAAACTTGTTTAAATTTCCACTGGGCATGTTAAGTAAATTCCCAACAGTGGTATCAAAGCCTACTTTGTGTTTGTTAGGAATTGTTCTACATATTGATGTAATAAAAAAAATGTATATTCATGTACTTCTTGAATCTTGCAATTAATTTAAATTATTTTTTTTTCAAAATCTGATTTTGAACACACAAAAAAAGGGTTTCAATCGGTGAGGGCGGCAGCGACTGCCAGCCATTGGAGGTGAAGCTGCGCCTGCGCGGTAAGCAGTGCATTGTTGCGCGTTGCTGGGGGCTGTTGCGCGATAAGCAGTGTGCTGCTGTTGTTTCCCGTAAACACGCTGCTGAAGCGAGCGAACACACAGTGGCAGCAGTTCGCCGCACGACCCAAGGAACGACGTCGGCGGCGCCCTTTTCAGATTTTAGGGTTAAAATCATACAGTTTGGGGGTAATTTTGGGGACAGCGGCTCCTCTGTAATTTATGAAATTTAAAGGGCTGCTTGTAATTATGGAGGAAAGGGTCCATTTGCAATATGTTTTAAAATTAGGACCAGCTCTGCAATTTGATAAATTGGAGAGCCTGTCATGCTACTTTCGAAATTGGAGGATTTTCTATTAATTTGTAACTTGGGTTAAATTACAATATTTTCAAAAGGAGTTTTGAGTTTATATTAAAAATGGTTTTAAATTTGATTTTCAAATGGGTTTGACCTAAAATTGCATTTTTGACCCAATTAAAATTTTAATAGAAATTGACGACTTTTATATTTTTGTTAAAATTAGATTTTGACTTAAATATTAAACTTTGACCCTTAATTGAATTTTATTTTATTTAGGAGTTTTATCCTAAATTAAAATGTTAATTCAATTTAAACAAGAGTTTGACTTTAATTTAGTATTTAATCAAAATTTGATTTTAATTAAATAATTCTCTCCAATGTGCTCTTGAAATTAGAATTTGATTCTAATTTGACATTTAATTAGAATTTGATTTTAATTAAATTGTCTCCCCCTAAAATTTATTCTTGAAATTAGAGTTGGACTCTAATTTGGTACTTAATTAAAATTTGATTTTAATTAAATAAGTTCGCCATAAATCGTGAAATTAGTGTTGGACTCTAATTTTGCTATTTAATTAAAATTTGATTTTAATTAAATATTTTTGCCCTATAATTGTGAAATTAGAGTTGGACTCTATTTCGATATTTAATTAAAATTTGATTTTAATTAAATAAATCAGCTAATTAAGTTTATTGATTAATGTGATTAATTAATCATTTAATCATTTCGATCCATTTGTTTAAATAGTTTAAACGACCTTAATTGCTAGATTCTTGAAACATGTTTGCATATAATATTATATATTATATAGGAAATATTTATATGATGAATGTTTATTAGTGGATGATTATGGGCTCGGGCATGTGGATGTGTTGAATGAATGGTTTAATTTCTGTTGTTTTATGGGCCTGCGAGCTCTTAATTGTTTTGGGCTTGCGTGCCTGTTACCATTGTTATTATTATGGAGCTTGGGAGCTCTTAATTGTTTTGGACTTGCGAGTCCGTTGTTATTATTATTGTGAGCCTGCGAGTCCAATTTTCATTTAGGCTTGCGTGCCAACTAGTATAGGATACAAGTTGTAGCTGATCTAATTGAAGACACGGGAAGAGGAGGAAACCATGGAGATGGTTATTGATAATGATTCAATATAATACCACCTAGGAATTGACCAACCAGTCTTCCTTTTGGCTCAGGAAGACTAGATAGAAATAGTCGATAATCATCCATACTATTATATATATATATATATATATATATATATATATGTTTATTTGCATGCTAGATGTATAACAAAATATATGTAATTACTACAATGAGACATTTGCATGTAAAGCCCCTCGTTAAAATATTAAGTCATATCTATATTCGTCTTTCATTATTATAGTGAAAAACGAGAGTCCTAAATCGTCTTAACTTGTTGAGTACACTTAAGGCTGGTCTATTAGGGATATGTTTGACGTTATAAAATATTCGATGTTTCTGAATGATGGGTTCGACTTAACTAAATTTTATCTTTTGTTGAGTACACTCAAGGAGATAAATTTTAGAGGCTAACATATAAGATGTGTGAAGACAAAGAGTTGTCAGCTTAATGATCTGGGAGTTGTATGGAGATACAATTGATAACAGTATCTACCCAAATCTTTTATTAAAGCTTGTTAAGTACACTCAAGGTCTTAATATAACAAATGAGATCTCAGCCCACTAGGAGTAAAGTATGGATACCATAAATTTATGTAAGAGGGTCATAAATTTGAGTTAAACAGTGGGAACACAATTAATTTGATAAAATACCATGTTAAATTAATTGATGCATTATATATATTATTCTTTTACTTTTCGTCATTTATGTTATATTGAATCATGAGTAACCATATGTAGCATACTAGATGTCAACAACCAAACCAAGTTTTCTTGATTGATACTGCAATTTGAGAATTGTTCTCAGGCATGAGAAAATTGGTTATATCCTTAAGTAGCCCTTTCCAAAAACACATGTTGATGACTCAACTAAGGAAGATGTTGCTGCTATAATAAACACGGAGATGGCGATAGTACTGCAACATGTATGATGCTTGCGACTATGTCACCTGTGTTACAAAAGAAACACAAGAGTATAGATGCTAACACATGATTTTTCATTTCAAATAGTTGTTTGATAATAATCATGTGTGGAAGGATATGAGACTTCCAAATAACTATACAGTGCAAAATGAGAGAGGAATCTTCAATCAGTGCTCAAGTGCTAAAGATAATTGTGATTGAGAAATTGTCTCAATTGGGTTCAGCCATGAAGCATGAACTAAGTATTGACTTAGTTCTGTAATCTCTGTTAGAGAATTATTCATAACTAATTATGAATTTTGATATGAATAAACTCAAATGCACACTCATTGAGTTGCTAAACATGTTTAAGACTGTTAAACCCAATATCAAAGTTATGAGTGGGCAAGTAATTGATTCCTCTAAGAATATTAAAGGAAGTCTATAGGAGCTTTGGGAAAGCATCTAAGATGGTTAAAACAGTCAAAGTAAATAAGGACATTATCAAACCTACTTGGGTAACACTTATATCTATTTCACTAGTTTTTTGGGTATTAGATACCAGATATGGATCTCATATTTGTATAAATATGCAGAAAATAAATAGAAGTGGACCACTGCAAAAAGGAAGAAGTTAACCTACACGTCGAAAATGAGCAAGTGTTGTTGTATTGTCTGTAGGAGCATATTCTTACCGTTGCCTTTAAACTTAGTATTAGAATTAGAGAAATGTTATTTTGAACCCTCCAATACCAGAACATTATTTGAATTTTATGTTTGGACATGAATTATATTAATGTTAAGGACAATTGTTGTTCTTTTTTTTTTTTTATCTTAATGGTTATGGTGAATTACAAAATGACATTTATATTCTAAATACTGAGTATTCTATAATAAGTATAGAAATTTAGAGGCATAAAAGTTATAATCTGAATAACACCTATATCTAGTATCGCAGATTTGGTTAAATAAATTAAACTTCTATTCCAAAATTACAGATAGATGTATATTTGAGGTCAATTGATTTTGAATCATTTGACGAATGCGAATCATGTCTGTTCGACACAAAGACCAAATCTCCTTTTACTTAAAAGGTGAAATGATGTGAACTTGACCAAGAACATGCTTGGGAACCCACGAACAAGATGAAACAAACTCAAGAAAGCTAGAAATCACGCCGCGCAAAGCTTCAACCCGTACCAAGAACCGAGATTACACGTAAGAAATCTAACCTATTGATCACCCGGAACAAGAACCATGCAGTGGGAACGCCACAAAAGGACTGCGATCTCCTTTTGATAAGTTCAAGTTAAGAATTTAAACCACCAAGAACTGAAAAAATAAATCTCTCAAAATTCATGTTTCTCTCATAATAATGTCAAAAGTGTCTTCCATGAAAAATGCAAAGTATTTATATGGAAATACAAAATAACCTAGTTGCCATGAAATTAGGCTCAAAATTTGCTAAAAGATATGATAAAAATAGAGTTTTAGTAAAATAAGGAAACTCGCGAAAAACTAGAAAATCCATCCTGAAAAATCACTATGCGGTCGCATAGTGCATTGAGGTGCAGCCGCATAGTTCACTTGAATGAATTCAAGCTGCGCTCTGTCCAATCGCATGCGGCCGCATGCATTTTCTTCTATGTGGCTGCATAGAAGTTCCCCGGACAGTTTTCAGTATTTTGACTATAACTTTCTCTATCGATATCCGATTGAAGTGATTCAAAGTGCGTTGGAAAGATTACTTAAAGATCTACGACTTTTCTTTAGATATAATCTTCCAATTCGATCGTTTCCCATGTCAAAAATGGATCTCAAGATGCGATAGAAACTCCACTCCTTGATTCGAGGACTTCCAACTCGTTTCGGCCCTCGACTCCAACATAAAAGTTGATCTTTGGCATGTTGTCTTCAATATGTTGTGCCCATTCATCGAACAAGCAATTATACGACTTTTATTGCCTTTCTGAAAACCCGAACCTGACTTAAGACTCTCCCGCTCATTCATCAAATCCTTGTGAGTTTGTAATGCAACCTGGATCACATCATCCCCTCTCTCTTCGAAATGATTTGACCTCGAATCCAAACCTGCACCAAACGAAACAACATTAGCAACGTCGAAAATGTCAACATTCACAAACTTACCCAACAAAAGAAATCTATTGCCGTCAATCTCGATTATAGCAATGGAATGATATGGTCCGTCTCCCTTAGGAGGTAATTTGGACCTCCTTTGAGTTCGTATCCACCTCCGTCATATGTATACCCAATCGCTATCGCATGGATCAAATAGTGCACGTCTCGACCTCGTCCTTTTGTAATTTTTGGATGTAATAATGAAAGTATGATGTTCCCCACCTAAGCTACCACTTAAAACAATAGTTAAAGGAATCAAACCCAACAAAGTTGATGGATTAAAACCAATTACTATATCATAATACGGGTAACAAGCAGTAGACATAGTAGAATATATCGCGTTAGTTTCTAACATATCCCATCCAACTTTCCATAAATAATTCTGTGAATTAAGATCAATGAATCTCAAGTACGTGTCATGCACATTTAAATTCAAACTAAAACATTCAAGGACTTCATGATCGAAATAAAGACACGCATGCCTTAAATCACCAACAATGCATCCAAGTTGCCTATCATGCTTAATTAATTTCATACAACGTACTAGAATATCACCATGTAACACATAACTTTTCATCTTGACATCCACACATCGACTCCTGTAGTACACTATATTATCATAAACTAGTAGGAATTTTCCCATAGATGGGTGCAATAAACGGTTATTCATCCCAATGAAGATTTCAGGTAGATTAACGACTCCTAACGACCTATCTTGCCACCTATATGTTCCACAATCAATCTTATATTCTAGTTTACAAGGTACATACGACTCATGCAAGTGTTCAAGTGCACCACTTGCTCTATGTGAGGGACTATACCTACGTGCTAGAATTTCAAGGCGTAGCAAATTCATATCATAGACAAGCAAGAATTTATCCATAAACGTAGGTGACATTGGATTGACTATACTCATAAAATTATCAAATGCATTATCATGCTCAAGAGTACATAAAAGTTGTAAAAAACTAGTCCCATGAGTTGTTCCAAGTTCTACCCAAGGTATAAGGTTTTGATACGTTACCATGGCATGAGTACATTCATGCTCCTTGTCACTCACCAATTTTTTCATGTGCTTTTCACCAAGTGGATAGCCAATGTATAGAGCCTCGCGAATTATGTCGTCATGGATCAATTTCTTGAAGCCCTGCAAAAAAGAAATATCCAAACTAGGGAGGGGATCGTTAGTTCTCACTAAAGTCCTCTCACACTCGATGTTTGTCACATCGAAACTCACTTTGAAGTTTTCTCTAATTTCTCTCTTTAGTGGGTCCTCTTTCTTTTCCTCCACTTCTCCACTCTCATTTTCATTCCCTATTTCTTTTACCTCTTGTGACTCCACTTTTTCTTTAGCCACCACTCCACTCTCATTTTTCTTTTCACTCGTTTGTGGCTCTACTCTTTTTTCATCACACTCAGCCACCTCACAATTTTCTCTCTTTTTCCTCTCTCGTTCTTTGGTATGCTCAATGTGAGAATCAATCATGTTGCATAGCCTTGAGAATGTTAGTTTATATTCCAAACTAGCTAGCTTATATGAAATATCACTACCATGCTGTACAAAAGGCGTTTTATTCCCTAGTGAATTCTCAACTCCATCACAACGCATAAACTTCTCTCGACACCCCCTTTCACGCATATCACTCCTACCTTGAAAAGTTGGAGTGTTCAATTTGTTACTTCCCACTTCCCTATCAACATTTTGATCAAACCTATCTCCTCTAATCCCACGAGGAACCCTTTGGTGCGTCTTTCATTTATAACTCCCAATTAAGGTTTCATGTCTAGCTACATCACCACTAATACGTTTAACCTTCAAATCCAACTGATCCAACTTACAATTCATAGCATGCATACTATTCCTAAGCTCCACATAAAATCCCTTGGCACCGCGTTCTCCCTACATCTACTCATGTTCCTTTTTTTTGGCAAAAATAGATAAAAACAATCCAATGAAAGGAATGATAAGAAAGAAAAAATAATTTACCTCACGTGTTGCACTCGTGTATCACTCGAAATGGGCTTTTACCCGATATTGAGCTCACCACTTTTGCCTTTTACTGCTTATCCTCTTTTCTCAATGGCTTGAGAAATAACTGACCTCAATCAAATGGATCACAAATCCCGCAACGATCACCACCAAAAGCACAAGTCTCGGATAATCAACACAATTTGTTGGGACTAAGTAACGGACTCAAGTCAAACAAGAAAAGACGACAAGACTCAAACTTTAGCTTTGAATTGCCTCTAAACATTCAAAAATATAGAGACATTCCTTTTTTTCTTTTTTCTTTTTTTAATAAAACTCAATAACAACAAAATAATAAATCTAGAGGCAATCAAACTATACAACTATAGAAAATAAGGACTCAAATCAAGAAAACAAAATAATTTTTTTTGACGAATAGTAATCGTAACAATACCGGATTTTTTTTTTAATTCCGAATTTTTTTATAGACTTAAATCAACTACGTCACCAACAAAAAAAACGAAAGTTGATTTGGATGCTAGATTAGCCCAAAAAACAACTTTTGACTATTTTTTTTGGAAATTTTTGGATTGAAACTCAAAAATAATTACTGGACAAATGAACACGAAGAACAAAAAAAAAACAAAAACAAGGAATCAAAGAAATAAAAAGGATGTGGAAACTTTTGGTAAAGTTCAGTGATTATTGGGGTAATTAACCCTATTTTCGACCCACATAATTAAATAACCACATTAAATAAAATATAGCCCGTAAGGTGTACATCAACCCAAGTAATCATTTAACATATTGGGCCCAATCACAGTATCATTCAGAGCCATATGTTTAATCCGTAAAATTCACAATCAAATGGGAAGCCCACATATAAAATTATTTTAACATTCTCCCACTTGGACAAATATTTGATTGCTATAACAAAACTTTTGAAATTCGGGTTAGACTACATAGGTGGCCACAAAAATATAGCTCCAATGATAACACCTTACGCATCATGATCCGGTCCAACAAGAATATTAACACTGAACATGGAAGTCATTACACCAATTAAACGGCTTGGACTGTAGCCCCACAACATGCCACAAATTCAGCTTACATAGTATAGGATACCACTAGAGTCTTTTTAATACTTTTCCAAGAGATAGCACCACCGACTAACATGAAAATGTAACCTAAGGTCGATTTCAAATCATCTTGACATCCAGCAAAATCAGAATATGAGTAGTCTACCATCTCAAGGTGATTTGAAGCTGGAAGGTAAGCATATAACTTTCATTTTTCTTTAAGTATCTCATAACTTTCTTAGCTGCTTTCCAATGCTCTTGTCTTGGATTTGATTGAAACCTACTTAGTACACTGACTGCAAAGGCTATATTCGGTCTAGTGCAAATTTGAGCATACATCAAACTCCCCACAGTACTAGCATATGGTATTGTCTTCATAGATTCTCTTTCAAGCTCATTCCTTGGACATTATGTTTTGTTAAACTTATCCCCTTTTATGATAGGTACATCACAAGGTGCACAGTTTTGCATATTGAACCTTTCTAGAACACATCGTATATAAGCCTTCTGAGAAAGTCCCAATAAGCCACGATTTCTATCACGATGTATTTCAATGCGAAGCACATAAGAAGCTTCTCTAAGATCTTTCATCTCAAAATTAGCGAATAATATTTTCTTTGTCTCATCAAGAAATCCTAAGCAACTGCTAGCAAGCAAAATGTCATCAACATACATGACGAGAAAAATAAAATTTCTCCCACTAGTTTTGAGATAAATGCATTGATCAATTATATCTTCAACAAAACCTAGAGAATTCACAATCTCGTTAAACTTCATATACCACTGCCGTGATGCTTACTTGAGATCATATAAGGATATGTTCAACTTACACACCAAATTTTATTTTCCCTTCACAACAAAACTTTAATGCTGTCTCATATAAATCCTTTCTAAAAGATCTTCATTCAAAAAAGGCTGTCCTAACGTCCATTTGATGAAACTCCAAATTATAGTGTGCCACAAGTGCCATGATAATTCGAAAATAATCTTTGGACGAAATAAGTGAGATTGTTTCATTATAATCAATGCCCTCTCATTGAGTGAACCCTTTTGCAACCAATCTTGTCTTCTTTCGTTCAACATTTCCTTTCGATTCTAGTTAGCTTTTGAAAATTCACTTGTTATCTACAGCTGTAGCATCTGGGAAAAGTCCAACAAGTTCCCAAACTTTATTCTGTTCTATAGAATTCATTTCATCTTTCATAGAATTTATCTATTTATCTAACTTAGGACTTGTCAATGCTTGATTACAAGTAACATGATCAACAATATGCCCAATATTAAAACCACTCTCTAATAAATACGTAATGTAGTCACTGAACAATGCATATCTCATTTTCCTTTGCGATCTCCTAACTTGTGGCTCAGAAATTGACTCAATCGTTGTTGGTAGAGAAACCTGAAGTTCCTCTTGGTGCCTAGGTTCTTTATTAACAATTTCAAGTGGCTGAGATATAACTTTTTTCAATACAACAGGGACTGGAACAACAACTGGACTCGGTTCAACAAAAAATTCCTTCAATGTAGAACTCCCACTATCACCAAAATCGTTCTCTAGAAATTTAGTAGTGATTGACTTAACAATTCTAGTACTAGGATTTGGACAGTAGAATTTATATCCTTTCGATCTGTCTAGGTACCCATTAAAATAGCCTGGAGTGGATTTCGGGTCCAATTTCTTTCCTAAAGGATTATAAATCCTAACTTCGGTTGGACATCTCCAAACTTTGAAATGAGCCAAACTTGACTTACGTCCTATCCATAATTCAAAAGGTGTCTTTACAACAGCTTTACTTGGAACTCTATTCAAGATATACATAACAGTTATAAAGCTTCACTCCATAGGCATTCTGGCAAAATTCGTTCTGCTCATCATGCTCTTGACCATATCTTTTGGAGTTCGATTTTGTCTTTCAGAAACCTCATTCTGCTTAGGTGTCCCTGGCATAGTGTATTGAGGCACTATCCCACAACTTTGTAAAAAACTTTGCAAAATCACCAATGTTTTGACCAGACTCTTCATACTTGTCATAGTACTTACCACCACGGTCAGATTTACAACTTATCATTTTCCACACTGTTTCTCTACTTCCATCTTGAAAATCTTGAATTTCTCAAGTGCATGAGATTTGTCGTCAATGAGGTAAACATATCCAAATCGTGAGAAATCATCAATAAAAGCTATAAAATATTTGTTCCCACATATGGTAGATGGTAAAAGGTCCACTAATATCACTATGTATCAAGTCCAAAATACCACTGCTCCTAGCGAAACCTTTCTTTGTAGACTTAATAAGTTTTTCTCTTATACAATCCACACAAGTCTCAAAATCAGAGAAGTCTAGAGAGGGAAGTAGCTCAACTTGTACACATCTTTCCATTTTATCCCTTAAAATGTGACCCAGTCGCTTATGCCACAACATAGAGGATGGTTAAGGGATTAGAGACCTTTTCCTTTGTAGCACTTACATTGATCATTGTTCTTTATAGTTCCTTTGGGACCACCAGAAGTCTGACCACCAAAATTGTTTTTTTTTACTTTGCTGACTGTGGTGTGACTTATTTCTCTTGCAGAACTTAAACTTATCGTTATGAGAAGACACATTTTTCTGTGATGGCTGAAAAGCCAATTGCACAGTTTCAACTGTCTCACGCCGCATCCTACACTCCTCTTGGGCACACACTGCAATGAGGTCATTTGAATTACATTTATCCCATTGAGCATTGTATGCAACTTTAAAACTGATTGAACTGATTAGGAAAGCTATTTAAAGCATGATAGACTAGGAAAGGCTCCGCAACGGGAATGTCAAGAGCCTTTAGCTTAGATGATATATTTATTATCTTCATGACGTACTTCCTAACACCACTTGTACCATCATATCTCATATTCATCAGATTATCCATTAGATCTCTAGTTGCAGCTTTACCAGACTTAACAAATCTCTCTCCTAGGGCATCCATAAAACCTTTTGCATTCTCATTGTCTGGGAACAGAATCGGATATATAGCGTTTAATAATTTTCAAATAAGGTTTGTTGGCCCTTTCTCACTTTTCATACTCGGCCACATATTAACAGGGGTGCTCTTATCCGTGGGTTTTGAAAGTCGTTTCTCCATTGCAAAGTCAAACCCAAAAGACCAAGTGCAATTTCCACGTCTCGTTTTCATCTGACATAATTATTCCCAGTCAATATTTCAATAGCAGACAGTTGATTCGTAAAGTAATGAGGCACTTAAAACTGTGGAAACATAAAATATTATATTTAATGTCATCCAAACATAATGCATACAATCAATGGATGATAACATATTCATCTAATTAACAAGGGCTATTTATTAGATAATCCGTAATTGAAGTCAAACACATGAACCTCATTACGGTAAGAGCCTAGGTGCATCGTTATAAAGTTACCTTTGGGCTAACAATATAACATGCTGTAAGGTACTCTTAAAATACACCAGGAAGCATATTAACAAAACACATTGGTTTTCAAAACACCAACACCTTTGGGTAGAAGGAGATTTCTAAACCAAAATAAAATCGTTAACTTTCTTACGCCAATTTTCAAAGCATCGCATATAATAACACCTTTAGGCAAGATACTATATGCTATAATTCAAAAAGAGACGCTAACGCCTTTTAATGTAATTTAATTTATTTTTTTTGTTCGATAGAGGAAATCGAATAAATAACATCGCATATAATAGCACCTTTGGGCATGATACTATATGCTGCAAAGCTCTGCAAAAAAATTGATTTCAAAACTCCTTGTTAAACATACTCTAGTGGCATCCTCTACATTATTATAAGTTTATTTAATCATGTTAAGAATAAGAATCACAAAATAACTAATTAATCGAATTCATACCTGCGGAAGACGTTGTTGATATGAATAATAGCAGCTAGAACTTTCCCTCCTTGCTCCTCACAAAGCATTAGCCGTAATGGGGCAGTCCAATCAATAATCAACAACCGGAGATGAGAGGAGACCTAGTCTTTATATAAGAATCAAATAGAGTCGTCCCATTAACGACTTAAACCCTAATTAAGGTTTACATATTTTCGGCCCACATAATTAAATAACCACATTAAATAAAATATTGGCCGTAAGGTGTACATCGACCCAAGTGATCACTTAACATATTGGGCCCAATTACAGTATCATTTAGAGCCATATGTCTAACCCGTAAAATTCACAATCAAATGGGAAGCCCACATATAGAATTATTCTAACATTCTCCCACTTGGGCAAACATTTGATTGCTATAACAAAACTTTTGAAATTCGGGTTAGACTACATAGATGGCCACAAAAATATAGCTCCAATGATAACACCTTACGCATCATTATCCGATCCAACAAGAATATTAACATCGAACATGGAAGTCATTACACCAATTAAACGATGTAAGATCATTCCACAGCTACAAATGTCAACATCCTTATCGACATGTGTAACGCCTCGGGTTTCGCGAACTTGGAGTGCCACGTCATCATCTTTTGCCCTAAATTAATTAAAAGTTTGGCGAAAATAACTAGCTTTTAAACATCAAATTTATAATTGTGAACTTTAACGGCAATAAAACTCATTTGAATTAACTTAAGGAAATTGATTAAACCTTAAATCTCAAGTTTTTTTGAAATAACTGAAATGACAAAGTACGTTAATAATGTTCAAATAAGTAAAAATTCAAAAGTAAATTAAATCGTTGCCACCACCGCCCATCAATACCGACCCTCTCCAAAATTTGCAAAATCGTTAAAATAACGGAATGAGTATTTCAGATGAATACTCAGTAGACTCATCGCCAATAATTAATTTATAGAATAATTGAGCACATAATTATGCAATATATATACCGTGATATCATCATTATCATCATTGGCTCATTTTCTTGAACACCGTAGGCTCTTTAAAATCATAGGGTATGGGTAGTCTCATCTCATGCATTTAAGCACATAAGTTATGCATAACATTCTCATCTTATCTCATAAGAGATACTCGTCCCTTCTCGTGCATTAAAGTATATAAGTTATGACAAGCATAACAACATCATATATCTCATATAACGTACACTACAACAAAAAACCTTTTGTAATGTTCAAAAAATGTTGCTAAAGACCTTTTGCAACGTTTGAACAAATGTTGCAAATCTCAGTGTTGTCGTAGAGTGGAAGGATACGGCAACGTTTGTTAAATGTTGTCAAAAGTGACCCTTTTTGCAACGTTTAAAAAATGTTGCCGAAGATCTCTTTTTTTTTCTTTAACAGCAATTTATGTAAATTGACTCGCAAAATTGGAAATGACTAATTCTGAACAAATTTTGAAATTACATAAAAATTGATAATTTCATTACAAATTTTTGAATCTATACACTTGAACATTAGAATGTCATACAAAAAATCTATAAAAAATCTTTTTACATATATAGCTTACAACTAGTGAGTTCCGATGGAGGCTCTCTAGTGTATGGTTGCTCAACCATTCAACAACTTTAGCCAACAGCTGAAAGAAAGCTGCATTGGCCTCCATACTCTTGAGGTTGCTCTCGTTACTGATGTCACTATATCTGCCTAATATTTGGTTAAAGATAGGATCATACTGGGATGGAGAAGAAATCTGAAAAGCTAGAGCTAAATCCTCGAAGTCTACACATGAAGAGGATTCATGAGATGAGAGACTCCCAGATGCTGAATGACCAATTTTATCTCCATCGAAAGCACATAAGAAGTACTTCTCACACAACACGTGCTTCTATACAGTGGTAGAGGCCACATGAGTGCTTCTGAATAGATCATATACCAAGAAAGCATAGTGAACTATTAAGGTTGACAGAAACAATAGGATAGGATACAAGACACTCTAGATTGTTTCACTTGTTATATATTAGCTTTAAAAATTAAGCTAAATGCTTATTTTGACCACTACATAACATTAAACATCATTTTATGAAATAACAAGGAAGCTAATTATGGTATATGCTTTTCAAGTCCCCTGTGATAACAAACATATTCAGACATATTCCAGGCCACAAGCCCACTGCTCATACACAAATACGTGCAACCGGTATACAAGAAATTTTGGAAATTTAGTGAAAAATATTCCAAAGCCAGAAAACTTATTCTTCCTAATCCTAATCAACGAACTTATTCCAAAATTTGGAGACTTTTCATAATGTTTAAAAAACGTTGCCGTATGTCTCACTTTTGGTAACGTTCAAAAAATGTTGTCAAAAGTTTACATTTTGTAACGTTTTTAAAAAAGTTGCAAAATGTAGAATTTTGACAACGTTTTTTGAACGTTGCCAAAAGTGAGACATACGACAACGTTTTTTAAATGTTGCAAAAAGTCTCACTCTTGGCAACATTTAAAAAATGTTGCCAAAAGTCTACTTTTTGCAACGTTTTTTTAAAAAAACGTTGCCAATAGATCTTTTTAGCAACATTCACTCGCCAAACGTTGCAATAGACCCCTTTATCAACATTTAATTAATAAATGTTGCCATTTAAGTGTTGCAAACGCCCTTTTTTGGTGTAGTGGTATTCTCATCTCATGCATTAAAGCATATAAATCACGTAAATCCACATAATACATGCAATTATAATTTAAACTAATTAACGGGGGCGAGTCTACCTCAAACTATCTCGAGTCACGTAAAAAGTAAAGCGGGGAGTAACCTCAAGCTCTTAATCGTCCGTACGTTCGTCTAAGCCAAAATAGGAAAATAAGTTTTGAATTAGTATCTCGAAATTTTAAAGTTTTAAAATGACAAAATAAAGTTTAGGGACTTAATTGGAAATTTATTAAAACTGAATTTGAAAAGGTCAAGAACTGAAATAGACTTTTGTAGCAACTAGGGACTAACTGTGAGAAAACAAAAATTTTGGGACTGAAATAAACAACTTTTAAAACTTGGGGGACTAAAGGAAAATTTTCAAAAATAAAAAATTTAAGATATCTCACTCTCTCTGTCTCTTGTTCGACAGGCGAGAGAGAGAGAGAGCAGCGATGGGAAGGGGCTTCGCCTATTCATAAATTATTTCGGGTATTGTCCTTTCTAATAATAAAATATATATTCCCCTATTCATAAATTATTTTGAACATGCATTTGACTTATATCTTTTATTATGATATTATTATGATCTCGAGATATACTGGATAAAGACATAAGAAGGATCTCTTTTTGAGACATGTTGCTTCATTTTGATTAGAAGCATTATGAGGACCGATATGAATTAGCACAATTTTTTATCACATTTTGTGCTAAGTTCATACCGCATACTGCCACATAGGTTGGATGATGGTGATCCATGTCGATAAGGATGTTGACATTTGTAGCTGTGGAATGATCTTACATCGTTTAATTGGTGTAATGACTTCCATGTTCGATGTTAATATTCTTGTTGGACCGGATCATGATGCGTAAGGTGTTATCATTGGAGCTATATTTTTGTGGACAACTATGTAGTCTAACCCGGATTTCAAAAGTTTTTTTATAGCAATCAAATGTCTGCCTAAGTGGGAGAATGTTAGAATAATTCTATATGTGGGCTTTCCATTTGATTGTGAATTTTACGGGTTAGACATATGGCTCTGAATGATATTGTGATTGGGCCCAATATGTTAAGTGATCACTTGGGTCGATGTACACCTTATGGGCTATATTTTATTTAATGTGGTTATTTAATTATGTGGGCCAGAAATATGTAAACCCTAATTAGAGTTTAAGTCGTTAATGGGACGATCTATTTGATTCCTATATAAAGGCTAGGTCCCCTCTCCTCTCCAGTTGTTGATTATTGATTGGCCTGTCCCATTGATGGCTAATACTTTGTGAAGAGCGAGGGGAAGATCTAGCTGCTATTATTCATATCAATGATGTCTTCCGCATGTATGAATTCGATTAATTAGTTATTCTGTGATTCTTATTCTTAACATGATTAAATAAACTTAAAACAATGTAGAGGATTCCACTAGAGTTTGTTTAACAAGGAGTTATGAAATCAATTTTTTTGCAGAGCTTTGCAGCATTTTAAAAACTTTTTTATGGCCCTTCTAAGATCATTTGACCTCTGATTCCATGTTGGAATTTTGGTTCAAAAGCTTTAAGATTAAAGCTCAATATTTGAGGTCAATGGTATGAAGAAATACTCGATGGATCCCTCTACAGGATAACCATCTTTATAGTGAAGAATTATGGAATCAAGGGAGTTGGAGCTTCACTTTAACTCAACAAAAGATGGTTTCATTCATGGTGGGAGTTATGGCTATGATAGAACAACATAAACATAAAGAATAAACCATAAATTAAGAACATAAATTAAATTCACTCTACTGGTTTTTTACACCAGCAGAGGAGAAGAGGAAAGCTTTTCAATGTCTACATTTTTATAAACTCTCTAGTAAATCTCGAGTACAACAAAGGTTGTATATAAAGAGCCACTTGCTAGACTTTCTACCAACTAAAACTTGCCATACTCCACATGTAGTAGGCTTTGACTAGAAATTACTTTTACTAGTACAATACCACATTTGACCACAAACTAAGTTAGGCATAAACTAAAATATTACAACTAAGTAGAAACCGAAATACATGTGTTTGGTTGACAACTAAAGTGTCACCATAACTTCAACAGTCCAGAATTGCTTGTGGCAGATGAATTAATTTCTCCTCAACTTGATCCATGACAGGAAGTTGTGTTAGGACTGATTGATCACCAATTTTCTTCTTTAATTATGAAACATGGAACACAGGATGTACTTTTGAGGACCCGGGTAATTCCAACTTATAAGCCACCTTACCAATCTTTTACAATACTTTGAAAAAACTGTAGTATTTTGCTAAGAGTTTTAGATTCTATCTCCTGGCTAATGATAATTGTCTATAAGGCTGAAGTTTCAGAAATACGCAATCACCTTCTGAGAATTCCCTCTTCCGATCCTTTAAATCATATATTATTTCATTTTTGCTTGTGCCTGTTTGATGTTGTCCCGTGCAACCTGGATAACTTGGTCATGATTCTTGAGCTCCTCTTCCACTGCTGCTACTCTTGTTGTACCAAGAACATAAGTCAAAAGAGAAGGAGGAGCTCTTCCATATACCACTTCAAAGGGAGTGCTTTTGACAGATGAGTGCCAAGTTGTGTTGTAGCAAAACTTTGCCCATGTAAGCCATTTAGTCTATTGCTCAAGTTGTGAGCTCGTGAAGCACCACAAATACATCTCTAATGTTCTGTTTACCACTTCAGTCTGGCCATCTGTTTGGGTGGTAACTAGAACTGAAGTTGAAATCTGTCCCTTGAAGATGAAATACCTCTTGCCAAAATAAACTGGCAAACAATGAGTCTCTATCACAAACAATGGAACAAGGCATACCATGCAACTTGAAAACATTGTCAAAGAATATTCTAGTAACTCCAACAGATGTATATGGATGAGACGGGGCAATAAAATGGGCATATTTGGATAAGCAGTCAACTACAACAAAAATAGTTGATTTACCATTAGAGGGTGGGAGTCTATCAATGAAGTCCATGGAGATGTCTTTCCAAACTTGCTCTAGAATCGGAAGAGGTTAAAGAAGTCTGGCTGGCGCCATATGTTCTACTTTATTTCTTTAGCAGGTGTTACAATTTTTAATATAATCCTTAATTCCTTGCCTCATCCCAACCCAGTAAAAATTCGAATGAACCCGTTGTAAGGTCTAGAAAAATCCTTCATGTGTACTGCCATGAAATTGATCGAGTAGTGTTGGATCAAAGGTGAATCACCAGCCAAGTATATTTGGTCATTGAAGAAAAGGATGTCATCCTGAAATCTCCAAGGTCCTATGGCTTCATTTTGAGCACGCTGCACCAAAGCTTGCAAATCTATATCCGATCGAATTTCCTCCTTGGTGATGTCTAGACAATTTGGCACCACTTGCGAGATTGTATAAAGTTCCTTAGGGCCCTCCTCATATTTCCTAGAGAGAGCATTAGCAGCTACATTCTCTCCTACTTTTGTACTCTACCTTGAAATCAAATCCCATTAGCTTGTACAACCACCTCTGTTGAGCCATGGTTGTGATCTTTTGAGTCCACAAGTGCTTCAAACTTTGAAGATCAGTTCTCACAATGAATTTCCTTCCTAGCAAGTAGAATCTCCAGTTTTGTACTGACAATACCAATGCCAATTTTTTTTCTCATAAGTAGATAACAAGAGGTGTTTACCTTGTAGTGCATGGCTAAAGAAAACTATAGGTCGCTCTTGCATAAGGACTGTTCCAACTCCCGTACTTGAAGCATCACATTCCACAATGAAAGTTTTTGTAAAATCTAGTCGAGCCAAAACTGGTGTATTGGTCATGGCTTCCTTGAATTTGGAAAATGCCTCCACAGATACTTCATTCCACTTAAAAGAGTCTTTCTTGAGCATTCGTGTGAGAGAACCAACAAATTTTTCATAATTTTGTATTAATTTATGATACTACCCGGTCAATCCCAAAAATCCTCGAAGGGCCTTAGGTGTTTAGAGCTAAGGCCATGTGACCATTGTCTCAATTTTCTCTGGATCTACAGAAATTCCTTCAGTAGTAATTAGATGGCCAAGATATTTAACTTCAATTTAGCCAAATTGACATTTTTCTAATTTTACATGTGGCTCATGAGTTTGTAAAATTGAAAATACAACATTTATATGATTAACATGTTCATCTCATGATTTACTGCAAATCAGTATATCATAAAAGAAAACCAAAACAAATTTTCTCAAATAATCACAGAATACGTCATTGATAAGGGCTTGGAAAGTTGATGGCGCATTAGTCAAACCGAATGGCATTACCAGGAATTCTTAGTGTCCTTGATGAGCTCTGAATGGTTTTTTTTCCACATCTTCCAGACTCATTCGAACTTTGTGATACCCTGAGCGTAAGTTGAGCTTGGAAAATACCCATGCACCGTAATTCATCTAATAGCTCATCAATTATAAGAATCAGGTACTTATCTTTAATGGTAAGCTGATTCAAGGCTTGGTAATCCACACACATCCTCAATGAACCATCCTATTTCTTTACCAATATAACTGGGAAAGAATATGGACTGTTGCTATGCAGAATTATACCCATGGAAAGCATCTCCATAATCATTCTCTCAATTTCGACCTTTTGAAAATAAGGATAATCATATGGTAGAGAGCCAACAGTCAAATACTTCCGAGTATTTGGTAGTAAGTGCTACATCTTAAGAGATAGAGAGAACTTGGGGTAAATTTGACTCGAAGAGTGATGAGGGAATGTTTCTAGGATACTCTAGAAATAGTCGAGCCTATAGGGTATACAAATCTCTAGTACTCATGTGGTGATGGAGTCTATAAAAGTTGTTATTGATGATGTTGACAGTGAGGAATATGGTGTAGTTATTCAGGATGGGGTAGATGATCCTAATGTTGACCCTGTAAAGGTGACTGAATCCAAAGAACAATCTATTCCTGAATCCTCACAATTTTTTGAGAGTTTAGATGTCTCTGAACCACTGAGGGACAATCATATTCCTCATAAAGAGCCTTCTTCTAGAGTTAAGTTGTATCACCCTAAGGATCAGGTTATTGGGGATTTAGATGAAGGAATGAGACTGTGTAGGAGTGTGTTTTAAATCAGCTGGCCTACACTAGCTACGTATCCCAAATAAAACCTATGAAAGTTGAGGAAACCCTTAGTGATGAATGTTGGGTGAATGCTATGCATGAGGAACTAAATCAGTTTGTAAGAAACGATGTGTGGACCTTAGTTCCTAGGCCTGGAAGCTGCAATGTTATAGGTACTAAGTGGATTTTTAAGAAAAAGATTGATGATGAAGGTACCATAACTAGGAATAAGGCTAGACTAGTTGCACAAGGATACACTCAAGTTGAAGGAATTGACTTCGATGAGACATTTGCCCCCGTTACAGGACTCAAGTCCATTTGCATTCTCCTTGCTTTTGCTAGTATCTTAGGTTTCAAGCTTTATCAAATGGATGTCAAAAGTACATTCTTGAATGGGATTCTTCAGGAAGAA
Source organism: Osmanthus fragrans (assembly GCA_019395295.1). Lineage (NCBI taxonomy): Eukaryota > Viridiplantae > Streptophyta > Magnoliopsida > Lamiales > Oleaceae > Osmanthus > Osmanthus fragrans. The sequence continues at coordinate 12,327,124 of CM033348.1, read as the reverse complement.
GTATATGTTGAACAACCTAAGGGATTCATTGATCCTAAATTTGCTCACTATGTCTTCAAATTGAATAAAGCCCTGTATGGTCTAAAACAAGCCCCCTAGAGCCTGGTATGATAGACTGACTACTTATCTTGAGGAACGTGGGTTTGTAAGAGGTGGTGCAGATAGAACTTTGTTCATAAGGCATAGTGAAGAAACCATCACGATAGCCGAGATCTATGTTGATGATATCATCTTTGGTTCTTCTATTGACTCTCTTGCTCATGAGTTTGTTGAGTGCATGAAGCAAGAATTTGAGATGAGCATGGTTGGAGAATTAAGTTACTTCATTAGTCTTCAAGTGAAGCAAATAGATGATGGGTTGTTCATATCCCAGTCTAAGTATGCTAAGGATCTTGTAAAGTGGTTTGGGTTAGATAGTAAGAAACACATACGGACTCCTATGAGCACTAGTGTCAAATTGTGTCATGACCCTACAGGTAGGAGTGTAGATCAGTCATTGTATAGGAGTATGATAGGCAGTCTTCTCTACCTTACAGCTAGTAGACCTGATATAGCCTTTAGTGTTGGAGTGTGTGCTAGATTTTAGGCTGGTCCTAAGGAATCACACTTAACTGCTGTCAGAAGAGTAGTCAGATATGTTAATGGTATTGTGAATCATGGGATCCTATACTCTAGAGATTCTAATCTAGATCTTGTAGGCTACTCAGATGTTGATTGGGTAGGTAATGCTGATGATAGGAAAAACATATCTGGGGGTTGCTTTTATATTGGGTGCAATATTGTAACTTGGATGAGTAAGAAACAAAACTCTATCTCTTTATCTATAGCAGATGATGAATACATTGTTGCAGGTAGTTGTTGTACGTAGTTGTTTTGGATGAAACAAATGATGAGTGATTATGGAATTACTCAAGGGACTATAACTATTTTCTGTGATAATACTAGTGCTATCAATATCTCTAAAAATCATGTTCAACATTTTCGCACTAAACACATTGACATTAGACATCATTTTATTCAAAAACTTGTTGAGACTGTAGTCGTTTCACTTGCACACATTTCAACTGAACACCAACTAGCTGATCTTTTTACTAAACCTTTAGATGGTTCGAGGTTTGTGTCTCTTAGGAAAGCTGTTGGTATATGTGTTTTCTCCTGATTACTGCTTCAAAAGTTTGCATGCTTTATACATTGTTTGCTTTCATCTGGCATTCATTGGATTTTTGTGCATGCATCATTTTTATTGCTTTTTAGGATGTAGTTTCTTGCATGTGCATTCTTGTTATGTCTATTTTGGTACATGATGTTTTAGTTTTAGTTTTGTGTGCTTGATTATTTTGTTTTTGTTTGTATGCGACGCATTCTTGCTTTTAAAAAAAATTGGGAATGGAAAGTCTACTACAGCATGAAGTGTAACCTTCTTGATCTTGCATGTTATGATCATGTTTGAGTATAATTGATGAGCTGTAGCTTAATTTTCATTACTTACTTAGGCTGATTTGTAGTACTTAGTATAGGTGTTTTCATGTACCATCTGCACTGCACACACTATGATGTTGTAAATTGGACTTAACCGCATGCGTGAGATTTGGGATGGCAGTCACTTGTTGGTAAGCTAACTTTGAACATGAATTGGCCATCTTTTGTAGACCTAAGCTTATGTGTATCCCATAGTGGTTAAAAACTCGTATCTTAATGTTCTTCTTCGAGGCTATTTGACTCGAGCAATTAAGTCTTAAGGGTATTTCAAAACCTGGTGCCTATGGTCATTTGACTTAGTTTAACCGACCTAAAGCTCGCTACAGGGGTCGTCTATGGTGTTTTGATTAGGATTAATATTGCATCTCAAACTAGCTTGCCTATTTGATTGATTATATATGTAAGCTTCTAAGCACTTTATTGCTTATTTCTTGTATCACGTGCTATTACACTAGTATGTAAGTTTTGATTTCAGGATATAGGTTGAACAAAATGGAAGCTACATTCAGATTATTGTTGGACTTAGTTATTTTTTTTATATATAGGTTTATTTTTGCATTGTAATTGATTTTGTCACAAAATGCCAAAAGGGGAGTTTGTTAGTGTTAAATCATTGTAATTGGTTATTCTGTGAATAAAAGGACCAACTTGAACATTTTAGAAGTTTAGGGACTTAATTGTAAAGTTTCATAGTTGGTTGTGTAGTGTAGGGTTCGGTGTCCATGTTTGGAACAGAAGGTTTCTCGCCACATTTTCGCTAAATGTTCGCGGGAGTCATGTTTGAGCGTATGAAGTAGAACATTCCTCGCTCAACCTTCGTCCACCTATCGCTCGAACGACAGGGCCTGGGAAAAATTAAAGCAGGCTAGGCTACACTTATACAAATAACTAGACATTAAAATATAAATGGAAAATTACTAACAACAAAAAATAAAACTCCTATCACAATCCCATGAATAAATGTGCTAATTTTATAAAGGAGAAATTGAATTTTTTTTAACTCTTAATTTAGTGTTTACACATATGAAAGAAGTATTAGTACATTTTTTATTCCATTTTTTCAGTAACTGAACTTTACATATATGAAAAAATAAAAAATTAAGTAACTCTGCTCAAAATATTTTTCAATAAATATAAGTGATTGGAAAGAAATAGAAACTCGAGGATGTTTTACCATGATACAATATGAGTTATGTGATTGCCTTCCTACTTGCCACTAGAAAAGAGGTTCAGCGTGGGCTTAAGCGTCTGTGTCAAAATTCCCTACAACAAAACATGACTAAGAATCCATTATAAAGGAACAAGATAAGGAAAAAAAATAATAAAAATCCTGATGAACCGTATGTGACACTTTTGTTGTCACTCAACTATATTTTTTGTTGTTAGAATTTGTCACATATTTTTTTATTAAGTCTAACTCTATGTAATGATGAAAGTTATACTAGTTTTAACCTATTACAAGTTAAGTTATTGTCAAGCATTGTCTAGTAGCAAGTAGTATGATTAGAATGTACTTTCTAAATTGTGTAAGTTTGGCTATATATATGTTAGCCATGTATCTTCATGTTGTTAAGTATGAAATATATATTTTTCTTCCTCTCTCTGTCTTTAATATCCATTTTTGTGGTATCATACCGAAAATCTGGTAGTTTACATCAAAATCGGTGAGTAAAACCAAATACGATATGTTCTAAGCAAATACGGTATTGGTTGGGCAAATCCCATAAGTTCCAAACAGCATATACGGTAAGTTCAGTTAATATGTCCAAATACAGTATGTGTTGTTGAAATTCAGTAAGATCAAAAACACCATATATGATAAGCTCATAGTAAATCTGGTAGGTGAGTTCAAATACGGTAAGTCCACTTTCATTCTCTTTGAGCAAATCTTCCATCAAATCCTTATAATGGATGATACAATGGCTACACATTACAGTCTCTTCTATCATATACCTTACAACATTTTTAATTGTGTTTCAAAGGTTAAGAAATTTTACATCAATCTCTGGACAAGTTGCTTAAGTGGTGATATTCTCTTAACAAAAACTGCTATTATATTAACAAAGAACCTACCAAATGTTAGGAGCCCATTAGATGCCTTAAGATCTTAGCTACTCGCCAGATGGATCCATTTTGTTAGTCAACCTTAATAACTATCAAAGTATCCCATTGAGGTACAATACAAGTTATGGAATAATTCACCCATATATTGGCTATTGAAAACAGAAAAGGATGATAAACATGGGTAGAAAGAAGTACAGCTATATTTTCTAAAAGAAATAATAAAGGACATAATTTGAAGAAAAATGGACAGAAGATAAGCATAAGAAGAGGTTCGCGCTTCAATATATCTATTTGCTCAATTTCTTAAAAAGATGATCATTTTGATATGAATTTATTGCAACAAAAATAAAGATGTCAAATTCTTAATAGCCTTTTCATGTTTGAAGGAAGTAGAAAAATTCTCTTGCACAAATCATCAAATAGACCAAATACATTTTAGTGGCATAAAATGTATTTGTTACAATGTATATTAGGGCATGAAGATTCTACAAAATAATTACCATTTGTCAAAGTATAAGAGTAACCAGTGGAATTGCAATCGGCGACAATAGTAACCTGTTGCTTGCACTACAGCTAAAAAAAATCGGAAAATCTACACAAAAAGGAAGAAATTGAAGGCATGAGAATTATAATTTCCTTCAAAGGTCAACAGACTTTTTGTTACATTTTGCTTTCAATATAGAAAATGAGATATACACTTACATTTTCAGCACGCGTTATGGTTTGGTCACAGGTGTATATACATTTCTTCCTGTAATCGTGAACGGGGATGTAGAAAATATTCATTATAACAAATATCTACCGCAATCTTCCGTCTGTAAATAGTCATCCCGTCTGATGAAATTGATTCTATTGGATATCCTAAGATGAAGCACTCTATATACAAAAAATACACAGTTTAGCCTGAAGAAGAAATAGTTTTATGTTAGACTAAATTAGTACCGTAAATGTAAAATCTAATTAAACAGAAAATTAAATGTTATAATAAATAGTAAACTATTTAAATGCTCACCTATTATTTGCACAAGATAGGTAAGGTATGATCTCCAACTCCATTTGTTTACTTTTATGCTTCCTTACATCTGGTCTGTTGGAGGAAAAGTGTGAAGACGTCAATAATGTTTGGACTAAATTCAATATTGCATTTTCATGTGTTGTAACTTCTTCTGGTGTATGAACATTATGACTACAATCATATATCTAGAATTTTCATTCACGAAAATCAATAAGAAAAAAGTATCAATTGTTGCCTGGATATGAACATGGAATGAATAGATAATATTACCCAATCCATAGACGACCAACCATTGGCAATTCATCATTTATGTACTCTTCTAAGATGGTTAAATCTAGTGAATCTCTATTAGCATTTCCATATCTTATGTTTATTTGTCACATCATCTGGTGAGCACATTCATTTTCAAATTTGAATTCGAGAATTGCTTTTTCTTTAGAAACAAAGATGCAACCATATTTAATCAGCCGCCTTAATAGCCTTAACTCCAGGTCAATATTCTAATAAAATAAACAGGCGTAAATTAGATACATTGAGTATGGAATGACCTCTAGGTCAATATTGTAATATAATAAATAGATATAAATTGGATATATTAAGTATGGAATGAAATTGATTATAATTACTAAATTTTACTAACCACAATATTTATATATTTAGTTGTATCCATTATATTTTTTAACATTCTCTTACGTAGATATTACCAGCTCCATCATCCAAATATGCACTGTATAACATAATTTAAATTAGTGTTAAATAAATAAAATGAAAATTATAATATTGAAGCTAATACAGTAGATTTAGATTTGTTACCCCGATGGATTCCGGATTAGCCAACCTCTAAGTGTTGTGTACTTGTCCATAAGATAGTCATCTAAATTATAACTTGTCGATGATGAAGACTGTATCTTTTTCCCCTTACTTTTCTTTTCTTTTCTTTTGTCAACCTTTCAACATGTTCAATTTGTTGAGATGTCGAGGAGTGCTTCGGCTCGTTATCATGAATTGGACTCCTATGGACAAAAACATCATGCTGTAGAGAAGCTACAATAATTTGATTCCCAGTCAAATAATTTGTTCAACACATTCTTATTATGTTCATTAATATAAGATTTCACTGAACTTAAACTGGTATCTACATAAGATTGCATGTCATGGTAGTGATCTTCTTGCCATTTTTTTTGTTGAAAGAATTTTTTTGGTTCTCAAGAATTGCCTGGTAGTTGGCTTCTTATTTTCTTGATTTCTCAGCAATGTGTACGTTAAACAAATTGTGGCACAAACCTGAAATATCCCCATAAGATTGCATGACAAGCTGTATGTCGAGGGGTGCTTCGGCTAGTTATCATGAATTGGACTCCTATGGACAAAAACATCATGTTGTAGAGAAGCTACAATAATTTGATTCCTAGTCAAATAATTTGTTCAACACATTCTTATTTTGTTCATTAATATAAGATTTCACTGAACTTAAACTGGTATCTACATAAGATTGCATATCATGGTAGTGATCTTCTTGCCATTTTTGTTGTTGAAAGAATTTTTTTTGGTTCTCAAGAATTGCCTAGTAGTTGGCTTTTTATTTTCTTGATTTCTCAGCAATGTGTACGTTAAACAAATTGTGGCACAAACCTGAAATATCCCCATAAGATTGCATGACAAGCTGTACGTTCTAATACTGATCTTCTTGCCATTTTTGTTGTTTTGAACAATTGTTTTTGGTTTTCAAGAATTGCTTGGTAGTGGGATTCTTGTTTTCTTGATTCCTCAATAATGTGTGTCTTTAAGTTGTCACACAAACCAGATGCATTTGACACTATATGTTGCTTGTACATGCTCAACATTTCTTCCATTTGTTCTTTAGTTACATGGTTGGAGCCAATAGAAGCAAAACTTGACACAGCTCCGGCTGAACTATATGTCCTTGAAGTACTAAGATGCATGATGTCAATGTTATGTGGAAATTGTTGTGGTACAATGTTGAATTTCCTGTTCACAATGCTATCTAATATACTATGTTGGTTTGTAATTCTTCTTCTGTAGGCTGTAATACTACAAGCACTTAGATCTGTAATTGTAATTGTAATGAGGTACTAGGACGATTTATTTTGAATTTTTTTAAACAAGATTAAATAAACATAATTGAATGCAAAATTTAATAAACAAACGTAATTAAATAATTAAATGCACATATAATTGTGGATTCATTAAAAAAAATCATAATCTTAGGTAGCCAAAAATTACTTAACAATTTTCTCTGTTAATATTTGTGCATTTTCTCTGTCAAAATTTGGCTTCCATTTATGCATTCATGGACTTTGTAATGTTTTATATCTATGAGTGAATAATAAAATAATAGAAGAAAAGTACATAAAATGCAAGTGGATATCCATGTAATGAATATTTACAGTCATTTTGCTCATTTTGCTACATCATTTGTACTCGTACAAGTTGTGATTCTTGCAGTGAGTTCAACAAAACAAAATATGCCTTATAACCCCATGGGTACACAAGAAAGTCGTCGAGGTGCTCAACGATGCTAGAGTTCTGTAATCAATTAATCTTCCAGTTGGTTTCAAAACACACTCTACTAACATAACCAATCCCTATTTGAATTATCATCTCGATCTTCGCATGTATGGAATTCTTCAAAAGGCCTTCTCATAATAATTCTTTTTGTACCATTAAAGTACTGATTTTTAAGCCGATCATTATTAAAGTTAGGATTGATAGCTACTTCATGGCAAGGTAATCCAGTGATGAGACAAAATTCTTCCATGCTGAAGCGGGCAAAATGGTTATCTAACCACACCCAGACGTCATTGTTTTTACTACAGTTGACAAGCCTCATTATAAATTCATTTACCAATTTGCTACTGAATTTTCTTCTTCTGCTCTATAAATAGCACCATAAATATATCCAAAAAATTACTACACATTAAAGAAGCTTGCTGATCTGCAACTATAAGTTCCACAAAATCCTTAACGTATTGATAATTTTGAAATTGAGTGATAGTAGCAGAAAAACCAATGGTTTGGAGATAGTATGTATTCTAATGACATATGCACAAATTAATCAAAAAGCACAATCTATATTAATAAGAATGAATGCATGAATGAATGAATCAAACAAATAAAGTAACACGTGAACAAGAACTACTTCTAATCTAGAAACAAACTAGCAACAATTTCACAATCGTCATAAAAACATTTTCACGAGCAATCTAAATCTAATATGATATTCATCTTCACCATTTTTTTTCTAAAAAAGCACATAGCACTCATTTTCAGAGACATCAAATCGTTTTGAGAAGATTTAAATCGAGCAATATGGTAGCTTTTAAAGTTTGTAAATGTGAGAAATTGTATGGTTTCTCTTGTTAAGTCTAAGGTATTAAATTGTTATAAAATCATTAGTTTGTTTAAAGGAGAGGTTAGAGTAACCTTAATATGTAAAAATACTTTGTCCATACCATTCTGGTTCGATAATCTTGCAATTGAAAATGTAGAATCATTGGAGCCTATCTAATGCAAGGGAATTGACAAATGTGATCTATCATGTAAAACATGTAACTGGTATTATATCCATCAAATGTTACACAAGGATTCGTGAATTAACCGAGAGCTTGTATAACAGAGATTTTCCAAAATGAAAGCACGCACGGTTCGCATGAAGACAACGCTGCACGGAGACTGTGTGGAGAGCATAAATGGTAATTTGTAATGTAAATGAATGGTGAAATGTTGTTTTTGAAGGTAGGCAAACACTTTTGGCAGTTGAATGGTAGTGAAAGATGAAATGGTATTTTGAAATTGAATATAAGTGACATATTAAATTTCAAAACAAATTGAATTTGAATCATTACAGTTTCTTTTATTTAATATAATAATGGTATTTTAATTTACATCAATTATAAAACACAAAACCTCTTCTTCCAATTTGAAATATATAAAAAAAAATGGTGCTTCTTAACTTAACTTAAATACACAAACGTAATGCATCATCATCATACTTCTATTCCTCAAACATTTTCTATCTACACTATTACATTCTTTTTTCTTCCTGTTCAATCTCAAAAGTTTTTGACACTCATTGTAAATTTCATTGCTTGCTGCATAAATTGCTTTTGATAACTATTTATATTGCTCTTTGATGCTTTTTTTAGCTTTTCGATTTATTGTCACATTATCTCAATTATCACTACTCAATTGCAACTCAATTGAGTACTACGAAATCTTTTTTTTTTCCTTTCTAGATGCTCTTTATATATTATTATGTAAGAGGAGAAGACGATGCTATTTTTATTTTATATATTTATATACATATTTACGTGTACGAACAAGAAATTGATAAGTTTCTTATGAAGAAAATAAAGTTGGGTAATGTATAGTCGGTCCGTGTTTCGTTTGGTTGGAATGCTATATTGCCTAAATTCAATGTAAATAGAATGTTTGACCATTACAATAAATAATAATATGAATATAACTTTATTGTGTTTACTTTATTTATCTATTAGAAAGTGTGTAGAATTAAAGCTAAAGAAACTAGAAAATTTAATAGATTGCAGAAGTGTTGTTTCACTGAATGACCAAACTTCCTATATACTGGCAGTAAATGTACAAGGAAGATACAGTGGTAGATCACAATGTTCAAATCCAAAGAGGAAAAAGAACCCAGAGCAACATGTTAATCTCAAAATATCAAAAGTAACAAGTTATTGTTAGTTGGCAGAGTTCTAGCTGGCAATTCTTCATTGATGTAACGCCCCAAATTCTCTATTAACTCAAAGTGCTAAATAAGTCAAAATATTCTGTAAATAAATATTTTCAATAGACGCCAGAATGCGTAAGTACATATATATATATATATATATTTTAAAACTATAGCAAAATAGCACAAAATACGGAAACGTCTCTTGAATAATTTACTCACATCCGAGTGTCAATACCACATATGATAAGCAAGTACCAACATTTGCAAAAATACTAAAATTTGATCATTAATTGTCAAAATGGAGACTAGCCATTTAAAATACTTGTTTCAAACTTATAGATTAAAAGGTCTATTATTTAATCAAGATTGCCCCGCTCATTGCCTTGCCTTGCCTTGCCAAACTCCTTAACCTGAAAGAGTGGCAAAATATTGGGATGAGCATAACGCATTATACTCATTGGAGATACAACAATCAGTCCAAGTTAAGTCTAAACATGAAATCAAGGGATGAATATAACACCAATACAACATACTGTAGAAATATGTACTGTGGGCATTCCCAAGGACCCAATTATGATCCCGGACCTATTTATGGTCCCTGACAACATGTTATAAGCGCTTAGCAAATTTTACACCGTGGGACAACCCCAATGACACACTTTCGATCCCGGGCCTATTTATGGTCCCTGGCAACCTTTTCATATGTATAAACATCATATCACAATCAAAATTACACATCAAGAATTAACATGGACAAATAACCACAATTGCTTAAATGTAAACCCCACCTCAAAGTCTTGAGAATTTTCTTGAAATTGAACAGATGTGATGTTGCCGCTTTAAACTTTTCCCGCGACCTCGTCTAGCAAGAATAAAATTAATATAATTTAGGATACTAAGTCTTAATTAATACTTTAAAAATTTTAGGGACTTAATTGGAAAAGTATTAAAACTGAAATTTAAATGTTTCAAGGGCTGAAAATAACTTTTTGGAATTTGTGGGCTGGTTTAAAAGTAACTAAGACTTAGGGACTGAAATAACCAACTTGTAAAACTTTGGGGCTAGAATAACAATTTCCAAAAGTTAAATATATACATATAACGTATCTAACTCTCTCTTTCTCTCTCTCTCTCTCTCTCACCCAATTCGAACCAGAGAATCGAGAGGAGATGGAGGCGAAGGGAAGAGGCCAGTTCACGGCCAAAGTCGAAGGCACCGCTGTTGCGAGGTGGCGCCGACGGGTGGAGGCGATTGGGGATCTTTTGGTGTGTCGACCAAGAGTAACTCGAGGCTAGGAGTTCAAATTTCTTTGGTGTCTCCGGCGGGAATCCGGCCAAACACGAGTGTGGAATTGAGGTAAGTGTTTGGGTTTTATGATTTCTTGGTTTTGGTGGTGGTTTGATGTTGGGGTAGTGAGGTTGGTATGGCAGTGGTGGCTCGACTGTGGGAAGGTTGGTGTGGCGGTGGTGGCTCGACTGTGGGTAGGTTGATGTGGCGATGGTGGAAATAAGCTCAATAGTGCATTGTGAAGGACGGTGGCAGTGCCGGGCATCAGAGAGGATTGGTAGCACAAGTCTTAGCCAATGGATGTTGGGTCACTGCTTGCAGGTTGTGTGAAATCCGTGAGGGTGGTGATTGTGTGAAATAACCAGTTGATTATTGAGTAAATTTGAAGGAAAATGGATGGTAAATTCTTACCCAGTTGCTGTGGTGTTGAGGAGGCCATGGAGGTGTTGGTAAGGCTGCTATGAGGGTGATTGAACAGTAGATTTAGGGCACAGGAACCTACGAAGTAATTGGGCTGGTAATGGACTTAAACTTGGGCCAAGAGTAATTTAAAATAGATGTCGGGTATAAAATTCGACCCGCTAAAATATTAAATTTCTAAGATTAAAAATCGTTTTGAATTATATTAAATGTTTTGCTAGACAATTCGACGGACACAAAAATAAATTCTAAAATTTGACGGAAATGTCGTAGCGACACAATTTAGGTTATGATATTTGCACTTTAAAAATTCGGGTCGCTACAACCTTCCCCACTTAAATAAATTTCGTCCTCGAAATTAAACTTACTTGATTTGAAAATGTCTGGGTATTTGGCTAAAACCTCATCTTCTCTTTACCATGTTGCCTTTTCTCTACCGTGTCTACTCCATTGGACTTTAACTAAAGGAATATCTTTGTTCCTTAAGGTATGAACTTTTCTCTCAAGTATAACTGTAGGAGTTTCCTCATATGTCATATCCTTGTTAACATCCAAGGATGCATAACTAACAATGTGGTCAGGATCATGGACATATTTCCTTAACATTGAGATGTGGAAAACATTATATACTGCAGCTAACTCTGGCGGTAAAGCCAACCTATAGGCCACATTTCCAACTCTTTCCAAAATTTCAAAAGGTCTAATAAACCTTAGTCTAAGTTTCCCTTTCTTTCCAAACCTTACCACTCCTTTCATAGAAGCCACTTTATGGAACACTTTTTCACCAATTTCAAATTGCAGTTCCTTTCGTCACTTGTCAGCATAAGATTTTTCCTGATCTTCTCCACAGCCTTTACAGTCTGTTCTACTATTTTTGGACCTAAAACATTCTTCTCACCAACTTCGTCCAATGAATTGGTGATGTGCACTTTCTGCCATAAAGAGCTTCATACGGTGCAATGCCAATGGTAGACTGGAAACTATTGTTATATGCAAACTTAACCAAGGATAAATGCATTTCCCAGTTACCACCAAGGTCTAAAGCGCAAGCTCTCAACATATCCTCTAAAGTCTGTATAGTTCTCTCTGATTGTCCATCCGTCTGTGGATGATATGTTGTACTGAATTTCAATCTAGTTCCCATAGCTGTTTGCAGGCTTTCCTAGAACATGGATGTAAATCTGGAATCCCTGTCTGATACTATAGAAACTGGTACACCATGCAATCTTACAATTTCTCCGTTGTACAACTGAGCATACTGGTCTAAACTAAAAGTCATCTTCACTGGTAGAAAATGAGCAGATTTTGTCAAACGATCAACTATGACCCATATAGCTTGATGACCTCTAGCTGATCTAGGAAGTCCCATGACAAAATTCATTGTTATATGTTTCCACTTACATTATGGGATCTCAAGTGGGTTTAACAATCCAGACGGACGTTGATGTTCGGCTTTAACTTGTTGGCAAGTCATGCACTTCTCAACAAACAAGCCAATTGACCTCTTCATATTTCTCCACCAATAAATTATGCGTAGATCCTGGTACATCTTCGTACCTCCTGGGTGTGCAGTATAAGGTGAATAATGTACTTCCTCTAAAATCTCCTTCCTCAAGGTTTCATCCTTCGGTACACACGGTCTTCCCTTGAACATAAGAGTGTCATCAGTTGATACTTCAAAACCTTTAACACTGCCCGCGAGTACTCGATCCTTAATCTTGCACAAAAATTTATCCTTACCATGAGCTTCTTTAATTCTATCTCTGAGAGTCGGTCGAACAATCAAAGTAGCTATAATTGCAGTTGTGTGATATGGAGGAGCTACAACCTCAAGTCTCATGTTGGCAAAATCCTTGATCAATTGTTCTTGACTGGTTAGGACAGCTAACTGTCATTTACCTTTCCGGTTAAATGCATCAGCAATAACATTGGCCTTGCCAGGGTGGTAGTGGATAGTACAGTAATAATCTTTAACTAACTCCAACCACCTTCTTTGTCTCATATTCAATTCTTTCTGAGTAAAGAAATACTTTAGACTCTTATGGTCTATGTATATCTCGCACTTACTACCATATTGATAGTGTCGCCATATTTTTAAAGCATGAACTACAGCAGCCAATTCTAAGTCATGTGTAGGGTAGTTCTGCTCATGTGGCTTCAACTGTCTAGAGACATATGAAATCACTTTTTCATGCTGCATCAGTACGCATCTCAAACCTTGTTTCGATGCATCACTATAGATTACAAAACCCTCTGACTCTTCTGGAATAGCCAAAACTGGTGCAGATACCAATTTCTGTTTCAATTCTTGAAAACTCTTCTCGCACTTTTCTGTCCACTGAAACTTCACTCCCTTCCTGTCAACTGGGTTATTGGTCCAGCCATTTTTGAAAATCCTTCGATAAACCTTCGATAATAGCCAGCCAATCCCAAGAAACTACGAACTTCATTTATATTGGTTGGTGCCCTCCAATTAGTGACAGCATCAACCTTGGCTGGGTCAAATTCGATACCATCTGCGGTAACCACATGTCCAAGAAAACCAATTCGGTCAAGCCAGAATTCACACTTCTTGAATTTTGTATACAACATTTCCTGTCGAAGTGTCTGTAATGCAATGTTGAGATGCTCCCCATGTTGTTCCTTGTCCCTTGAATAAATTAAAATGTCATCAATAAAGACAATTACGAACCGATCCAAGCATTGATGAAATACTCAGTTCATCAAGCCCATGAAAACAGCTGGTGCCTTAGTTAACCCAAAAGACATCACAGTGAGTTCGTAATGTCCGTATCGAGTCCTAAATACAGTTTTTGGTATATCACCGTCCTTAACCTTCAACTGATGATAACCTGATCTCAAGTCAATTTTGGAGAATACAACGGCACCCTTTAACTGATCGAACAAATCTTCTATTCGTGGTAAAGGATACTTATTCTTGACTGTAAGGCGATTCAACTCCTTGTAGTCAATGCACATCCTCATTGATCGATCTTTCTTTTTCACAAACAGGACCGGTGCTCCCCAAGGCGATACACTCGGTCAAATAAATCTTTTATCCAGCAGTTCTTGTAGTAGCACTTTCAACTCCTGAAGTTCATTCGATGCCATCCTGTAGGGTGCTTTAGATATGGGTGCAGCTCCAGGTACCAAGTCAATCATGAATTCCACTTGTCTATCTGGTGGAATACCAACTAGATCCTCTGGAAATACATCCACAGAATCACGCACAACTGCTACATCTGTAGCAGTTACCTCAGTTGCCTTAACACCAGTGATGCTCAATAGATATCCTTGATTGGTACTCTTTCTCAACATCCTTTGTGCTTTCAACACTGATATGACACGAGGCATGGTTTTGACTTTTGTCCTGAAGAAGGTAAATTCACATTCTCCTGGTTTCTGAAAGAGCACCTCCCTCTCATGACACTTAATCATAGCGTGATTGCAACTAAGCTAGTCCATGCCTAAAATGATATCAAAGTCCCTCATGTCTACTAAGTACAAGTCTGCCTATAAGTTCTTCCCATCTATTTCAAATTTAACAACTTTCGACATTAGATTAATGATAATAGTTTCACCTGAAGGGATATTAACTTCTAAGGCATCATTCACATTTTCACACACATTTCCAATCTTAGCATGAAAACTAGCAGAGATGAAAGAATTCGTAGCACCGGAATCAATCAAAACGATAGCAGGTATATTGAATAATGATAGAATACGTGTCATCAGGTTTGGATCTTTCTCTGCCTCCTTCTGAGTTAAAGCGAAAACTTGAGCCTTTCCCTTCTTGGCATCTTCCTTGCCCTTGAATTCAGGACATTCACCAGCAAAATGACCAGATTTCTTACATCTGAAGCATATTCCCTTTTCAAGCAGGTACTCCCCATAGTGACGCTTATTGCACTTCGGGTATATGGGTTTCTCAGTGCTAGCCTTTTCCTCAAATTTTCTCCATGATTTCCCTTTCTTGTTCTGATATCTGCCTTTGCCCATATTCTGACTGTCCCATTTCCTTTTCACTGGTACCTCTGTGGGTTTCTAAGTAGACTTTTCCAGATTTAAGCAAAAGGATATAGCTTGTGCTTGCTCAATCGCTTCGGCATAGGTAGTGAATCCTAAACCTACCATGATTCCTCCAATTTCTAGGCGTAAGCCCCTTTCGAATCTTCTAGCCTTCTTGATATCCGTGTCAACCAAATGGATAGCATACCTGGACAGCTGGTTGAATTTCGTTTCATATTCCACCATTGACATACTTCCCTGCCTAAGTTCAAGGAACTCCGTTTCTTTCAGATCCCGGAAAGACTGGGAAAAATAGCTTAGTATTATTAATTCCTTGAACCAGTCCCATGTCAATTCAAGTTGCTGTGCCTCAGTTCTGGTGCGCTGATATGACTCCCACCAATGATCTGCGTCATCTTCAAGCTGAAGCACAGCACATGACACTTTCTGAGTGTCCGAGCAGGCTATATGTTTAAAGATCCATTCTAATGCCTTTAGCCATTCCTCTGCAGCTTGGGGTCCTGTTCGACCATTGAATGTTGGTGGCTTATATCAGAGAAACTATTCAACAACCATGCTAGTGTTGTTATCATTAGCCTGTGGATTATGGGCATTTCGTGGAGCTGTTGGGGTTTATTGCTGACTGAGCCCCTGGAGAGCATTCAAGAGGTCCCTTAATGAATTATTTCTCGCATCGCCAGTAGCAGCCTGGCCTGGGGTAGCTTGGCTTGCAGCAGCCCGATTCGCGGGAGCTCGATTTGTTCTACGAGATATTCCCTAAACCATAACAACATTTGTCTTAGCATCCACTAAGTTGTGAAATTCACAATGAAATAAAATCTAAAAGGGAAAAATTATAGAAAAGCACAGTAGAGCTAAAAACAAATTTTATTATTATCTTAAATTTTCCAAAAGGAAAACAAATAATGCAATTGCAACCAATATCTATAATCCGAAATATGTTCTCCTACTGAATTTCCACAAACAGTTCTTCCCACATCTCTATCTCATACGTTCCTTTTTGGCATATCAATTATGAAAGTAAATTCTATTGAAATGTGTTACTGCATGTTTTAGCCTAATTCCGAGGACTAAATTTATAATTTCTAAATTTTTTAAATACTTCATATCACAAGTTTAACTCCTAAACATAATAACACATGAAAATTTTTTTTATAACATGTACTGAATACAAACTTTCAACATTTCAAACTACATCAATTATAGTAAAATTTCATTCTCATGTAACCTTTCGTTGTAACACTCAATTTCAGATGCAGTTATTTAATAAATTCATGGTATCCAGCAAATAAAAAATTTCAAACTTCATCAAATAAAATTTTCTAAATATTTTACCTTTTCAGAGTGGCGTGGCGCGGCAAGAGCGGATAGCATTCAAATTAAATACTAAACATTATCTCCTCTTTTTTTTTTTACAAGTCTACAGAAAGGTAGACCAGCTTTCTGATACCATACTGTAACGCCCAAATTCTCTATTAACTCAAGGCGCTACTTAAGTAAAAATATCCTGTAAATAAATATTTTCAATAGACGCCAGAATGAGTAAGTACATATATATATTAAAACTATAGCAAGATAGCAAAAAATGCGGAAATGTCCCTTGAATAATTTACTCACATCCGAGTGTCAATACCACATATGATAAGCAAGTACCAACATTTGCAAAAATACTAAAATTTGATATTTAGCTGTCAAAATGGAGACTAGCCATTTAAAATACTTGTTTCAAACTTACAGATTTAAAGGTCTATTATTTAATCAAGATTGCCCCGTTCATTGCTTTGCCTTGCTGAACTCCTTAACCTGAAAGAGTGGAAAAATATTGGGATGAGCATAACGCATTATACTCAGTGGAGATACAGCAATCAGTCCAAGTTAAGTCTAAACATGAAATCAAGTGATGAATATAATACCAATACAACATACTGTAGAAATATGTACTGTGGGCATTCCCAAGGACCCAATTACGATCTCGGACCTATTTATGGTCCCTGACAACATGTTATAAGCGCTTAGCAAATTTTGTACCGTGGGACAACATCAAGGACCCACTTTCGATCCCGAACCTATTTACGGTCCCTGGCAACGTTTTAATATGTATAAACATTATATCACAATCAAAACCACACATCAAGAATTAACATGGACAAATAACCACAATTGCTTAAATGTAAACCCCACCTCAAAGTCTTGAGAATTTTCTTGAAATTGAATGGATGTGATGTTACCGTTTTAAACTTTTCCCGCGACCTCATCTAGCAAGAATAAAATTAATATAATTTAGGATACTAAGTCTTAATTAATACTTTAAAACTTTTAGGAACTTAATTGGAAAAGTATTAAAACTGAAATTTAAATGTTTCAAGGGCTGAAAATAACTTTTTGGAATTTGTGGGCTGGTTTAAAAGTAACTAAGATTTAGAGACTGAAATAACCAACTTGTAAAACTTTGGGGCTAGAATAACAATTTCCAAAAATTAAATATATACATATAACGTATCTAACTCTCTCTCACCCAATTCGAACCAAAGAATCGAGAGGAGAGGGAGGCAAGGGGAAGAGGCCGATTCTTGGCCAAAGTCGGAGGCGCCGCCGTCGCGAGGTGGCACCGGCGGGTGGAGGCGATTGGGGATTTTTTAGTGTGTCGACCGAGAGTAACTCGAGGCTAGGAGTTCAAATTTTTTGGGTGTTTCCGGCGGGAATCCGGCCAAACACGAGTGTGGAATTGAGGTAAGTGTTTGGGTTTTATGATTTCTCGGTTTTGGCGGTGGTTTGATGTTGGGGTAGTGAGGTTGGTGTAGCAGTGGTGGCTCGACTGTGGGAAGGTTGGTGTGGCGATGGTGGCTCGACTGTGGGTAAGGTTGGTGTGGCGGTGGTGGCTCGACTGTGGGTCGGTTGGTGTGGCGATGGTGGCAATAAGCTCAATAGTGCATTGTGAAGGGCGGTGGCTGTGCTGGGCGTGGGAGAGGATTGGTAGCACAAGTCTTAGTCAATGGATGTTGGGTCACCGCTTGCAGGTTGTGTGAAATCAGTGAGGGTGGTAATTGTGTGTAATAACCAGTTGATTATTGAGTAAATTTGAAGGAAAATGGATGGTAAATTCTTACCCAGTTGTTGTGGTGTTGAGGAGGCCGTGGAGATGTTGGTGAGGCTGCTATGAGGGTGATTGAACAGTTATTCAACAGTAGATTTAGGGCACAGGAACCTAGGAAATAATTGGGCTGGTAATGGACTTAAGCTTGGGCCAAAGAGAAATATTGGGCCAAGAGTAATTTAAAATAGATGTCGGATAAAAAATTCGACCCGATAAAATATTAAATTTCTAAGATTAAAAATCGTTTTAAATTATATTAAATGTTTTGCTAGACAATTCGACGGACACAAAAATAAATTTTAAAATTTGACGGAAATGTCGTAGCGACACAATTTAGGTTATGAAATTTGCACTTTGAAAATTTGGGTCGCTACAATTGAGGACTGTTAGTTCAATCAAAGATGATAATGAGCACAATACTAGACTCACAATATCCTTTGTAAGATGAAATGGATCAAAAAAACAATCATTTTGTGTTTATGATAAAATCTGATGAACTCGAGCTCGGGAAGGAAGAAAGAACTAGAAGAAAAGCTTAGGATTAAACTTGGGAAATCTTTCTATTGATTGAATCACATCTCTCGACCAATGCACCACCTTATATTATGGAGCAAGAAAGATTGCATATGAATATTAAAATACAATATGACATCACAACAGTAAATATAAGCAAGTTGCAAGCAAATACATTAAAAAATAAAATACAATACAAAGTGTGACAATTCAAATGGATGCTTCACACGTTTTATCCTTCAATCTCCTCCTTGAAGCTTTCATTTAGCACACCAACTTGATGTTTCAATTCTTCAAAACGAGCCTTTGCAAGAGGCTTAGTAAATAAATCAAGTAACTAAACTTGAGAAGGACAATATTGCAGATGAACTTTACCTTCTTTCTCTGCTTCCCTAATTACATGAAATCTGACCTTGATGTGCTTTGTTCTTCCATGGTTGACTGAATTTTTGGCCAAAGCAATAGCTGACTGATTATCAACTAAAATTGAAGCAGGTTCATATTGGTTTTGATGCAAATCACCCAGAATTTTGCTTAACCAGACCGCCTGATTTACAGCAGATGATGCCAGCCACATATTCTGCTTCTGCTATTGATTGGGCTCCTATATCCTTTTCTTTGAGTTCCAATAGAATGTACCAGATCCCAGAGATAATAGATACCCAGACGTGCTCTTCATGTCATCCACTAAACCAGCCCAATCACTATCTGAGTAGCCAATCAAAACTGATCCAACTACTCCTTCATAGTACTTACCAAGCTTGAGAGTGCCTCTGATATATCTTAGGACTCTTTTGGCAATGGAAAAGTGAGTTTCCGAAGGATTGGACATAAATCTAGACAGTAGACTTGTAGCATACATTAAGTCAGGTCTTGTTGAAGTTAAATATAGCAAACTTCCAACAAGGCTTCTGAAATTTCTCTCATTTGCTGGTTGATCTCTATCATCTCTTGATAACTTGGTATTCAATGTTATAGGCGTATCCACTAGTTTGTAATCCGTCATGTTAAACCTCTTCAAAATATCAGTAGCATATTTGTGTTGTGATATAAAAATTCCATCAGACCTCTGTTCAACTTCTATTCTAAGAAAATATTTCATTTCTCCCAGGTTTGTCATCTCAAACTCCTTCTCAAGCTCAATTGTGAATGATTAAATCAATTCAACATCATTTCGAGTGATCTACAAGTCATCTACGTATAAAGAGATGATCAAAACATTTCCATAAGAGTCTGATTTCACATAGAAAGTGTGTTCACTTTCACTCTTTTAAAAACCATTGCCATACAAATAGCCATCAATTCTGTTATACCAAGCTCTTGGAGCTTGCTTTATCCCATACAAAGCTTTTCTTAACATGTACACATGATCTGGTACTGATTTTGAGTTAAAACCATCAGGCTATTCCACAAACACATCCTCTTCAAGTTCTCCATTAAGAAAAGCTTACTTGATGTCAAGTTTATGAATTTTCCATCCTCTTTGAGCAGCCAATGCAACCAACGATCTGATTGTATCATGTCTGGCAACTAGAGCAAAAGTTTCAAAATAATCTACACCATATTCTTGTGCAAAACCTTTAGCTACTAGTCTTGCGTTATACTTGTAGATTGAACCATCAGGATTCATCTTGGCTTTGTAAATCCACTTTACTCCTATCACTTTCTTATCTGATGGTCTTAGCACCAGCTCCCAAGTTTCATTATTTTGAATCATTTTTTATCTCTTCTTCCATTTCATTTATCCACTCAGGGTGTTCTGCAGCTTCTTCATGACTGTTTGGCTCAATCATAACCATATAACATCTTTCAAATACTTCGTTCAATGGTCTAGTACCTCTAGGAGGTGGACTAGTGTGACGCCCCGAATTTAAGCTTCGAGCGTCACGTATTAAACATAATAACTTCTACCTTTGCTACATGTAAAACTCTTAATTAAAGGTATTACATGTTAGAAACTTATTTTCAATTTGGTAAAATATCTCTCATAAAATTTGATGGCCAGCAGAAGTTCTTGTCGACATGAAATTATACTTTGCATATACGGACTCGGAACTGCTATGGTTAGTTGGGACAGCAAGTTCAACTATTTTTATAAAATTCATCCCAACTCCGTTTTCTATGAAATCTATGGCATTAGAAAGATTTTTTCAAGTAGTTGTCTAGGTTAAAATATGAAAAATTTCCAAGATCATATGATATGGGCGTTTTACTGAAAACATTGAGGTATTGCACAGAAAATTCAGTTTGACCCTTCGACGTTTTAAAAATTTATATCGAAGGCCACGGATATCCAAATTGAGTGATTCTTGAGCCCATATTAAGACAGCTCAAAGAGGAACATATAAATATTTTTAGAGTCTCAAATAGACGTTTATGGAGTTAGAAATAATGTTTTGAAGTTGACCCAGAAACTATCCCATTTCTGCCTCTTTTATCACTTGCAAGAAAAAGTCTATAAAAATGTCTCTTAACATAACATGAAAGATATGATTACATAATTTACTTCCGGTACCATATTACATCATGTCTTATACATGTTTTTATATAATACCATAAGAAAACATATGGAAAGCAGTCAAAGAAAACATGCGACAAGGAAACTTTGATGCAAAATAACTTTGTCCTTAACCCATCATCGATTTTGCCAACTGACTTCCACCAACTCCACAATCATGGATCTGAAAATTTAGTATAGAATACTATGAGTATAAAGAATACTCAGTAAGATACCATGCTTGGATTTAACCTGTTAATACTACACAAAATAATGCAATCAAACACATACTTGCACATTCCGGCTTACCGGTGCCCTTTGGATTTGTCCTAAGACATAAATAGATATCTAACTTTGTGGACTTATCCACCACATTCATATTATGGTTTTTCATGCATAGCTTAAGTATAAATATTATCATGAAATCCTACCACTTAAGCATAGAAAGTATCTTACAGTTAAACTTGAAGAAATTTCGGTTGAAAGATGAATTGAGAGTGCTAGGCTTTACTTCCTTTTTCTTCCTTTATGTATTCTGCCTATCTTCCAATTTTATTATAAGAAACTTTCTGGTTTAAAAGAAATAAAATGCAAGGAACATCCTTAATTATATAGAAACAAGGCAAACCTATGGATTAAGAAAAGGGTGACTATTCCAAGACTTGTGCCTCTATGTGGCCTTGCATAATCCTTACTTCCAACATGCATTCAACACTAAAGTCACATTATGCCTTAATTGAACACTTCCTACTTACACAAGACACCTCATGCTTGCTTACCATTAAAACACCTCTAGCTTTAGTTTAAATACTAACCACCTCATGTATTAATCTTCTACAAGGTGATGTCCCCAATATCTCTCGGCCAAATGGATGAAACAAAAAAATGTTTATCTATAATACTAAGAAGATAGATGTAGAATTTAACAATTATCCCAAACCCCTAATTAACTAATCTTGATAGACTTTAAATAAATCGACCAATGCAAATTTGTCAACCATTAATAACTTTGGCCATACTAAAATTTTGAAAGGTTAAATTGCTATCCTAAAAAAAATTAGAAGTTTAAATGAGCACAAAATTTCGGAGTATTATAACTAGAGCTTGAAGTAGATTCAGATGGTCCAGCATTTGAAGCACATGACTCCATCTCAGGCTACTGGCCTTCAGGTTCTGTCACTAGAGCATTTTGATTCACAATAGGCACTGAAAACTGACGTTGCTGAAATTAAGCTTCTTCCCACTTCCACTTAGCATTCTCATCAACTTTGATATCTCTTGAGACTACAATATTTTCAGTTTCTAGATTATACACTCTATAACCTTTTGATTATGAGAAGAAAAATACCTCTCATAGCTTTTTTGTCCAGTTTACCCCTCTTGCTCATCGTATTTCAGCTTCTTCCTGAAACTTATTGGTTTTTATTTCTTCTTCACCCTCGAGTTTCTGGTCTCTTTTTTTAACGATCTAAAGCTCTAATATCACTTGTTAGCTCAATTAAAGATGATAATGAGCACAATACTAGACTTACAATAACCTTTGCAAGATGAAATGGATAAAAAACGATTCTTTTGTTTTTATGATAAAATTTGATGAACTCAAGTTAAGGAAGGAAGAAAGAACTAGAAGAGAAGCTTAGGGTTAAACTTGGGAAATCTTTCTATTGATTGAATCACATCTCTCGAGCAATGCACCACCTTATATTATGGAGCAAGAAAGATTACATATGAATATTAAAATACAATATAACATCACAACAGTAAACATAAGCAAGTTGCAAGCAAATACATTAAAAAATAAATACAATACAAAGTGTGACAATTCAAATGGATGCTTCACACATTTTATCCTTCAAGGACTGTACACAGGCAAGGGAGGTTGCTTTCTTTTTATGTATGTTGGGTATTGACACTTTATTGTCAAACAAATTGAATTATAATTGTGGTTTCAAATATTTCTAGTTTGGTTGCAAACCAACTAAGACATGTGGTGAAATGTATTTAAATATTAGGCAAGTTGTCCATGAATTGAGGGGAGAAGGCTGTGGTTAGGTAGTAGGTTGGCTACCACATTTCACTATATATATGGCCCCTTTGTGGGACTCGAGATGTACAAGAATTACACAAGAAAATCTATACAAAATACATTCAAAATGTAGTGTTTTATCATCTTCTGGGAGTCTCCTCTACTGGTTCAATAACTAGTAGAGGAAGCTACTTTTAGCTTTATGTTTATATGCTTTTATTGTGTTTATTTATGTTTTATCACTGCCATTCTTCCCCTTATGAAACTTCAAGATTATTGAGTTGTTAAACTCTATTTTGGTGAGCTAATGTGAAGCTCCAATCCCTCGATTCTTGCCAAGTTCTTCACCTATGAAGATGGTCATCCTGTAGAAGGATGAATCACTCATTTCTTCACACCATTAAACCTGAAATTCCGCACAATGGAAGAGCTTCGACTCTTCCAGATCCTACAATATAACTGTCAACTTCTACAAAAGTAATATACGTGATTTTCATTCTTTTTTTTTTTTTTCTTTCAAGCTGGGGATGTTGGTCTGCTCGTCGAGTTCATAGCCTTTGTGAGCCTTCTTTTTTGGCTTCATGTCTATTTTAATAATTTCATCTGATGTTTGGAATTGAGACCTTTTTGCATTGCTGCAGTTATTTCTTTTGAGTTTGTGAAGACTTCAGTGGTCGGAATGTGCACCTTCTCTTTGCCTTTTTGTCTTTGGTGTCTACACTTTCCTTCAGTTCAGCTGCATTGCTCACATCAATTGTGGTACTTGAAGGATTCATTTTAGTCATTGGAGTTAAAGGCTTGATGTTAGTGATTGCCGCTTAAGTGTTGAATGCAAAGATAATTTCAAAGTGGTATTCAGGAGGGTTTTGGCGCTTCCGTGTCACCTTCAAATAAAATAGCACTTCTATTTCACTTTCGATTTTCATCATTTTGTTGATTTCTACATCTGGCTCCTGTGATAGAACATGTGTGTTTGATTAGTAAATGGAGTGTTGAAGGAATTAATGTTGGAGGATGTTAGAACCTGGGTTTTACCTTTTCAAAATGGTTCATTATGTCATTGGCAGGAGTTTGCAATAATGTTTCTGCTGTGTGCCCTATAATCCTTGCATCTAACCATCCAGATTTTTCTTTCGAGGTGCGCGAAAGCATTTGCTCAGTGATTTTTATTTTTTTTGCGAAGCATGTATTATGTAATTGTTGAATGAAGTATTAGGTTGAGGTAAATTCAATATATATTTAATGGTGTAACTTACCTTGGGACAGCTTTGCATGTTCAGACTTGCGGAATCAACATTTGTAGACTTGTCTGAAGTCTATGTTGGATGTTTTCTTGCAGTTGTTGCAGGCCATATACCAAAAAAAATTTACTTTTTGAAATGATCTTCCAATGTGCTTTTACCCAATAGAACTTTTTATGCAAAGAAAAGAATTAATTTGTAATTAGGTTAAACAAATAGTAAGAGGCGAAACTGTGTAGTGTTTTGATGATTTTTATTATAGAATATAGAAAGAATACATTTATGTTACTTATATATTAAATGATAAAGAATTAGAAATTACCTCGAGATAGACTCCCAGTAAGTCGGCAATTTGTGTGAAATTATCTTCAGTTGGAGGCAATAGTTTCGGTGGGCTGACAGCACCAAATGGCTTATTTTCTGTAAGCTTGTCAACTCTTTCTTTGTTAGCTTCCACCCTATTGGAAATAAATATAAAATTAGTTATAAAAATTATTGTTGCGTTATTTTTTTTTTGTATGCATGTTGAAAATGTTAAGAAGCTTGTTAGTTATTTTGAGTACCAGTCTCTGTAAGCTTCAACAACTAATAGGTCAGAATTGATGAAGAATGTGCTGTTGACTTTGGTTGAAAGGGTAATGCCTGCATAAGTGAAAAAAGAATAATTAATTTGTGATTGTAATTTTGTAAGTTTTGTAAATGAATGGGCATGTGTGATTTGATTATACCATTGGACGAAGAAACCTTAAGAGTAGTAGCCTATATGAAGGGTCTGTTTGCAAGGTTTTGAAGAATTGTAATACATTCTCGTTCCACAAAGTTATCCCATAAGGTCAATATCACTGTCTGGAATTGTTTGTCCATCAATATAACATCCTGAAGAGTTGCTTGTGTACCAAAATAGGCCTGGATAATTCATTTTTGTCTAACGTCTACAGCTACACCTATAACACCTACAAGAAAAATGAGTTATTTTTATGCATTTTGTCTGAAGTAAATTTTAAAATCATAAAATAACTGTGGAAGATTGTATAGAATTACTGGTTATGAAGTTGATGTATTAGAAATCTTACTGATGTTGATGTTCTTATCTGTGTGTTGCTCTAGTTCATCAAATGGAGTAATTTGATATTGTGAGAAGATGAAGTTCAAGTTGTTCTCATGTAGTTCTTCAATCTTTGTTTTTCCTATGATGGTCCAAATTTTTCATCAGTTGAGCTTTTAAACTGACTTTTATTATCTTTCACTATTGCATTCGAGACAACATATGTTTTCCCAGTTCCAGCTGATCGCTAAGTGCAGTAATATTTGTATCATACAGTGTTGCTGTAACTTGATTACTGTTACAACCCAATTTTTCTAGTCAATAGTCAAAAGTGGAATTGTCAAAGTCAAAGTCAAATAAGGACTAAATTGAAATAAATTATTTTATTGAGGTTTATTTTATAAATTTGCTATATTTGAGGGTTTAATTAGATACATTTGAAGTTGGGGATTTATATTCCTAATAATGCAAGTTAAAAGGATCAAATAATATGTTAAATGGAAGATGAGAGACCTATGGTGCAAAAGTCCACTACTTTGACATTTTAAAACCCATTTTTCCATTCCATTTCACACATACACACAGTAAACAGCAGAAACCGGGCAGAGAAGAGAAAAAGAGAAGAAAAAGAGGAAAAGAAAGAAAAAGGAAAAGAAGAAAGAAAAAAAGGAAGCCACCAATGAGTTTGGAAGTTGGATTTTCAATTTCTTCTTCTATTTGAGGTAAATTCGAAATATAAATTTTGGTTGAGTTTTGTAGTAAAAATTTAGGGTTTGTAATTTATAGTTTATACTTGGAAAATATGATAAGGAAACTAATTATTTGAGCATTTTGAGCTATTTATTCTAGTGGATTGGAAGAAATGATATTTGGATATTAGGGTTTTAATATACATGTAGTAATCCGAAAATTTGGGGAAAAATTAGCATTCTTGTTATTTTTCTTTGTGATTGTTGCATGATATTAAGCTAGATTGGTTGAAAATAACTATCTTGTACTTGAGTTATTAGTTTGGATGAATATTGAGATTTCAAGAAAGGAGTTTTTGATAAGATTTGTGTATTTAGTTCAAGGAAATCTGAAATGAGAAATGTGGATGAGTATTGTCATAAAAATCTAGTTGAATCTTATCGGGACAGCCGAGAAAAAAAAAGTTAGTATTAATGAATTAAGGAAATGGAGTAATTCGAAGGATTAAGTGAATGTCTTTTTGGGGTAGCTAAATGAGATGAAAATATTAAGTCTTGGCTTCTTGATTATTGAGGGATATATATATATATATATATATATATATATATATATATATATATATATATATATATATATTTCTCTTTGAAGTTAGGTATGAGTTATTAATGAGAATTCTCTTGCAACTTATTATGGATGGAATCTATATGGCTTGTATGTGATCATTTCAGGGGGGGATTTGGACTTGGGGACATCATACCAGCCCCGTTAGTCCAACCTATATCTGTGAGTGGAGAACCTACTTTTTCAAAGAGAAGAATTTTAAATTTTAAGCTTATAATTATGTTTACTTAATATGATTGTTGACATGAGTTTCAATTTCATTTTGAGAAGTATATTAATTACATGAAATATCTTAAATTCGAGAAATTAGTAAATGAGCATTATTTTAAAACCATTAGACAATACCCGACGAGGTTATCTTACTCTAGTGCACTGAGGGGTTACGGGCGTGTACTAGAGTCGAGTATTTGACTCCTATACACTGAGGGGCTACAGCCGTGTGCAAAGGTAACTCTTATCCATTGAGGGGCTACAGCCGTGTGTAAGAGTACCTATTATGCACTGAGGGGCTACAGCCGTGTATAAGGACGATTATGTTGTTACTACTTTGTGCACTGAGGGGCTACGGCCGTGTACATAAGTCTTGATCAGTCATTTTATGTCCGTATGACTTTATAGCTTTCATATCAACAGTAAATGATTACATGTGGTATATTTTGACGTGATTATGCAGTATATAGTAGATTGGTATCTTTTAGCTTACATTTCTCAGCTTACAGTTCAACTTATTGACTTCAGATTATGGTTTTAGCTTCCTGAATTTGACTAGTGTACTTACTCATCTGGTTGTATCAATTGTTATCATTTTTAGATATCAGCTTGAGCCTAATTTATGATTTAGCATCAATATTTTGATTTTATATGGTGTTATGACACGAATATCAAGAATAATGAGCATACCAGGATAAGTAAAATTTCAGTTTCATTAGTATATAAATGTATATACATACATAAATGACAGTACAACCATCTTTTAAATACTCTGCTCATTGGGATTATCATCTCATTTATTTTCTAAACTTTTTCCTTATAGGAGGCAGTTGATTGAACCGTGGTGAAGGTTATATTGATAATTTTGCAGCTACTACCACCACCAATTGTGGGTTCTTTTGCTTAAAATTGTGTAATCATCAAGTGACACATTTGCATCATTTTTAGGGGATTTTGTACTTATTTGTACCAGTGATCTTGATGAAATATTGTAAACTAAATTGCTTTACTATTATCTTTTTGAGAAGCAGTTATGATGCATGATGTAGATGTTTTTGGTGGTTCAAGTAACTGATGTTATGATGTTAGTATTTTGGTGTTTGGGAAATTTTTATGGTTACAGGATTGAGAATAGTCCGTATTTTAGAGGAAATTCTGTCAAAATTTTTATTAGATTACGTCACGGTCAAGTAAGTCAATGTTGCCTTGGTGGTGGGTCCGGCCCTTAGCTGGTATCTACCATCGGCGCACGACACGTGTCGAGTCCATTAGGGTGATTCGGGATGGGTCTTGTCAATTACCCTGTTTAACAATAGTAGAAGTTCGAAGTGTTTGCAAGATATACAAGCATAGTAAAAATTGGAAATTATAGTAGTTGTTACTACTTATTTACCTCTAAATCCATAATGACAATATTTTGGTATCTGGTAGTGGAATTACGAGCATTCTTAGTTGACTGCTTTCCTATAATGATTACTTTTGCTGATTAATTAGTCTCTGAAGTTGCAATCAGTAGGATAAATTTATACAGTGTAGCCATGTTTGATATCTGTTAATGACAAGAACAATAAGTTAGAGTAAAAACAGTTGTAGAAATGAATGAGCTATTTGAAATGTAAGAATTACCAGAAATGAACAGAGAGAGTTTCTGAAGTGTTGGTAGCTGGAAATGAGAAGTGTAATATGTGTTTTATGTTTGTATGTTTGAACTTGAAATATAGAGTTAAGGTATTTATAGAATACCTAGGACAGGGAAATATGTGATAGATATTTTGTCTTTTTAGTGCACAATTTAGGTATAGGAGGGATAAAGTTAAAATACTAATGTGGCTATGTGAGATTAATTGTGTTGGAAGCATAAAGTTAAAAGTACGAATGTGGCCATGTCAGTCAAAAAATATCTAATGTGAGAAAAGAAGTTATAGTTGTACATGTGTATTCATTTGGTAGAAAAGATCTACTATCAAATATCTAATATTGTAAATATCTAATCCTGTAAAGCAAAAATTATATTTATGGGATGAAATGTTGTGAAGTTGGTTATTTTGTTTCAATGGGAATGCAACTTGTTTTCTTGTTGCTTATTTGTATTCTTTGTTAATATAAAAGTTTTAAGTATGAATGTCTGTAAGTGCTAATTCGATACAATTGCATGTATGAAGGGTTTTCCGAAATTATCTATTTCATTTGTAAGGATATAATTGTAATTGTAGTTGTGAGAAGAAAAGCTACGTGAATGGCAGTGAATAATTGTAGTTAATATGATTTATAAACGAATATGGTACCTTATTTGTAATAACGATCAAACTTTCTGAGTTTGTACATAATACTTACTTGTACTGCCTTTTCTGCATTGAGGAAAAAAAAGTATTGAGTTTGTTAAAATTGATATCGTACTTACCTTGTTTAAAATGTTATGAGGCTACAATTTAATTAAGTAGAAGAACAAAAATTACAATTGTTTAAGTATTTTACTTGTTTTAAGCACATGGAGCCACTGATGCCATTGAAGTTTTTAGAAGGGTGGAAAGAACGAAGCTCATTAATGTAAAATTAATTGTTGATTTTAAAAATACAAGTGAAGTTAGAATGTCATTTGCATATTTATCAACTGAGAAAAATGTGTTTGTAGTTGAAGAGGAATTATGGTGGTAAAATATGATAAATTGAAGAATGTGTTGGTGAAATTATGCAAAGAAGACAATTACATATAAAGAGAGACATGCTTTAAAAATTTGTTGTAAAAACAAATGTTTGTATAAAGAGAGACATGCTTTAAAAAAAGTGTGGTGAAGATGCGTATAAAACTAAAAACAAAAAACCATTGAACTTAAGGGAAAAAAAGTATGATGAACAAAATATTTTTAATTTTAAAATTTTCATGATAGCATTTATCTAAGGGTGGATGTAGGAATGAGAAACAAAGGAGTGGAAGTTGAACCAAAGTTCTTTTAATTGATTGCTTAACCACATGAATAAACAGATATATTGGACACGTAAAAAAAACAGTTTTCATAGAAAAGAAGTTTTAAACGCAGTAAAATGAGCTTAGAAAGAACATGAATCAAGTGCATTACCGAACATCAATTTTAGCTTTCAAGCTCTCTTAATAACTGTATCAGTTACTCAGCTAATTTCAAAAAGCATCACACCCAATGCAAATTGACTTTTCGTGTATAACCTGCTTTAACAATGTTCATCATCTCAAGCAATTGAAGACCTTTGTTCTCCTGAAATGAAACAGTCATAAAACTGTGAATGTCTATTGAAAAAATTAAAGGACGAGAAAGTAAAAGTAACAAAATAAAATGTTGAACCTGAATATTAGGGGCAAAGCCACCCTCGTCACCAATATTTGTTTACTATATTTCTTTTTAATAACAACTTGAAGTCAATAAGGATAAATGGCCAATAATCAGAAATGAGAAGCAGAGGAAACACTCTTTATCAATATACTCGTGGAGTTTAGAAACATGCCTAACATCAAAACAATAAAAATGCTCACTTTGAATTCTTCAAAATAATGCGATCATAAAAAAAATTGGAAAAAGTACTTAAATTGTGATAATGCAGAGAAATCAACCCAGTAGATTTGGAACTTGGAATATCTATGAAGAAATGGGTGATGTAACCATGAAAAGAAACATAACTATTTAAGGACCTACCGACAAGTTTATAGGATGTTTTACACTGTCTAGTTAAGAAGGATCCCCTAACACTGGAGAATTGACACATATAGACATCAACAACTGATGATTGCTAGGTTAGAATGCTTATTCATATTCAAATTAATAACCCTGAAATAAAACAAAAAGGTAAAAAGGACAAAAGAATACAAAACTTATAACTTGCCTTTAAATTGTCATATACTTCAACAAGCATCTTCATGGCGTCCTTAAATGAAGAAGCTTCTACAAGAAGAATCGTAAGTTCTTGCAACACGAATTTTAAAAGGACAACTCAATTTTTGTGAAATACATTATTAGAATTGTAAATGTTCATTTCCTCTGCAGATGACATGCCTGCATCGCCAATTTGTTTCCAACGAGTGATCCACCATTGATGACATTAAAAGCAGAAACTGGTAAGACCAGCTTCTTGTTACCAGCTAGGTTTACAACGTGCTATAGAAGAAGTGAAATTTATTATGAACACATAGATACCCAAGTCATGCAATCAATGCTATAACTAAATTAAATAGAAAAATGACTATACTGGTTGGAAAATGATTTATCAGTTCAAGGGATGAAGACGCAATGCACTATCAATGATGCAAACTGTTCACGAAAATACCGTTCGATTTAAAACCACCGCAAGTGTACGGTTCGTTACAAGTAATAAAGTAAAATTTTAGAATCCGGATTGTCGATCCCACAGAGATTGAGTAGTTTAAAGTTAATTATCTCGACTTTAACCGAAACTAGATGAGTTTTATATTAAATGCTAACCAAACTAAATTATGAGAACTACAATGGATGATTTGGCTAAACTAAATGCAAATTATACTAGAATACAATATGAAATCTGAATGCAAATTGATTTACTTAAGATGAGAAAAATGCACTAGGATCACGAATCCCAATGTAACAATCCATTTAAATCCTAGTTTTACAACTTGACAACACGATTAAATATTGAAGAATCAATGTTCCTATTAAATTTAACAATCTCTTTCGAGTAATGTTATATATATTCTATCATGCGATCCGACTATATTTCTATATGTTTTGTGATTTAGAGTTGTAATTTGTCGTTTGACCTCCTTTTCGGGATGGATATAAAGTCAACAATTGTGGGTATATTTACAAAATAAATCACATATTTAGAGCAACAGGATAGATTTGAGAAAAAAAAGTTAGAGATCGCGGGGTCGAGGGGCAGCGCCCCTCGTGGGTGTTCGGGGGCAATGCTCCCAACGGGGCACGAAGGAGACCGAGTCTCCTAGACATGGAAAGATACGGTGTTTCCGTGTCACGGCCGTGTCTCCGTGTCTCCTAGACATGGAGAGACACGATGTCTTAAACAAAACAATGAAACCAATGACTAAAACTAGTACAACTTAGAGACTCCAGTCCAGATCATATTTTCTGATAAAGGTAGATTGCTCCATTAGATTGTATTTAAAAATAACAAGAAGTTAAAATCTTTACAATAAGAATTAAACCTCAAAATCTTTACAATATAATTAAACCTCCTTTGAACCAAGCCTTATTGATCATAATTCAAATTTTTTAACTAATACTCTGAAACCATTTAAAGCTAACTATTTGGTAGCTTCTTTGCCTATTCTAAATACAGGATATTGGCGTGAGACTCAATCGAGAATTTCATCAGTCAAGGCTTGATGGTTCTCCCTGAAATTATAATAGAAATTGATACAAATGCAGAATATTAATAACCTCTCTTAAATATGTGCAGCAATTAGATATTTACACACCACACAGCTGGCAATCGGTATACTAATCAATTTGAAGAAATGCTTTGTATCATTTCTGCATATACTACATTGAAATCTATGGTTAATACTTGATATCAGTTCTCTTTGACAATGTTCAGTGCCATTATAATGGACTACAAAATTAGTATGTCATAGATAGCCATCTTTGAACTGAGTTCAACTCACTTCTAACTACATATTATGATAAATATAAACCAAAAAGAAGGTAGCTAAATGGAGATTTAAGAAACAACATATAAATCTTGTTACAAGTAATTACTTATAAATTCACAATGAACATTCTATTAAAAATAGCTTCAAAAGTAAGCAAATGAAGCTCATATTAGCATAATGAAAAGAGCAGAATTAATAGATCTCTTCTCTAGTTGAAGAAATAGAAAATCAAAATACAGACAAGTGATAATGTGAATTAAGCACTACACATCAGTTGCATGAAATTCAAACGAAACATGAAATATATTTCTTCCAATAGTTAATCGAGTGCTTGACTTCCTATGTGATGCAAATTCAAGCAGTTGATCCAATTCTATGCAATTAACAAAAAATTAATATCAGCATATCACGAAGACACCAACTACGGAATTATCTTGCTTAAAATTCGAACAAAAGTTGAAATAAATTAGCGCTTACTGGAATTAGATGTAATAACTGAATTATTAACTTTGAAGTATAATGTGCACATAAAATTTACTTGAATGCCAGCATTTTCTTCAATGAGTGTCTCCTTCGCTTGAACTAGATGTGAAATTATCATCACCGTAGTTGTCTTGCGCATTTTCTTTAACAACTGGTACTTCTTCAGGTACAATATCTTCCCGCACTAAATTTTGTTGATCAAACTCTATAGTTACTCGAGTAGGTTGCTGACTAGAAAATGGTCGATCTTCTTGAAATGCAAGTTCTACTCACACATTACACCCTTCATTCTCTGATATGATTCCCTATATATTGGTAATATTTCTTGCTTTTGTTTTCACAACTGCCCACCAATCAAGTCTATCTTTGGCCTTCGAAGGAAAACTCGTGTAGTAAACATGTTGAGCTTGATGAGCAAGTATAAACACATCATCTGTAACTAATTTTTTTTATGATTAATCTCGACAAGACCAAATCGTGGATGCACACTAATCCCACCATCATTGTCAAACCAGTCACATTTGAATAAAGTTAGCTTCTTTCCAGCTTTTCCTAAATATTCAAGTTCCAGTATTTCAGTTATCAAACCATAGTAGTCAGATTCATTATCATTATGACAGCTTCCTAATACACAAACACTGTTATTCATTGTCGTCTTGTGCTGTCCGTAATCTAAAGTATGAAACTTAAAACCGTTTACAAAGTATCCATTGTAATATCTCACTGTACGAGATAGACCCAAAGCCATAGCTTTTATACGAGGATCAACTATGTTGTAATCATCTAAGACCTGCAGAAGTAGAACATCCATTTAGAAAATACTTTGTCAAAGTATTAAAAATATTGGTTACAACATTACTTACGTATCCCTCAGCCAACAAGAAAAGCGTTCATCACTTAAACGATCAAGTTGTGCCTCAGAAACTTCAGGATAAACCACTCATAGTATAATTACAACTACTTACTCCACAAAAGGTGTGACTTCTTCACAATTCAAGAGAACATAAACTAAAGCTGCCTTGAATTCCTTATCTGTCATTAACCTAAAGTTAGAACGTTGGGTGCCAAGTGGTCGTCCAGGCGTATTAAAAATTGATAGACATCCTCTGGATCCAAAAACCTTCTGTCATCATTCTATGGTATACGATTCAATCTTGTTTCAATATTTTTCTCAAAATCTAGTGAGGAAAATGTTGATGTTTCCTCTACAAGGTATGCCTCTACTATAGATGCTTCAACATGAGCTCGATTTTTCACCTTCTTTTTCAAATAGTGTAGAAACCTGTAGTATAAGTATTAAAACATATTTTCATATTTAATGTTAGAAGAAGATAATGTAAGAAGTAAAGCATTGATACCTCTCAAAGGGGTACATCCAACGATATTGTACATGACCTCCAACTTTAGCTTCATATGCTAAGTGAATGGACAGATGCTCCATTGAATCAAAAAATGATGGAGGGAAAATCTTTTTAAGCTTGCACAACGTTACAACAATGTTTTGTTCTAGCTATTCCATATCTTTCACCCTCAAAATAGTAGAGCATATATCTATAAAGAAATGGCTAACTTCAGTTAAAACTTCCCAAATTGGTTTAGGCAATGCATCTTTAAATGCATTTGGGAGTAATCTCCGCATAAAAATGTGACAATCATGGCTCTTCATTCCATAGAACTCACAATCACCTTTGATGCACCATGCAATGTTAGAAGCATAACCATCAGGCATTCTTAATTTTTTAATCTATGTACATACTTCTCGTTTCTGCTCCTTAGTTAAACTATAAACAGCCTTTGGCATATACAATTTTCCTTTGTCATCTTCATTTATGTGAAGCTCTGAACGATTACAATAAAGCTCTAAATCCTTTATGGCCTTAAAATTGTCTTTTGTTTTTTCCTTTTATATCCATAACTGTGTTGAATATATTATCAAATACATTCTTTTCGATATGCATCACATCTAAATTGTGTCGGATGAGATTTGTATGCCATTAAGGCAACTCCCAAAATATGCTTTTTTCAGCCAATTATGGCTACAACCAAAACCTTCTATGTCTTTTTTCTTACCAGATTTTCCTCTTGAAATATTCAAAATGTTCTCAACTATGATTCGCAACTTCATCACCAGTAAGTCGATGTAGTGCCTCATCATTTTCTACTCTACCTATATAGAACTTGTCCCCTTTTTTTCTAAAGGCATGTTTGGGTGACAAGAATCTGCGATGGCAATCAAAAAATGACGTATTTCCTCCATTTTTAAGTGTAAATAATTTTGTTTGACCCATACAATACAGACAAGACTTTGAACCGTGTGTACTCCATCCGGACAAATACCATATCCCGAAAAATCATTAATTGTCCACATCAACGCAGCTTTCATATGAAAATTCTGCTTTGTATGCATGTCGTATGTTTCAGCACCTTCATCCCACAATATTTTTAGTTCATCTATCAGATTACGCAAATAAATATCAAGGTTTTTTCCAGGACTTTTTGGTCTCGGGATAACGATACTCAAAAACATGTTATCTTGTTTCATGCACATCTAAGGAGGTAGATTGTACATAGTCATTATAACTGGCCAACAAGAGTACTGCACATTAGACATGGTAAAAGGATTAAATCCATCTATGCATAAACCAAGATGTACACTCCATGGATCGACGCTGAAATGAGTATAAGTTCGATCAAAGTGCTTCATGCCTCACTATGTACATGATGTAATATTCCACCTTGCGTTAATTGATTATTTGAATGCCAAATCATGTGCTCTGATGTATGCCTTGATATATACAACCTTTGAAGCCTAGGGGTTAAATGTAGATATCGCAGCACCTTGTGCGAAACTCCATGCCCTGATCGAGATACCTTCTCTTTATACCGTGGACTACCACACTTAGGACATTGTGTCAAGTTCTCTATTTCTCTATAATACAACATGCAATCATTAATACACGCATTGATCTTCACTACTCCAAGGCCAAGACTAGATAACATTTTCTTTGTTTCATAAAATGTCACTTCTAACTGGTCATTTTCCGACAAAATTTCCTTAATTATGGACAACAAGCGATCATAACACACTGTAGGCATATTAGATTCAGACTTCAAATTCAAGAGTCTTGCCATTGTCGAAAGTTTGGTATGCTTACTGCATCTAGGCCAAATAGGTTTGTCGGCTTCTTCCAAGAGTTTAAAAAAATTTGAAGCCTGTTGATTTGGAACGTATTCCACGGGAGTACACTAATCTTGATTTACAAATTCATTAAACATTTCAGGGCCCATCGCATCCATTACCATATTTTGATGGGTATAGTTCATTGGATTCACCAACATCTGATGTATGATTAACAAGTAGTTTACCATGTGCTATCCATTGTGTGTAACCACTTCTAAATCCATTTTTGTAAAGATGAAATCTCACAGCATCTTCTTCCAGAAACCTCCTATTGTCACATTTAGAACATGTGCACATAATTTTATCTCCAACTCTTGGTTGTGAAAAGGCAAATTCAATAAACTGTTCAACCCTTTTGATAAATATATCAAAAAGAAAACCATCATCGGCTCGTTCAAACATCCAACTATGTTGAGCCTCCATGTTGTTCAACAATGTTACATCTATATTTACAAAAAAAAAAACAAAAAACAAAAACAAAATTTTTTCTCATTAACAGTACATATATATGTAACTATACACTACAATAAAGAAAATATGTGACTAAAATAACTAATTTTTTTCCATAATTCTTTAGATGGTTAAAAGAACTACAGAGAAAATATAAACATAAAAGAACTACGATTCAAGTTACTGTCAAATATTGAAAAAATAATAACAAAAATGTAGAAAAATTATAATAGGTTTGTTAAGAAACTATATCATATGAAAGTAGATCTTGAAATAAAAAAACTTATCTCTTAAAAAAAGGATTTCAGATAAATAATTATAAATCACTCATCTTATTACCTTGAAATAGAAATGCAAAAAATTATGAGTATGATTCAACCTTGATTCAAGCTTGTACCACGATCTATATGAATTCCAAGTTGTTAGTTCAATTTTGGTGGAAGGAAGAAAAGTATCTAGGGTGTATGGTCGAGTTTCGGGGGAATGAAGAAAAGTAGCTATAAATTGAAATTTTTTTTAGGGTCAAAACAGTTACAAATGGGGCGGGTCGGGTCGGATCTAATATTACCGACAGAATCACCAATGGAAATTTTCGTTGGTAAATTTTTAAGCAATTTTTTGTTTTTTATTTTCAAGTTTACCTACGAAATAGTCCATCGGTAAATATTTTATGAATATTTTTTTTTATTCTAAGTTTACCAACGGAATACCTTTGGAAAACCACCGACAACCAGTATATGTTGTTATTTCCGTTGGTAAACTGTGTCCTTTTAATTTAAAATAATTAAATTCATACATTGTCGGAAATTCGTTGGTAATATGCCGTTGTTAGAAACGGAAATGGACCATCGGTAATTTTCCATCGCTAAAGCCGCATTTTCTAGTAGTGACAAAACCAAGTTCTTTTAGTAAACTACTTAATCGAATTCCTTATTTTATAGTATTAGTGGCAACAATATATTCTCCCTCTGTCGAAGACAGAACAACTACGTTTTCAAGTTGAGATTACAAACTTATAAGTATTCCACATAGCGTATAAAAATAGGATGAAGTTGATCTCCTATTACCTCGATTCCCAGAAAAGTCAAAATCAGTGTATCCCTGTAATGTTATCCCTTGCTTATTCTTTCTAAACACTAAGCCTAGATTGGAGATACCCTTAAGATATTTCATCGACCATTTTAGAGCATCCCAATGGTCTTTTCCAAGGCTTTCCATAAATCTGCTGGATCACTAATACTATGAGCAAGACCGTGCCTAGTACATATAATCAAATACATTACAAATCCAATAGCATTACCATAAGGAATTTTTGACATTCTATCATATTCTTCTTTAGTTTTTGGAAAACAATTAGAGGACAGTGATTTGCAAGAGGTAAAGTCACATGTTTACAGTCAAACACGCCAAATCTTTTCAAAATTTTATTCACATAATCATGTTTATTCAAGTACAATAAATCTTTATTTTATCTCTTATAATCTGCATACGTAGAATCTTCTTTGCAAACTCAAGATCTTTTATTTCAAATTCGAATTTAAGCTTTTGTTTAATATCACCTATTTCAGATTTATCAAAATCTGGCTAGAAGCATATCATCTACATAAATTACCAAATATAGAGAACTTTTCCTCCATCACATTTACATTATAAACAAGTACCATAATTGCTTCTTTGAAAATCAAACTTCAAGACAAAAGAGTCAAATCTTTTATACAATTATCTTGGAGCTTGTTTCAAACCAATTTTTTTAGCAAGCACATAGTTTTATCACAATCACCTTTAATAAAACCAACAGGTTGTTTCATATAAATTTCATCATATAATTTACCATATAAGAAAGCAATTTTGACATCTAACTAATCAAGTAACCATCAGAATTGAGCAAAAAGTGCATGAATACATCTAATAGTACTATATTTAATTACATGAGAGAATATTTCATTATAGTCTACACCATCTTTTTGTGTAAACCCTTTAGCAACAAGTCTAGTTTTGCATTTAACATTATTATTGCCCCCTTATCATTCATTTATTTCATTGATCCATTTGCAATCAATTAGTATATGATCTCTAGGCCTTTTCACCAATTCCCAAGTTTTATTTTTAAGGAAAGGAGCCACTTCTTCTTCCATAGTAGCTACCCAATTTTTAGAATCTTTGCCTTTAATAGCATCATTATAGGAGTTTGGTTCATTTTCAGCCTCTTCTTGATAAGTGAATAGCGAGACAAAGTCATCACTATCAAACTTGGTAGGAGGTCTGATCTACTTTCTATGTCCATCTCTTGTGAATTAATACTCATCAATGAGCAAAGCTGCAGGTTCAGTTTGGTCTTCAGTATCAATTTCCTGATCAACTTCAGTTTTCCCTAAGGGTACATCACTAGTTTGGCTAAATTCTTCTTCTTCATACCTAGAACTTCTTTCTAAGTAGGGAATCTCCACCTCAATTTGAACATCCTTTTCAGTTAAGTCATTTGTCTTTCCTTCCGGAGATGAAATAATAGATTCATTAAATATAACATCTTTTCTTATTATAACCATGTACTTTCTATCATCTTTAACCCACAGCCCGTATCCTTTAACATTCTCACCATAACCTAAGAAAACATATTTAAGTGATCTAGGTTCTAGATTTCCTATATTTTGATGAGCATATACAATACATCCAAATATGTTCAGATAAGAATAATTAACAGGCTTTTGAGACCACACAAATTCAGGCACTTCGAAATTTAAAGTACTAGTACGAATTTTAT
This sequence comes from Osmanthus fragrans, assembly GCA_019395295.1. Lineage (NCBI taxonomy): Eukaryota > Viridiplantae > Streptophyta > Magnoliopsida > Lamiales > Oleaceae > Osmanthus > Osmanthus fragrans. Next base: position 12,287,692 of record CM033348.1, on the reverse strand, counting down.
CTATTAATAAGATAAGCATAAGTTTTAACAGCTTTATCTCAAAACAGTTTAGTAAGCTTGAACTCAATAACATGCATCTTACCTTATTTAATAGTCATATTCATTCCTTTAGCAATATCATTTTGTTAAAGTATATAGGTAACAGTTTTATATTTCAAAATACCATGCTCTTTATAATTCATAATTCTAAACCATTATCGATGCTTAGAATCTTTATCTTATGATCAGCTTGGTTTTCCGAGTTTTCCAAAACTTGAAAGTATGAAAACTGTCACCTTTTGTTTTTAATAAAAATACCAAATTTTTTCTTGAAAAATCATCAATGATCTAAAAATAATATTCGTAACCAGAATGAGTATTCATAGAAGCAGCCACAAATTAGCTTACAGGTATTCAAGTGTATGTTTAGATTTATGAATTCTATGCTTAACTGGTTTTTTTTTTTTTTTAATACATTGTTCACAAGAGTCAATTTCACCAAAACTTAAATTTCCAAGAACTCCTTTATTTTGTAAAAAATTCAAACTTTTCATACTAATATGGCCAGGTCTTTCATGTCACAGTTTTGCTGGAGTAAAATTTTCATTTAAAATAGCTACAGTTAAACCAAGTAAAGGTTTTGCTTCAAGGAAATAAAGGTCATGTCTCTCTTAGGTACTTATGATGAAATTACAACCCCTAAAGTTTTTAATATGTCATCGACCTAGTTTAATGTCAATCTCAATGTCATCTAACATGTCTAGAGACACTAGATTCTTCTCTAGGTCAGGTGCAAATCAAGTTCCTCTAAAAGTAGAATATTACCATTTTCGAGTAATAATTTTATTGTACCTATCCCACTTACCTTGCAGGTAATGTTATTTTTCATTATTAACTGTCCCTATTAGTTTTTTCAAATTCTAAAAAATAATTTATATTAAGGCACATATAGAAAGAACAACTTGAATCAAGTATTCATTCAAAACACTTTATGAGTTATTAGTTTTTATCTATTCAAACACTTTATTTGAGAAAGTTCTCATTTAACCGAAACATAATATTTGGTCCCAAATACATTATTTTTTCAATGTTGTTGTCTCGAAATATTTAGCAACATATGCTTATGTTTTCCTTTAACTAGAACATAATTTGTGGTTCCGAATACATTACTTTTTTGATATTGTTACCTCGAAATATTTAGCAACATATACTTAAATTTGATGTAACTAATATTTAATACAAATATTTTTTTAAATATCTACATTATTATATAGCCAATTACACTACGACACGTGCTTCTCACCAGTCTTACAAAAAATAGTCAAATGCCTTGTGTTTGCCATTTTTAAAAGATTTTTGGAGACATTATTTATCGGGACTAATACTGAAACAAGAATAAACGTTGGTCTGACTTATTCATTTTTAAACATTTTAGACCACATATTACTACAAAAATGCTAATGATTAGTTACCATGGTGCAATTTTCCCGCAAAAAAAACTGCTACTTGAAAGTCGAAACCGTACCACGTGAAAATCATAAACATCCTTTCCCAAATTCCAACATCAATTGACGCGAAATTCTCAGGAGCAATTCGTCGAGCAAATCAATTACAATCTCAAATACCTAAAAATGAATTTATACAGACTTGATTACTCGCTTCTTGATATGGGATTTGCCGATCCTTCTCTCCTCCTCGAATATCATGAAAATTCAGCTGGGTCTTCAATTTCGGCAATCGAAAAGAGCAAGATTGATCGTGGTAATAGAAATGACAGTCCTCCGAAGAATCGGTACGATGGAACTTCTCCACTTCCTCTCGGCATGGATTGGAGGCCTTCTCCACTTAATTGGGTACAATTTATTTTTTAGTTCCTTTTTGGAGTTTCGTCCTGAATGAATTTGTATCGAATGTTTCTTTAGCTTTAAGATATATATATTTTTTAATGTATTAATCTTGATTCTTTACTTCGTTAATTTACCAAATTTCATTTGGTTGAAAATCAGCTTAAATTACATGAAATTCAGAGTTTTAACAACTGGAAAAGAATAGAGAGCTTTTACTTTTACAGTTGTCTATTCTATAGTTCCATACTGTGTTGTTGCAATATTATCTACATTCCAAGTCGCACACGAACTGTCTGATCATGGCCTGCTAGTGAAGCTTACGTGGTACTGTTACACTGCACAGTTTGCTCTAATCAAAATACAATTGAGGTGATTAAATGTTGTTTGCTGCTGTACATATATTGTTAGACTAGTTATATGCATCATTTATTGCAAATAAGGATCTGGATTTCATGTCTTGTTATTGATTCCAATCAGTCTGCCCTATAATAAACAAAAGTAAAATAAGAGAACATGCAAAGAATTTCTCATTAAAACGTTATTTTTATGATAAAAAAATGTTAATCAACATCCTATGTTTCTGTACTCTTTGCCTCAGGTAATTTCCTCCATAACATGGTTAATTGCGCTGAATTTTATTATGAATTCTTTGAGAAGCAATAAGTGCAACTTAGATAATTCCGAATCTTATTGTTGTTATGTTTCTCCATCGTCATTGAATGAAAGATGTATTCTTGATGAACCTTATCCAAAATTGTTGTTTGATCTTTGTGCAGTTCACAAGCATCAGCTTTTATGCTAAAAATATTCCCTGTTTTAACCAATGATATTTACACATGACTACTCCTGTAATTAGTGTAACTTCTTATTTATTCCATGCATCCTGTAATTAAAGCTATTTGCTTACAATGTAGGATGAGCGAAATACTCTCTGGCCACAAGATTTTCGAACAAGATGGAGTTATAGTGTCATGGTTGCTTCTTGGACCATCTTATCTAACCCACGTGGTTCAGACCCTGTTGTGGTATGGGTTTTGGTAGTTTTTCTTGATATATTCTTTTTGTTTCTTCTTAAAACATGAAGTTATTGTTTATCTGTATTATATCTATAGTGTTTAATTTACATTCTCTGTTCTCCGTCTTCCCTCTTCCCTCTTCCCTCTTCATAGTAAATATGTTGTCGTTAGTGGTTTATAATTGAGTTGAGGTGAGTTCTTTCCTATTGTTGTTTAACTTTTCCTCACCCTACCCTCTCAACAAAAAAAAAAAAAAAATGTTACTTTACGAGCCTAAAATAAGAATAGTTTCTCGGTGTAAGATGGATTTCAAGTGAAGTTTTTAGGTAGTTCTATTTGAGAGTGATATCTTACAAGTTAGAGGGTGATACCTATTGAACCTAATAATCTTGATTAATGAAGATTGTGTATATACTAACTTCTAGAAGATGTTATCTATTGTTGTTAACATTCTTACATGACAGTTTTACAGGGTTCAAGTTGGTTTACAGTCACCAGAAGGGGTTACCACTGCACGAAGAATACTAAGAAGATTCAGTGACTTCTTGAAGCTCTTGTCCGATGTAAGCTCTGAGTTTTTCCCAAAACATTTAAAAGATTTATCTAGTGCTTGTTATGATATGGTGGAGTTTTGTTTTATCATATCCCTATAACTGGACTTCAATTATTTGATTGTGTAGTTTGTTGGACTTGATTTTGCTGGAATTGTTGTAGTTTTGGTAAGTAATGTGATTGTGAGCAAGATATGAATTTAACATTACTCCTTGTTTGCCTTTTTGCAGCTTAAAAGGGCTTATCCGAGGAAAAAATTGCCCCCAGTTCCACCCAAGGGGCTTTTAAGAATGAAAAAGAGGGAGCTTCTGGAGGAAGTTAATATATTTCCATTTCTCTTCTCTGTTGTTATGCTGCTCATGATTTTATGCGATGGTTTCTTACATTTGCAAATGTTTCCAAGCAAGTCATACTATATTTATGTTAATATTTAGACAAGTGCGATAACACTGATTTTTTTTGTTAATGACTTGATCATGAATGTTGTTGTGAGTGTTTTTACATGAGGACAACATGTTTTATGGCCCTTTTTCTTCTTACAATGTCCAAGTACATTATTTCTAAGGACATAAAACCCTCAAGATCTCGTGTTCGTTATTGTTGTTATCGATATACTGGAAATCTGTAGAATTACTGTTACACCTAATCTCATCGTGAACACAAAGTTACCAGGGTTTATATAGTTATTATCAATCCATCATTTTCATATGTTGATTTGTAATTCACTAGAATTACTAGGGTTTGTATAGTTATTTTCAATCAATCATGATCGTATGTTGACATTGTAATTCACTAGCAATGTAGCCTCGGTTGGATACAATTTATAAATTGGTTTATAGTTCAGTCGAAATCAAACATTAATTTTAACAACATTCATAACTACTACTCATCATTATCCACACACTTCTTGGGGCCACTACTATTTATAAATTTTACAAACAAAGGCTTAGATTATCTAGACCATAAAAGGATTATAGGCTATTTCGGTTATACAGAGAAACAAATCATATTCTAAGTGACCTTGCCTACAGGTACAAGCATCAGTTTCTCAATCTATCTGTCCCTATCTATAAACAATCGATTACATTTGCTATGGATTTTCTGCATTAATATCCTTTTAAATTAAAACTATATAGATCAAAATATTCATGATGTGTCTTGTATATTTATTATGCATTTCAAACACTGTGTATACGACGTTGAAGTTTTCCGGATTCTTATTTGATTCAAAGAGAAATAGTTAATTCATATAAGCAGGCAAACAGATCGAGACAAGAAAATATATAGTTTCTTGACCAAAATTCAGCACTTCCATGGTGGAAAGCTAATTCACGTTTATTCTTCAAACACAAATTATTCGTGAGTGTGAACTTGTAACTGCATTTCTATCAGGTTGATAATGTTACCATTTGTATACGAAAAGTTTCCTTAAAGATTTGACTGCTTACCCTAATAGAGAAAAACTTTTTGACTATAGTCTGTAAACGTGTGTGACCTGTTATTTCTTCTTTAAGCTTGTAATTTGCTCTGAATTTTAGGAGGGGTAAGTAAAGTAAATTAATACAATGGTGGTCAAGTTTACTGTTCTGGAAACTGAGCCAAAGCTGATAATTGATTTTTATGTGTTAGTTATTCTGATAATCCAAGTCCTCCTATGTAATGGCATGTCTTGATAAAGGAAAAATGTAGAGACTCCCACGCTCCCGGATCTTGAATAGTTACTATAATCTCTTTTGCAATGCATATTATAGTACAACTGGTGTTAGAAATTCATTCAACAATTCGAGTTAAAACAAGACAAAATGTTTTTTTCCTTTTCAATGTGCAGCAACTGAGTAAGGGGATAATGATAGGGTCATTGTCTAGAATAGTTAAGGATGCTAATGTATGTGCAAGTACTTGCTCATCATATTTAGCTTCAACATACATAGGTCTGGATTTTCTTCAGAATTTAGTCAATGTCATTCTCTTCTTGTTGTTTTTTTCTACTCTTCAATTCTTATTTAAATTATTTTTAACATCATTTTTTGGTTGTTATAAAAAACTAAATGATATAAGTAGTTTACTTCCTCCAAACATTGAACTTATCTTTGTATTTATTTTTTTTACTTTTGTTTTGGCTGAAAGCCTCATTTCATTAACAAGGTTTAGTTTGTTGTTATGGTAGTTTTTTTTAAAATCGTGAGGAAGAGTTAATGTAGGACTTTATTGGTTTGGAGACTTCAAATACAATTAACATGAACATATAGAAGAGAAAACATATACGATCTGTAAATCTTCTTTCAGGTTCTTATATTATGAATGGTGTATTTTTTCCAAATATTCAAGTTATGGCATATGTTTCATCTCTCAAGGAACTTTGCTGGGTGTTACTTTTGCCGTTGGTTTTCTTTTCATTTTGTATAGAACATTTGTATCCAAATCATCAAGTAAACAGATTGAATGATGTTATCTCCTCTGTCTTACCATTGATGCTTGATATTGTTTGGACCTATCTTTGTATTTATTTTTTACTTTTGTTTTGGCTGAAAACCTCATTTCGTTAACAAGGTTTAGTTTGTTGTTATGGTAATTTTTTAAAATTGTGGGGAAGAGTTAATGTAGGACTTTATTGGTTTGGAGACTTCAAATACAATTAACATGAGCATATAGAAGAGAAAACATATATGATCTGTATATCTTCTTTCAGGTTCTTATATTATGAATGGTGTGTTTTTTTCCAAATATTCAAGTTATGGCATATGTTTCATCTCTCAAAGAACTTTGCTGGGTGTTATTTTTGCCGTTGGTTTTCTTTTCATTTTGTATAGAACGTTTGTATCCAAATCATCAAGTAAACAGATTGAATGATGTTACCTCCTCTGTCTTACCATTGATGCTTGATAACATTGTTCTTATTTAGGAAGTGCTGTCAATTTTTTGCTGGAGTTTTTTATTTTTGATGTGATTCAAATTTTTTTGCTTATGAGTTCTCATCAGTTAGTCTTGTTGCAGTACTATCCTCATGTAAGTTTCATCTCAGCGTAGGTGTTCTTTGGAGGATTGGATATTGAAAGTACTTTCTGACATTGATTTGTCAAGAAGTGCTCCTGTAGCATTTTTTCTTGAATTGGAAGAAGCTGCAAGGTCATGTATGTATCTCTCTTATGCTTTTTCTCACAATTTTTCCTGTACATTCATGTAAACATACTTATGTCTATTTTGACGAATGTGAGCCTTTTTTGTAACTAGAAAATTTGTGTTATAACTTATTCACTTTTATATGCTTTTCCTTTCTGATACTTTTCAGCATTCTATGAGTCTAGTCGTCTGGAGTCATATGTAAATTTGGCTGGCAAGAATAACATTCCATCATATCAGATTTCTAGCCACTCAACTGTTTCTTCTATTACGGGCACATCTGCCATAACATCGAGTTGTTGTGATGATTATGCTTATGAGGCATCTCAGATTGGGATACCTAAGCATTGGAAGGATAATAACTCTGAAATTGGCATGGAAAAAGCAACATCTGACCATGATTTAGCTAGTCCAGCAGAAGCAACAATAAACGAAGTCTTGTCTGTAAATGATGATGCTAAGCTCTCAAAGGAGTTCATGCAAGGGAATCAAGAAAAAGATTTGAATAGTGAATTGTTTCATGGTAGAGTTAAAAGTGGTATAGACAGGAATGAGATTTACATAGAGAATTCAAAGGTGGTATCTCTTCACAAGTACGGAATGGAACTCTTCTCAGGATCTGAAAATCCTGTAATAGTTAGCCATCGTTTGTCAAGAGAAAGCCCTGAGAATGTCACATGTTCACCCACACCAGGTGAAATGTTAAATTTGTGGGAGGCACAACAAATTAGCGGTACTTCATCTGAACTCTCCCGAAGTGCTGAAGCTTTTGAAACCATGGATACGCTTGTCAGCTCAGCTTTACAGTTTTCACATGAGACTTTACTTGTTCTTCCAACAGATAAACAACAGAAAATGAACAGGCTTCTCACTATTATGGAACAACGGTTAGCCACGTCAAAGACAGATGTGGAAGATCTTGTAACAAGATTAAATCAAGAGCTTACTGCAAGAAAATATCTTACAACAAAGGTATACTTCAAATCTGATAAATCCTGAACTACACTTAATTAGTTTTACTACGAAGTCTGAGTGAATTCATATTGTTTTTACAAAAATCTGCTGCATTATTAGAGGTGGGTTTTTTTTTTTTACATGCATTGGCCTTGCAGAAATATGATAACTGAATCTGATATCTTTTAACATTTCTATTTTGACGATGAAAATTAAGAAGTAATAGTGTTGTTTTCTAAGGGATAAAACTTATTTGGACTTACTCCTACTAATCTGTTTCATCTCTGTATTCTACCAGTACCAGACTGACATGTTTAAATTTGTTGTTTACACAACATTTGATGACTAGAGTTCAAGTATTTTGGCTGAATCTATCTCTTCCCACTGTCCTCACTGATTAGAAATCATATTTTCTTAACTCCTACTATAATTAAAATGTGATAATCAATACATTTACATTATTGTCTTTATTCTTTAACCAGTCCACAGTCAACATCTCTCCTTGACATTATCTAATATTACATATGTGACCTTCAACATCTACATGGAGTCATGTATGAAGTTGCTTAGATTTCAAAATTTCAGTTTTCAGTATATCCTTGAAGAAAAATATGATTGGTACTTTAAATGAAAAGTGGCATCTACATATGTTTTTTATGAATTAAGAGTGTCAATGATGTTCCCTGCTAATATTAAGTCAGTGGAAGTCTTTGAAAGAAATTGTCAACGACTTATTCTGACAATTGGATATAATGACACGGGCTAAAGTTTTTTACATCTGCAGGTCAAAGATCTTGAAAATGAACTGGGATCTATAAAGCAGAGTGGCAAAGAAAATCTGGAGCAGGCTATTCTGATTGAAAGGGAAAGGTTTACTCAAAAGCATTGGGATACAGAGGAATTCAGAAGAAAGTGTATGGAGATAGAGTTGAAATTGAAAGCTGAGCAGGTTTGAATTTGTCTTGTGATTTTTGTCTAATTCTCCTTTATGTAAAAGTGGATGATATACAAAAAATACTCAGGACAAAAAGGCTCATCTTGAATCAATAAGAACTTCAATCATTCAAGAGAATGAAGCATTGCGTCAAGAGTTAGATATTACCAAAGAGCAGGTTGAGAGCTTGCTGAAGCATCATGAAGAGTCAAACTTGAAATCAAAAGCAGATGTTGAACTTCTTGTCAGGGAAGTTAAATCACTTCGAAGTTTTCAATTGGAATTGAAGCAGGAGGTTGGCAGGTTGGCCGAAGAGAGAATCGAATTTGAGGTATATTCTATTCTGTTATTATTGAATACTTGCACTCGGGGGTAAGTTAACGGAGATTGGTTCCAGGAACATCCTAATTCTAAAAATTGGCTCTAGGACCATCCTAATTCTGTACTTTGTAGATTAAGAAAATAGAGAATAATTAAAAACATTGAGGAAATATTACATGCTGATGATATTACAACTCATTTAGTTATGCATTGGTTTGAAGCTGCAATGGCTTGAATTAACATAGCTTTCCATCATATATTTATCTATCTTGACTCTAAAATAAATTGTTGCCTGCTATTCACTTATAAAATGGTTTGCTTGTTGTCTAGATATTTCTCTAATTTTCAGACGACCTCTTTGTGTTTCGATTTTAGAGTGCTTTCAATGCGGTGTCATGAAATAGTAGATCATTCTCTGAGTTGAAATATATAGTTGTATTTGTACCTACTTGTAATGTTTGTTAGTGTTGGGACAAAATTGTAATTTTTTATCTAGTATATATTCCTTTTTTTTCTATTAATAAAATAACAGAAAATTTACTCCCAAAATCGCGACTTGGTATCAGAGAAACAGGCTCGATTTTTGGGGCTTTTATTTAATGAGCCTAGTCAAACTAAGTTTTTATTTAAAAAGACCATCAACTAAGTTTTTTAGTTAGAAGGCCTAAATATATGAAAAGGGAAAAATATATTTTGTTAATGTCCAAAATGTCCTTGTATACCAAAAGACAGTATTGCCTTAATTCTCATTTGAATTTCCATTTCATCCTTCTTCAAGAATCGGTTCCAGAGCACAGGTGGGTCTTGAGCTCTTTCATTTTTCTCTTCAACAATATTCTCTACTTAATAAAGAAATCATAAACTCTACATTTTCTTTCCCTTGAACACTTATTTAGTTGAAGTGAGTAGTAAAATCTTGCAACATTGGTGATTAGCAATTGGAGAAGAAGATGACGTTGTGAATTCTAAATTTTTGGGTTACTTTCTTTCTCTATTTTTTGTTAATAATTTCTCCGTGTTATATACATGTTTGGGGTGTTTATTTGTGAACAATGATTTTGATTTTAATTTAACATTACATTAGAGTTTTGATATGGGTTAGTTTTCAACCAATTTTCTCATTACCAGTTATTTGCATTAATTGAAGTGAAATGTAAGTTGAAAAATGCATGTTTGGCTATTCTTTCCATTTTGGTACCGTAAAACACAAGTTTGATTTTATTATCTGCATGGTATGGAAAAACGTAAACGGGTACTAAGGCCTTTTTCGTTCACGAGGCGAGGCGTAAGCCTCAAAACGTTTTAAGGCGTAAGCCTCACCACAAACAAAAAAACTTAAGTTGAAAAATCAGAACAAAACATAAAAATATATAACTAATGGTTCCAATGTACTAACTACTAACTACTAAGATATAAATCCTAAAGGTCTCCATTATCATCACTATCCATACGATCCTCTAGGTCATTGTCATCTCCAACTCTGGTATCATTTTCATCGTCACTGTCAATATTTATCATATCATCTTCCTCGTCAATCAGTAGTGATGGTGCATTTCCCTTATCTGTGAATTCGAATAAAACGTTTGTTAATATAATTTCTAAAGAATAAATAAATAATAGAAAATTTAATATTAACATTTATAAGAATACCTCTTTGTGAAAAAGTGTATTTTTTATTCGGTTGACTTTTTGTATGAGAACTTCGAGAAGAATTTTCAACTCCTTCAACATCAAAAAGAGTTACATTGGAATCATCATTAGTTAGATCAAATATGCTTGACTGAACTTCAGGATTTTGACCGGCAATCCATTCATCATCAGATGGCAATTCCTCAATAGTTAAAGGATCATCATCCTCTTGCAATGTCTTCAGTCGTGTATGTGCTTTTTATTATACAAGATATAGACTAAAGTGTTCAACCTCGTTGTGGTCAAGTGATTTCTTCTTTTGGTATGTACTTGATTGAATGTACTCCAATTACGTTCACACTCAGAAGATGAACAAGTTAGACTTAAAACTCGTATTGCAAATCTAGTCAATTCTGGAGTTCCATCACCAAATTGAGTCTACCAAGCAACTAGAACAAAATAATAATGAAAGAATAAATAATGTCACTCACATCACGTCACGTGTAAAAAAAAGGGTGAATTCAAATTGAAAATAATAAAAACGTGAGGTAAATAAATTTAATATCTTATAATACATAAACACATACCAGGAGAACGTTTTGCGCAAGTTGTTTTTGCATTTTCGAGACCAAAGAAATTATGTCTACTTAGGAAGTCATCCAATTGGAGATCTGCTTTCTCCCTATCTTTTTGATCAGGGATGAGTCTCACCATGCAATTAAATAGACCCGCTTTGACTTCAGGATGCTTAGAAAAATTATCTGCGTATTGAAAACGAGGATTCATATAATATGCAGCAGCATGCAAGTCTCTGTGCAGCTAATATTTCCACTTTTCATCTATTATATCTCAAATCTCCTTATAACTCGCTTCCTTGTTGCCCAAATTTTTTGCTATCTCCTCTTTGGCAGTATCCATAGCTCCATAAATAAATCCCATAGCAGGTATCTTTTCAGAATCAACGAGTCTTAGTACAGTAACTAAAGGATTTGTGGTCTTTAATGCATATGCAATGCTTGGCCAAAAATTACTATCTCTTAATATGATCTTCTTTATTTCTTTGCCCTCTACTTTGTTTGCCCATCTTGAATTCACCCATTTCTCTGAAGTAAACATAGTTTGTAGCGGTTTTTTCAATGCATAAATTCTCTGAAGAGTCAAGTAAGCGGTAGCAAATCTAGTAGCACCAGGTCGAAGTAGCTCCTTCTTTGCAATTTTCCTCATTAATGCCAATACCCATTGATGATTATAAATGTAATTACTTATCTTCTTTGCCTTCATCAAAGCATTCTTGTGCTGTGGCAACTCTCCAAGTTTTTTGAGCATTAAATCAAGACAATGTGCGGCACAAGGTGTCCAATATAAATTTTTTCTCTTATCCATCAATTTCTGTCCTGCTGCTTTATAGGCACTAGCATTATCAGTTATAACCTAAACAACATTTTCTTCTCCAACTTCTTCAACAACGTCATCCAGTAACTTAAACATCAAATTAGCATCCTTAATTGCATCTGAAGCATCAATAGATTTTAGAAAAATAGTTCCATGTAGATTATTGACTAGAAAATTAATCAAACTTCTATTCCTCATGTCAGACCAACCATTAGATAAAATAGAAACTCCAGTTTCTATTCCTCTTATTCATCTCAAATTTATGAACTAATGAAAAAATCATTTCAGTTGTGGCAAAAGGGACGGCCTCTTATCACACACTACACCAAAATGAATTCCATTTTCTTGGAGCTTGACTATCACAGTCCTAATTCCATGAAGTGTGCCGCCGATGTTGATGTGTTAAAATAGAGGTGTGCTGAAGATAGGATTTATATGTTTTTGGCGGGACTTGATCATGGTTTGGATCAAATGCGTAGTCGTATTTTGGCTACAACACCCCTTCCAAGCTTGAAGGAGGTGTTCTCGATTGTTCGTCATGAGGAAGAGAGACAACTCACTATGGGGGCCGAAAGCCATTCTGAGGCATCTGCGTTGGCTGCAAAAATGTTCAATCCTCGATCACGAGCCCCTATTCAGTATACTGAAACTTGCTCATTCTGTTACCTTAAAAGGCATACGGCTGACAAGTGTTTCGAGAAAAATGGCTATCCAAATTTGTATTTAGCAAAGACAGCAGAGAAGAGGGGTGAAAGATCTTTCCAGGCTACGCATTCATCTGCTGCGTCTACTCATGCACCTACATCTATTGTTTCTTATGTTGCTCGTTCATCTTCAGGGGAAGGTATTTCTGGGTTGCAATCTGCTTCTACTGTATCTGATTTTTGGGTTATGGATTCTAGAGATATCGATAATTTTACCTGTAATTCCTCTACATTTGATTCATTGACAACCTCGCATGTTCAGTCTGTTCAGGTGGCTAATAGATTTTGGAAGGAACAAAGTGTTTGTAAATTGATGATAGCCATGGTCTTCAAGTTGTTAGTAAATCCTCTCCAAGATAGGATCCTTTTGTGGTATTGTCGATTAGGCCATCATTTATTTCCTTACTTAGAACACTTGTTCACAAAACTATTTGAAAAAATTTCAAGTTCTAGTATGCGGTGTGAATAATGTATTTTTGCTAAAAATCATCGTGTATCCTTCAAAGTCCGTTTTAATAAAAGTTCTGTTCATTTTACTTCTGTTCATATTGATGTTTGGGGGTCTTTCTCTACTCCATCTATTACAGGTCATAAATATTTTGTCTTTCATTGATGATTGTACCAGAGTTTGTTGGATATATTTGTTAAAATCTAAGGGTGAAGTCGGGCATGTTATTCCAAAATTCTCAAAAATGATTGAGATACAATTTCATACACAGGTTAAAGTTATTCATTCTGACAATGGTCGTGAGTTTGTTAACCAAACTCTTGACAACTTCTCGACTTACGACATTTTCCATCAGACTACTTGTGCTTACACACCTCAACAAAAAGGCATTGCAGAGCGAAAAAATTGACATATTCTTGAAGTTGCTGGGGTCTTATGTTTTACTATGTGTACCAAAACGTTTTTGGGTTGAAGGGGTAACTGCTGCTGTCTTTCTCATGAATCGGATGTCTACTCGCATTATTGACTTTCAAACTCCCGTAAAAATGTTATCTCAGTTTCACTTTATTCCCTCTGTTTTAAATCTCTGTCCCAAAATTTTTGGTTGTGTGTTATGTCCACATGCACTCTCATCTTAGAGATAAATTTGATCCTCGTGCCCTGAAAATGTGTCTTCCTTGGCTGTTCTAGCTCCCAGAAGGGTTACAAATATTTTCATCCCCTACGGGAAAATACAATGTTTCTATGGATGTGAAATTTTGCGAATTAGAATCATTTTTTCTGATGTGTCATTAGTTCCTCTTCAGGGGGAGATTAGTAGTAAGGAAGAGGAACGAGTGTGATTAGATGAAAAGAAAGTGGATTTCCGGAAAAGAGGAAGAATCCCAAGTAGAATCTCAAAATGAATCTCGAGTTGAGGATGATAGATCACCTCGCTTGTTTCAAAAATGTTACACAAGGAGAAACTTAGACAATGTTTGTACTCCAATATTATCCTCCTCAGACCATGATAACCCTCTTGTTGATACTACAATGCCATCTGATTCTTCGAAGATTGAAAATGAGGTACCTACTCTACTTATTCCAACTATCTCTATTTTTTATTCCAATCCTGAGCTTTAGATTTTGTTGATACTCAGGATAGGAGATATCTCCTTCGAGCTCATAATAAGCCTGATAGCTTTGGTTTTTCGAAATCTTCTTCCAATGCTATCTTTCCCAAAACTAATGATATCTCTTACCACCGTTTATCTAAGATTAACCTGACTTTTTCCCTCCAACTGTCTTCTGTGTCTATACCTAATCACTTTCAGGAAGCTCTTGATCAACCTAAGTGGAAATCCGCTATGGTATAAGAGATGAATGCTCTCCAAAAGAACTCTACTTGGAAAATGGTCTTATTACCACCAGGATAAAGGACTGTGGAATACAAGTGGGTGTACTCATTAAAATTCAGGGCAGATGGACCTGTGGATAAGTATAAAGCTAGATTGATTGCCAAATGGTACACACAGACATATGGAATTGATTACCTGGAAACATTTGCTCCAGTGGCTAAGATGAATACTGTTAGAGTCATCATATCTCTAGCAATCAATCTTGATTAGCCATTGAGGTAATTTGATGTTAAAAAAATGCATCCCTTCACGGTGATTTGACAGAGGAAGTGTATATGGATCCTCCTAATTTTACTCCTTTGGGGCTAATGTGCCTAAGTTGAAGAAAGTTCTTTATGAGCTAAAACAATCACCATGGGCGTGGTTTGGAAGATTGAGTTGTTCAATGAAAAAGTATGGTTTTAAACAGGCCTTGGCTGATTATACTCTATTTTATAAGAGAGATGGTCATGATATTACGATGTTCATTGTATATGTGGATAATATGATTGTTACGGGCAATAATCCCAGTGGGATTGAGAAACTCCGAAGCCCTTTGTAGCACAGACATTTCAATTCGGGTAGCGTGTCCGTGTCCGACACTCATCGGACACTCTATCATGATTATTTTTCTTTTTCATTAAAATATTATATATTTTTACCTAAAAAGTTATTAGTAAATAACAAATATGTATTCATATTTGAAAGATTTCAGTAAGAAAAATTAATAACAATTATAAAACTAAATTTATATAATATAAATGAAGAATTTTAAATAATTTAATCAACGTGCCAGTGACGTGTCGTGTCGGTACTTTTTTGAAAATTGCATGTCGACGTATCCGACACGTATCGTGTCGGACACACGTGTTCGTGTCGGTGCATCATAGCCATAGCCATTTGACAAAGGAATTCAAAATGAAGGACTTAGGTACCTTGAAGTATTTCTTGGGCATTGAGGTATCACGGTCTCAGCAAGAATTTATCCTATATCTCAACATCAGTACGTCCTTGACTTCCTAGCAGAAACTAGTATGTTGGCTTGTGTACCTATTGACACACTCATTGAGGTAAACCATGGTCTATCTATCTATTCTGATCAGATTTCCACAAACAAAGAGAGATATCAGAGATTGGTGGGAGAGTTGATTTATCTAGCCCACACAAGACCTGATTTGTCATATGCAATTAGCACTGTGAGTCAATTCATGCATAATCTCAATGAACAGCACATGAGTGCAGTTAATCGAATATTGGCATAACTGAAGTCCTCTCCAGGCAAGGGCATTCTGTACTCAAAAAGGGGGCATTTAGATATTATGGGATGTACGAATTCTGATTTTGCTTGATCGAGATTGGACAGAAAATCTACATCAAGGTATGTGTCATTTGTTGGGCGTAATCTTGTGACTTGGAGGAGTAAAAAACAGAATGTAGTCTTATTATCTAGTGCTGAGGCGGAATATCGTGCATTGTATCATGCAACTACAGAGCTTACATGGCTAAAAAAATTTCTTAGTGAACTTGGTTTTGGTCCAGACAAGCCTATGTTACTTTTTTGTGATAACACTGCTACCATTAAAATCGCAAACAATCTTGCGCAAACAATCTTGTGCAACATGATAGAACAAAGCATGTTGAACTTGATAGGAATTAAATCAAAGATAATCTCGACTTAAAAAATATAGAGGTTTCATACATCAAGAGGGTAGAACAACTGGCCGATGTAATGACACATGGAGTTGCTAGTAGTCCATTTCATACAATGTTATCCAAGTTGGACATGCGTGATATCTATGCACTAACTTGAGGGGGAGAGTTGAAATATATAGTTGTATTTGTACCTACTTGTAATGTTTGTTAGTGTTAGGGACAAAATTGTAATTTTTTATCTTCTATATATTCCTTTTTTCTATCAATAAAATAACAGAAAATTTACTCCCAAAATCGCGACTCTCTGCTTCTGCTTCATTGTAGAGGACACTACAGGGGGAAAGGCAAAAATCGGAATATACAGATGCTGCCAATGCAAAATTTCTTCGTGAATGTGACATCCTTCGCAATCGGCTTGAAGAATGCAGTCTGAATTTTCTCGCTGAGGAAGAAAATAAACTGAAAATGGATACTTTGTCTAAATCTGAGGCTGTCGGTCTGTTGGCTACATCAGATAATCGTATTGGTCTTCTTCTTGCAGAGGTACTCCATATGACTAACTTTGCTGTCATCACCTGTTGGCATCAAGTTTTATATTTGTATTACTTCCTTCGTTACATGTGAAATTCGGGTAGTCATAAAAATTCTGTTTCAACGTGTAAAGAGCTAACAGCCTTCCATTCTATGCAAATGCTGTTTTGTGTTTCATGACTACTCCATTGATGGTAACAAGTAATGAAATTTCATAGAATTTACTTGATCATACAAGTAATTTACGATCTCGTTTCAATGTTACACGAGAACATACATGGAACTAACATATTTCATCTGATTCCATTGACAACTGTGGATCATTCTAGGATGAGACACCGGTGTGCTTAATAGAAGACAAAAATTGTGACTGCATGTTACTCAAGCAGACCATTTGAAAATTGCACATCACTTAAAGGTGTACTGAGCAATGAGCATAGTATGCATTGGACTCATTGATGGTTCATTAGTCAAGCCAGAGCAATAAATTATGCAGCTTGTCATTCTTGCATTATACTCTGTATTTCAATTCTTGGTTTCTCTAATGACCTTTATTTTCAATTGGAAGGCCAGATGCATTGTAAGTTATGCTGATTTAACTTTTATAACTATTTATGGCATTGAACAGGCACAGCTTCTTGCACAAGATGTTGATAATTCTGGCACCATCAGAAGTCCAGATGGTGGCAATACGAGGACAGGAGATGCTGAATTGAGGAAGATGCTGACAGACGTTTTAATTGACAACGCAAAATTGAGGAAGCAAGTTAACTCTTTGCACTCTCAAGAGAAATGGGCCTCTAGACAGCTCTGAACCCCATTCAGGAAAAACTGTTCTTGGCAAGTTCATGTAATGTAAAAACAGAATGCAGTATTTCTTTTTAGAAACTGTGTATGTGGACCTTTTACTGTCAGATGATAAAAGAAGCATATGAAATTCTATTTGTATAGTTCTATGCATGAATCGTCTCTGTACTAAAATGACATGTTTTGGCTAAATATTTAATCTATTTTTAATATGATGTACATGTTTTGTATCACAGGGGTTTATAATAATTGAAAACAATTAGATACTCAAGTCAAGTTGAGCTTCAGGTGTTGAGAAATCAAACGCAGTCTTTGACCGAGTAAAAATATAGAAGCTATCTTTTGGTTTGTCTATAAAGCAGCGATGATTATGTTTTGGGTGTGCCAATGCTCGCTTTTATTTATCAAAGACCTTGAGCTTTGACACAAGGCTGAAGACTGACCTAGATAACTCGAGGTGGCACATTTAGGGTCAGTGAAGATTCTAATTAACGACCTGGCATTTGTGCTCAAGTCATTAATTTACGTACTATTTGTTCGATGACATCCATTTTATCTTTCACGATTTTCTGTTGCATTTCCCAAGATTCGAATCCAAATGTCTTATGAGATATTTAAGTTGAATTATGATACAAATTATTTAAGGTAACATCACCGGTGTTTAACCCTAGTTTAGATGATTATAGATAACATAAAATGATTAATTTATTTAAATGCAAAAATACAACTCATTTAATTAGTTTTATGAAGACTAACTAAACCGATTATTTAACACTATCAAGGCTAGATAGCATTATTCTAATAAAAACTTCATGAATTAGATTTCAAGCTTTGACATTACCGGAGTGAATTAATTAGGCCATATCCATGAAAAATTGCCTCAAACTTACATAGTTTTATCTAGACGCCCAAGTTCTTACAAAACGTTGAGCATTACCGGAGTGAATTAATTAGGCCATATCCATGAAAAATTGCCTCAAACTTACATAGTTTTATCTAGACGCCCAAGTTCTTACAAAACGTTGAGCATCTACAAGTAAATATTGCTCGATTCCACTAAGAAAATCACTAAGAAATAGTTAAGTGTTCGAAGAAATCAGAGATTTCTTCACTTTCTCTCGCCTCTTTCAAATCACAAAGAATAGAAGTAATCTATACACTAATCTCAAGGATTGTTTACTAAAAACATTTAGAAATCAACTCACAAACCAAAGAGATCACATTACAGATTCTAGACGAAGAAGAAAGAAAAAAATCCTAAGTTCTCACACACAGAATGAACACTCGAACCGTCAAGAATGAAGAGGCAAATGGTATTCATACGAAGATCTAATCATCTTGATCGACGACCACCAATTCAGCAGATTAAGGGTCAAGATCAAAGAATGTAAAACGGCCAAAGTCGTATTACCAAAAACACAGTTTCAGAACCAATTAAATGGATCAGACAGAACCGCTAATCAACTGGCCCAAGTTCATAGTGAAGGCCCAACAGATTTGAGCACAATGAATAGTGAAGCACTAAGCCCAAAACTAACAATCTCCACATTGATGAACTATTCATGGATCATTGAGTGGAGTCAAACAGTATCCAACAAGTTTCACGTGCTCTATAGTACCTGTAACAATAAAATAAAAACTAGTAAAAACTTTACAAAAATGTAAGAATACAAAAAACTTACTCATTGATCTTTATTTACAATGTTCAGAATCGTAAATAATTCTTGAACTTGTTTAGGGGCAGAATTTTGGTACCAATATCAGAAGGATTGTACTCAGTAGGAATTTTTACCAGATTTATAACACCTGCTTCAACCATGTTTCTTACAAAATGAAACTTAATATCAACATGTTTAGTCCTATTATGATATACATGATTTTTACTCAGGTGAATTGCACTTTGATTATCTGTAAAAATTCTAACTATTTCATTTATAAAACAAATCTCAATTAATAAACCCCTTAACCATAATCCTTCTTTTACAGCATCACAGGCTGCAATGTATTCAGCTTCTGTAGAGGATAATCTACATGTTTTTGTAGCTATGACTTCCAACTTATGGAACCACCACAAAGTGTAAATACATAAGAAGAAGTGGATCTTTTCTTATCCAAATCGCATGCAGAATAAGAATTAATGTAACCCTTCAAAATTACACCTTCACTGCATCTTTGGAATTTTAAACTTAGATCAAGTGAGCCCTTTAAATATATGAATATCCATTTTATAGCTAACCAGCGAGTTTTACCAGGATTGGCCATAAATCTACTCAAAATGCTGATGCCATGAGCTAGGTCAGGTCTTGTACATATAGTAAAATACATTATTGAACCAACAACATTAGAGTAAGGTACTTTATCCATCCTATAAAATTCTTCATTAGTTTTAGGAGATTGTTCACTTGACATCAGTAGGTAAGGTTGCATGTTTACTATCACCCAGAGAGAAGTTTTCTAAAATCTTTTTTACATATGAAGTTTGATTTACATACAGCGTACAATTGCTCCTATCCCTTTTTATTTCCATTCCTAAAATCCTTTTAGCTTGTCCTACGTCTTTCATTTCAAATTCAGCCTTTAAAATTGATTTAACAGAATCAATTTCAGATCTATTGTAACGCCCCAAAGTCATTATCAACTCAAGGCGCTACTTAAGTTAAAGTAACCTGTACATAAATATTTTCAAAAGTCGCCACAATGCGAAGGCATGCATATACTTTAAAAACCCATAACAAGTTAGCACAAAACGCGGAAACATCATTTCAACAATTTTTCTCACATCCAACAGTCAATACCAAAAAGGATTAGCAAGTACCAACATTTGTAAAGATACTAAAATTCGGTATTAAAGTGTCAAAATGGAAACCAACTATTTAAAATTTCTTATTTCAAAACTTGTAATTCAAAAGTTCTATTATTAAATCAAACTTTCCTCGCTCGTTGCCTTGCCCTGTCGAGCTCCTTAACCTGAAAGGGTGGAGAAATAGTGGGGTGAGCATAACGAATTATACTCAGTGGAGATACAACAATCAGTCCAAGTCAAGTCTAAATATGAAATCAAGTGGTGAACATAATATCCATACAACATACTATAGAATTATGTACTGTGGGCACTCCCAAAGACCCAATTTCGATCACGGACCTATTTACGGTCCCTGACAACATGTTATAAGCGCTTAGCAAATTTTTGCACTGTGGGCATTCCCAAAGACCCGATTTCGATCCCGGAACTATTTACGGTCCCTGGCAACCTTTTCATAGGTATAAACATTATATCACAATCAAAATCACACATCAAGAATTAACATGGACAAATAACCACAATTGCTTAAATGTAAACCCCACCTCGAAATCTTGAAAACTTTCTTGGAAATTGAACAATTGTAATGTTACCGTAATTCACACTTTGCCCGCGATCTCGTCTAACAAGAACAAAATTAATTTAATTTAAGATACTAAGTCTAATTAAAACTTTAAAACTTTTAGGGACTTAATTGAAAAGTATTAAAACCGAAATTTAAAAGTTTAAAGGCTGAATATAAACTTTTGGAATTTTGTGGGCTAATTTAAAAGTTACTAAACCTTAGGGACTGAATTAAACAATTTCCAAAACTTCGGAATTGAAATAATAACCTTTTAAAACTTTGGGGCTAAATTGGATAACTTTTAAAAACTAGGGTTTAAGGGTAAATTCTCAAACTTGAAACCTATACAAAAAAACGTATCTATCTCTCTCTCTCTCACACGCGACTTCAGAGCAGGGAGAAGAGGAGGAGCCGACGACGGGGAGAGGTGGTGGAAGAGGGTGAACTCCGGCCAAAAATCAGGGGTGTCGCCGTCGCGAGGTAGCGCCGGCGGTGGGGGTCGTTTGGGGGTCTTTTGAATGTCGACCGAGGCCAAAAACCGAGCCAATAGTTCGGATTCCTTAGGCGTTTCAGACGGGAATCCGGCCAAAAAGGAGTTTAGGATTGAGGTAAGTGGTTGGCTTTATTATCTCTTGGTTTTGTGGTTGAATTTTTGGGTTGATATGGATGAAAATGGGGGTCGATTTGGGAAAACGGAGCTGCCGTTTTTGGGTGGTTGCGATGCGGTATGAGGAGGTGGTGGTGGTGGTGGTGGTGGCTCGTTGGTGGTCCGACTGTGGGATGGCGATGTAGTTTGCAGTTTGGTGGTGGTGTTCGGAAAACTGGGGTGTGATTGGCGTTGGTGGCTGCAACTCGTGCGTGGTTGCAGTTGAATCAACTGTGTGTGTTTGTGAAATTTACATTGGACAGAGGCAAATTGATGGAGATGATGATCCCTTACCTAGGCTGCTGAAGTTGCTGGGTTGAGGAATGCCGTGTGTGGAGGTGCTGTGAGGCGTGGTGAAGGAAACTTCCGTGGGAGTTGAGGGAAGAATGATGGTGAACAGTGAATGTAGGGCACAGAAATCGAGATGGTAATTTGGGCCTAGAATTTGGGTTGGAACAATTTTTGGGCCAATTGGATTTAATAAAATTGGGCTAAAAGATAAAATTTGGACTTAATGAAATTGGAATCTAAATAGAATATCGGACATTAAAATTGGATTTAAATCGATAAGGATTTGATACTTTTAAAATGTCCGAGATTGAACTCGATAAATAAATATTGAATTTTAAGATTAAAATCGTTTTGAAATCTTATATTAAATGTTTTGC
Organism: Osmanthus fragrans; assembly: GCA_019395295.1. NCBI lineage: Eukaryota > Viridiplantae > Streptophyta > Magnoliopsida > Lamiales > Oleaceae > Osmanthus > Osmanthus fragrans. The sequence goes on along the minus strand of CM033348.1, from coordinate 12,265,750 downwards.
TAGATAATTCGACGGACGTAAAATAAATTCTAAAACTTGATGGAAATGTCGTAGCGACACACTTTAAGTTATAAAATTGCACTTTAAAAATTCGAGTCGCTACATCTATCATGGCAAGCAAGAAGCATATCATCAACATATAAGAGTAAGTAAATGGAGTCAGGTCCTCCTGACCCTTTGAAATAGAGACATGAATCAAAGTTACTTTTAGAGAAGCCCAAATTTTGAACATATGAACTAAACCTCGTAAACCATTGTCTAGGAGCCTGTTTTAGACCATAGAGGGATTTCTTCAAAAGATAGACTTTTTCAGATTTAGAATCTAGTTAAAAACCCTCAGGCTGAGTCATATAAATGGTTTCATCATTGTCACCATTTAAAAATGCAGTTTTCACATCAAGATGGTCTAATTCCTAATTGAAATGAGCAGATAAAGGAAAAAGGATTGTGATTGAACTATATTTGGCAACAGGTGAAAATATTTCATTATAGTCAATCTCCTCTCTTTCAGTAAACTCTTTGGCCACCAATATGGCCTTATATCTTTTTCCTTCAGTATTAGGTTCACATTCTTTTACTTTGTAAACCTACTTACAATCAATAACCTTCTGATCCTTAGGTCTACTAACTAAGATCCATGTTTTATTTTTTATTAAGGAGTCAATTTCTTCCTTCATGGCTTCCATCCAAAATTTAGACTCCTTGCAGTTAGTGGCTTCTTCAAAAGTCGTGGGTTCAGAATTAACATATTCAAATTCGGAGTAGAGAGTAACAAATTCATCAGTGTTAATTCTGGTAGAAGGGAACCTATTTCTTCTATCTCTTTCTCTGACTAGCTGATAGTCAGAAAGATTATTGGTCTGAATTTCTTGTTTGGATTCATATTGTGATTGATCTGTTTCAGATTGAGTAGTCTCCACCTCAATCAGATCAATAGGTTCAGCAGAATTCTCTCCATTTCTTTCTAGAACAGTTTCTTTAACAATGGTAGATTCATAATTTTTCTGACTTTCAGAATCATTACGAGGGAACACATCCTTATTGAAGACAACATTTATGCTAATGATGACTTTGAAACCATGTTGTTCTTTTACACAAAGTTTGCACCCCTTAGTTTCCTCACCATAACCTAGAAAAACACATTTTAAGGATCTAGGTTCAAGCTTGCCCTCATTTTGGTGTGAGTAGGCTGCACATCCAAACACTTTAAGTTTGGAATAATTTAGGGACTTTCCAGACCATAGTGATTCAAGGATTTGAAAATTAATAGCACTAGATGGGAGGATGTTTATCAAATGTGGCAGTTTTTAAGGTTTCACCTAAAACAGTTTTGGCAGACCAGAACTCAACAACATACACCTCACTTTTTCAAGTAAAGTTCTATTCATTCTCTTAGCAACTCCATTTTTCTGAGGAGTGTATGTTATTGTTCTATGTCTTAAAATACCATATTATTTAGTATTTACAAGAAAAAAAAATTTCGTGTTACAGATTTCCAGCCCATTAACTATTCTAAGTGCTTTGATTTTCAATCATCAACTTCCAGTGTTTAAAATTTTGAAAAGTGTCAGATTTGGTTCTTAAAAGAAGTATCCAGATATTTCTAGAAAAATCATCTACAATCAGTAGGTAAAATCTAAATCCATTTAATGTGCTTATAGATGTTGGACCCCAAGGTTAGCATGTAAGTAATCAAGTATGTAGTTGGATTTATGAATTTCAGTTTTGAAAGGCATTTTATTTTGTTTTCCAATGATACATTCTTCACAAAATTTCAAACTTTTGATGTTATCTTTTCCAAAAAATCCCAATTTGTTAAGAATCATTCATCCATTTTCACTAACATGTCCAAGTCTCTTATGCCAGATTAAAGATTTATCGTTTGAGGACAGAATAGCAGCTGATAAATTTCCAACTAATGGTTCAGCTTGGAGTGTATAGATTCCATTTGTCTTGGATGAGGAAATTATTTCTTTTGAATTGAAATTTACTTTAGTAAATCCTTTATGGATTTTAATTTCAAATTCATCATCCAATTTACCCAAGGAAATCAAAGTTCTTTGAAAATCAGGAACACATCTTGTTAGGGGCAATTTAAGAATATGACTGTTTTCAAGTAAGAGGTTAATTTTACCAATACCTTTTATCTTACAGGTCATATCATTCCCCATTTAAACATGACCACCATTCAGATCATTAAATTCAGTGAACCATTCTTTAATAGGACACATATGGAAAGAACAACCAGAATTAGGAACCCATTCTTTTGGGTTTCTTTTAATTGAATTAACAAGGACTACACTTTGTACTTCAGACTCTTGTTTGCAGGCAATAGCAGCTGACAAATCAACTTCAAACTTGCCTTTCATATTAGATGCTTTCTTTAAGCAATCTTTTATAAGGTGTCCAATTTTACCACAATAATAGAATTTCCTGTTTTGATCTTTGGATTTTGGTTTACTCTTGTTCTTATTTCTAAATTTGGAAGTTTGAAACTTCCATCTCTTTTGAGAGTTAAAGTTGTATTTATTTCTCTTTTTGTTTTGGTTTAGCTTCTCTTTGATGTTTAAACCTTCCCCAAATTTAGGATTCTTGAATTCAGATTTTAATTCAAGTTCCTTGTTTTTCAATGCTGATGTTATAATATCAATAGTAAGTTCCTATCTTCCATACTATAGAGCATTTCTAAGTTCTCTGTATTTATCACCAAGTGCATTTAACAGAGCCACAGCTTGTTGATCATCAGATAGTTTCTCATCAAATTAGCCAAATCTTGAATTAGTTTAGTGAATTTATCAATGTTCTCTTCAAGAGTGGAAGAGGTATCAAATTTGAAATTATAGAATTGCTTAAGGAGATAACATTTATTTGGCATTGTCTTGGTCAAATAAATGGATTCTAACTTAGTCCATAAGGCTACAGTAGTAGTAGTTTTCCCAACCTTTCTAATTTACACTATCAGATAAATGCAAAAAGACAGAACTCCGAGCAATCTCATCTAACTCTTGTCTCCTATAGGTACTAATTTCAGTACCCCATGTGTCATCAATAGCACCAGCACACCTCTGTTGAAGTAATAGAGCCCTAATCTTTCTCCAAACTTCTACTTCAAATTTGTGTGCAGTTGACATGACAGTATATAAAGTCACAAAATCAAGTTTGTGCAACACACATAGTGCAATTACACACTTTACAAAGCAAATTATACAATTAAGATAATTTAGAATTATGCAATAGTACAATGATCAACACATGCCATTATCAACAGAAAATTAATGGTCAATTTGACAAGTTGATGACCAGCAAATCCACTACTCCCTCAGATTCTCAGATCCTTATTGGAGATCTTGGACAAAGGTAAGCAATGGTAGGTCAATTGCCTTAATAACCAGATCAGAATTGAACAGAATCAATTTAATTTGACCGATTAAATGTAAAGAGTAGGAAGGATTATACCAGAGCTGAAAACCTTGAAGGTTTCAGTAAAGGAGCACACAAAAAAGAAACAAGAACCGGTTAAGAAAATTAGAAGTATGTACAGTTCCTCCACGAGTCACAGCAACTTAGTACAACTCACCAATGAGTCACAAGAACTAGCAGAACTCGAACTGAGTCAGTCCAACTCACCAGCACTCGGGACGAGTTTTAAGGAATTCACCAACTCAGTGGTGAGTCAAATCACCAACAAACTCAATATTAGTCTAAAAATCATCGGATCTGAAACATATCAGAAGTTTTTCTCTAAAAAACATTAACGAGTTAAAAGACTCGAAATAGTAGCTTTTTTAAATAAAATAAAAAAAGATTTAAAAAGCTCCAGATCTAAGAGATCCAACGAAGAGTTGAATCGAAGAATGATTTATCAGGAAAAAACTTCGAACAACTTTTTTTTAAAAAACCTTTAAAAACGTTTTAACTGAAAAACTGTAACTTAGGGTTTTAGAAAAACAAACCCTAACGCCTGAGTACCAAGAACATCAGGCTCTAATACCACTTGTTGGTCTCAATATCGATAAACAAGCATATAAACGCAATGGTTTGTATGAAACGAAAAATGCAGAAAGTTAAAACACAAAGATGTTTTTCACCTTTAGGCCCGAATGTTCATCCACAAAGGGCTAATCACCACGTTGAGCATCTACAAGTAGATATTACTTGATTCTACTAAGAAAATCACCAAGAAATAGTATAAGTGTTCGAAGAAATTAGAGATTTCTTCACTTTCGCTCGCCTATTTCAAATCACAAAGAATAGAAGAATAGAAGTAATCTATGCACTGCTCTCAAGGATTGTTTACTAAAAACAATTAGAAATCAACTCACAAATTAGAGAGATCACATTACAGATTCCAGATGAAGAAGAATAAAGAAAACCTTAAGTTCTCACCCCCAGAATGAACACTCAAACCGTAAAAAATGAAGAGGCAAATGGTGTTTATGCCAAGATCTAATCATCTCGATCGAACAGCCACCAATTCAGCAGATTAAGGGTCCATATCAAATAATATAAAACGGCCAAAGTCATATTACCAAAAACAGGGTTTTAGAACCAATTAAATGGATCAGACAGAACCACTAATCAACTGGCCCAAGTTCATACTGAAGGCCCAACAGATTTGAGCCCAATGAATAGTGAAGCACTGAGCCCAAAACTAACATGTGGCTTAACGGGCAAGTGGATTGAGTCAATTAGGATGGTTGAGGTTTGTGATGGCATCAAAAAATTGGTTGGCTGATCAACATCATGTAATGAAGCAATATGATTTTTTTTTTTCAATTTCTCTCTCTCTTGGTTTTGCGGGAACTAGCTATTAAAGAAGCACAAAACAAATTTTCTATTGCAACTACCTTTTTTATTTTTATTTTTGGGCTTTTGAAAAGGATTTTGGAGATTTGTGACTAGGGAAGGAGGCGTACTATTAGATATGATGACGACAGTTGCTATTGACTGGATTTGAATGGCTATTGCAAGCACTTTTTCTTACCCGCAACGTACACAGTAACAACTCTTTGGTCAGAGGAGAGCACATGAACAAGAACAAGATTGAAAAAAAAATGAAAGAGGAAGAGAAGAGAGAGAGTGAAAGAAAAGAGAGAATTTAGAGAATTTAAACATGAAATCAAGTGCTGGTTCGAGAAACTCAGAAAGTGTTTCTTTTTGCCTCAAAATGCGTCTAAGCATGATTCAAATACCTCCGGATTCGTGCATAGCCTATGTAAAACTAGTGTGGATCATGCCTTGACTCTTCGTGAACCAACTAGATGAATGATGACCTAGACTACTAGAAATGGATAGAAAACATGAAAATTTCTAAATGTACTGCATAAAGGGGAATAAATAAAAAGGTAGAAATGTTGGATTACCTTCCAACCAACGCTAGTTTATAGTCTATAGCTCGACTATACCGTGTTAGTTCGATTTTGGTGGTGCAAGATCAATGGTGGACTTCTCTTTGGAGAAATCACACTCCAATAGTGCTTCAACCGCTGTCCATTGACTATGAAGGTGCCCTTGGTTTCATGAGAAATTTCAACAGCCCCATATGAAAATAACTTCATGATAGTATAAGGACCAGACCACCTACACCTCAATTTTCCCGAAAATAGCTTGAGTCTAGAATTGAAAAACAGCACTTTCTACCCAACTTCAATCTCTCGCCTTTGAATAAGCATGTCATGAAACTTCTTTGTTTGCTTCTTGTAGAGTTTTGTATTCTCATAAGCCCCCAACCGAAATTCATCCATTTTGTTGAGCTGTAGCAACCACTTTTCACCCGCTGTTTGCAAATCCAAGTTTAACTGTCGAAGAGCCTAATATGTGCGATGCTCCAATTCTACTGGCAAGTGGCACGCTTTCCCAAAAACTAGACGGTAAGGTGACAGGACTATAAGTGTCTTGAATGTTGTTCTGTACGCCCACAAGGCATCGTCTAGCTTCTTGGACCAGTCTTTTCTTGAAAAACTTACTGTGACCTCAAGTATTCTTTTCAACTGCCAATTAGAGACTTCAACCTGATCGCTGATTTGAGGATGGTATGGTGTAGCTACTCGGTGTCTGACTCCATATTTCTGCTCAAACTAGCGATTGCAATTAAAAATTTTCCCCATCACTTATAATAGCCCTAGGTGTGCCATATCAAGTGAAAATGTATTTCTTTAAGAAACCGATCACCAAATTTGCATCATTTGTTGGTAAAGCTACCGCTTCCACCCATTTGGACACATAGTCAATTGCAACATGTATTGATTGGAGAATGAAGGAGGGAATGGACCCATGAAGTCAATCCCCCATACATCAAAAAGTTCCGCCTCTAGAATATTGTTCTGAGGCATCTCATTCCGTCTCGATATATTTCTCGTGCGTCAACCTATCACACCTCTTCACAAACTCAAAGGTGTCTCAAAACATTGTAGGCCGGTGAATCCCGACTGCAAAATCTTTGCTGATGTTTTACTTTCTTCTTCAGGCACACACCGTTCAATGTACAAAAGGCATTAAAATTTTGAAAAATAAGTTCATTGGTTAATTTTTCTTATAATTTTAGTTGTCGATCCAATTGGAATTACAGTAGTAATTTCTTCAATCCACATTAATGTTCTTATCTATATTATGAGTTCGATATCTTAATATCCCATCAATACATCTTAATCTCAAAATTTCTTTTGGCGATCAATTTGGCATTTCTACAACGTTTAGATTGTGAGTTTGATATCTTAATGTCTCATCAGTTGATCTTAATCTAATAATTTCTTTTGTCGATCTATTTCAATTGATACATTATTTTCTTCGGTCCACATCAGTATTACTATCTAGTTTATGAGTTGGATATCTTAATATCTCATCAGTTCATCATAATCTCATAATTTCTTTTGTCGATCCTCAGTGAAATCTTGGTAAACTTCCAGTCGATTAAAAATTATGTGTATTACTGGAGCCCAATAAGCATTAAAAAATTGAAAATAGGTTCATCAGTTAATTTTATTCCTATTATTTCTTTTAACAATCCATTTGGAATTGCTATAACAGTTTCTTCAATCCACTATTATTATCATGATTATGAGTTAGATATCTTAATATCTCATCATTTCATGTTAATCAAATAATTTCTTTTGTCGATCCATTTCGAATTGCTACATTACTTTCTTCAGTCCACATTAATATTATTATCTAGTTTATGAGTTGAATATCTTAATATCTCATTAGTTCATCATAATCTCATAAATTCTTTTGTCGATCCTCGGTGAAATCTTGGTTTCCAATCAATTAAAAATTATGTGTATTACTAGTGCAGAAAAGCATTAAACATTTGGAAAAAAAAAAAGTTCATTTGTTAATTTTATTTTGCAATCCATTTGGAATTGCAATAATAATTTATTCAATCCACATTAATGTTCTTATCTAGAGTGTGTTTGAGCCACATTATTTTGAAAGAATGTATTTTGGAATATTAGATTGATGGAGAATGTGATTAAAAATGAGGAAAATTTTTGAATTTGCGTATTATGTTATTTTATTGATGACTGTGTGATTGAAATGATGTCAAATCACTGTTTAAGATTGTATTTTTTTAAAGAATGCTGCTCAAATAGGGCCATAGATTATGAGTTGGATATCTTAATATATCATCAATACATCTTAATCTCAAAATTTCTTCAGTTGATCAATTTGGCATTGCTACAACATTTAGATTGTGAGTTGGATATCTTAATATCTCATCACTTGATCTTAATCTAATAATTGCTTTTGTCGATCAATTTCAAATTGCTACATTATTTTCTTCATTCCACATTAGTGTCATTATCTAGTTTATGAGTTGGATATCTTACTATCTCATGAGTTCATCATAATCTCATAATTTCTTTTGTCGATCCTCGGTCAAATCTTGGTAAACTTCCAGTAAATTAAAAATTATGTGTTTTACTGGAGCCCAATAAGCATTAAAAATTTGAAAAGTAGGTTCATCATTTAATTTTATTCCTATTATTTCTTTTGACAATCCATTTGGAATTGCTATAACATTTTCTTCAATCCACTTTATTATATTGATTATGAGTTAGATATCTTATTATCTCATCATTTCTTTTGTCAATCCATTTGGCATTGCTACAATATTTAGATTATTACTTGGATATCTTAATATCTTGTCTGTTCATCTTAATCTTATAATTTCTTTTGTCGATCCATTCGGAATTGGTAAAATATTTTCTTCAATCCACATTAATATTATATCTAGATTATGAGTTGGATAACTTAATATCTAATCAGTTCATCAAAATCTCAAAATTTCTTTTGTCGATCCTCCGTAAAATCTTGGTAAACTTCCAAACGATGAAATATTGTGTTTACTAGTGCACAAAATGTATTAAAATTTTTAAAAATAAGTTCATTGGTTAATTTTATTCTTATAATTTCATTTGTCGATCCATTTGGAATTGCAATAATATTTTTTTGAATCTACATTAATGTTATTATCTAGATTATGAGTTAGATATCTTAATATCCCATTAGTTCATCTTAATCTCAAAATTTATTTTGTCGATCCATTTCAAATTGCGACAATATTTTCTGCAATCCATTTTAATATTATTATCTAGATTATGAGTACAATATCTTAATATCTCAACAGTGCTTCACAATCTCATAATTTTTCTTGTCGATCCTCCATGTAATCCTAGTAAACTTCCAATCGATTAAAAGTTGTGTATTACCAGTGTACAAAAAGCATTAAAATTTTGAAAAATATGTTCATCAGTTAATTTTATTATTTTAATTTCATTTGTCAATCCATTTTGAATTGCTATAATATTTTCTTTAATCCACATTAATGTTATTATCTAAATCACATCTTAATTCCTCGTCATTTCATCTTAATCTCACAATTTCTTTTTTCGATCCATTAGGAATTGCTACAATATTCAAAATGCCAATCTTTTCTTTCATATTGGGAGAAATACGATCGGTAGGGGCTAATTCAAACTCATCATTCCACTTTAACATTATTATCCAGATTATGAGTTGGATATGTTAATATCTCATCAATTCAACATAATTTCATAATTTATCTTGTCTATCCTCCGTGAAATTTTGGTAAACTTCCAATCGATTAAAAATTATGTGTATTACTAGCGCAGAAAAGGCATTAAAATTTTGAAAAATACATTTATAAGTTAAATTTATTCTGATAATTTCATTTCTCAATCGATTTGGAATTGCTATAACATTTCCTCAATCCACATTAACGTTATTGTCTAGATTATGAGTTGGATATCTTAATATCTCATGAGATCATCTTAATCTCATAATTTTTTGTCTATCCATTTTGAATTGCCACAATATTTTCTTCGATCCACATTAATATTATTATCCAGATTATGAGTTGGATATCTTAATTTCTCACTAGTTCATCATAATCTCATAATTTCTTTTCTCGGCCCTCCGTGAAATCATGGTAAACTTCCGATCGATTAAAAATTATGTGTATTACTAGTGCACAAAAACAATTAAAGTTTTGAAAATGTCAATCCATTTGGAATTGCTATAACAATTTCTTGAAAACACATTATGTAGAGGCCCAAATCTTTTCTATAAAGCTAGGCCCATAATTGTGTGATTAACTTCACATTAGGCCCAATAAAGGAAATATAAGCCCAAAAGATAGTCCAATACATGTTTAAAGGTAAAATGATGTTTATAAAGTATTTTCTTAAAAACGATTTGATGAAGATTGGACGGAATGCAAAGTATTTCATTTTATGGTTAAAATTATACTTCAAATATTTTTAGTCTCCTTTGAGACCCATTTTCGATATAGAAAACATTCTAATTTGAAAATGATATCTGAATAAAAGTTGTAGCTCTTTGAGTTATCTTTCCAACACACTTTGAATCACCTCAATCGGATATCGGGAGAAAAGGTTATGATTGAAATACCAAAAGCTGTGCAATACCAACCGGACAACCGGTCGACCGGAGCAACTAACCGGTCGACCGGAAAAGCAGAAAACCCACGATTTTTTTGAATTAATGGCCACTACTTGCACTACTTAATTACCCTATTTAATATGACCTTTCACCCACCCCAAACCTCACCTATAAATACCCTCTTCACTCATTTGATTTTTCACACCAAAAGCACTTTCAATTTGCTTTCAAAAGTTGAGAGAAAAATAGAGAGTTTGGGAGAGAAAAGGAATGTGGTTTTTCAAAGTGTTTTCCAGAAGTTTTAAGTGTGGGCAAAAATATTCTGCAAGAAGGTTTTTGTGGTTTCAAAAGGTTTTAAACAACAAAGGAAGGTCCAAACGTCCAAGCTTCGTCAAAGTTTTGAAGTTTATCCAAAGTTTTTCAAAGTTCGTCAAGCATCAAATCAAGGTAGGTAGAGGTGCATAAAGTTGTTATACGTGTTTAAGTTATAATTTTCTAGCAAGTAATGTTCTATGTTAAAGGCTAATGTTGTGTGTCAAATGGTATCGTCGGTTCGACATGTGCCTTTCATGTCAAATGGTTCCGTCGGTGCGGCATACATTTAAAGGTTAATGTTGTGTGGCAAATGGTATCTTCGGTTCGGCATGCACCTTTCATGTCAAATGGTTCCGTTGGTACGGCATACATTTTCATGTCAAATGGTACCTCCGGGTACGGCATATTTTATGGAAGTTCTAATGTTAATTGTTATGAAATGCTTAGCTTAATCACGATTGCACCTATGACGCCTATTGAGTTTTCAACTCACGGGTTTCTACCCTATATCTACAGATTAAATGTTGATGCACCGGGTTGGATGATGGAAGAGATGGAAGGAGATGCAATAAGCCTATGGGAACCCGGTGAACAAGTAATTTAGATTTAAAGTCTTTAATGTTTCAAATGTTATTTCCAACGTTATTTCTTTTGAGTAGCTTGAACAAGTCATGATTTCATCAAATAAATTATATTTCGTGATTTTGGAAAGTTATAAAGTTATTTAATCCAATATCTTTCAAAAAGAATGTTTGTTAAGATTTAAGCTTCCGCTAAGATATGTACACTTGTTACTAAACCACCGGTTAAGTTAAGTAAAGTAAGTAGCGTCCCGGTCCACTAGGGGTTGGGGCGTTACACATTAATGTCATTGTCTAGACTACGAGTTGAAAATCTTATTATCTCACTAGTTCATTTTTATCTCATAATTTCTTTTGTCGATCCATTTGGAATTGCTACAATATTTTCTTCAATTCACAATAACATCTCATCAGTTCATCATATTCTCATAATTTCTATTTTCGATCCTCTATGAAATCCGGGTAAAATTCCAAACAATTAAAAATTATGTGTATTACTAGTGCACAAATAGAAAAAAAAAATTGAAAAATATTCGTACAATTTCATTTGTCAATCCTTTTGGAATTGCTATAACATTTTCTTCAATCCACATTAACGCTATTATCTGGATTATGAGTTGGATAACTTAATATCTCATCAGTTTATCATAATCTCAAACTTTTTTTGTCGATCCATTTGGCATTGCTACAATATTTAGATTATGACTTGGATATCTTAATAAAACATCATTTCATCTTAATCTCATAATTTCTTTGGTCGATCGAATTGGAATTGGTACAATATTTTCTTCAATCCACAATAATAATATTATCTGAATTACGAGTTGTATATCTTCATATCTAATTAGTTCATCAAAATCTCATAATTTCTTTTGTTGTTCCTTCATGAAATCTTGATAAACTGCCTATCGAGTAAAAATTGTGTATTACAAATGCACAAAAAGCATTAAAATTTTGAAAAATAAGTTCATGAGTTAATTTTATTCTTATAATTTCATTTGTCAATCCTTTTGGAATCGATATTACATTTTCTTCAATCAACATTAATCTTATTATCTAGTTTATGAGTTGGATATCTTAATATCTCATTAGTTCACCTTAATCTCGTTATTTCTTTTGTCGATCCTCTGTGAAATCTTGGTAAATTTCCAATCGATTGAAAATAAGGTATTGTTGCAATTTTTCTTATCGCAAGTGTACGATATCGAACAAGTAATAAAGTAGATCTAAGAGTCTAGATAATCATTCTCACGAGAACTATACTCTAATACCTAACCTATTTAATTCCAACTTCTATTTGATGAAAATAAACAAGAATTTTGTATGTTGAAGTTCTTAATCTAAAAAAAACGTAAAATTAAATGTGATGCGCACACGATTGATATTGAGTTTAAACAATGAAGAGAATGTTAGGGCAAAACATATCACCTATTTGATCATCTTTATGTCTTAAATCAAGATTCACAATCTAATGTAGTATTCGGTCAATTTTTCTTAATGTATTTGTAACGCCTCAAATTTTATTGACTTAAATTTTGGGGTGTTACCGATACCATTTCATAATCGTACTTGCAGCGAAAATATTTAACTGAAATTTTAAACTCTTAATCTATCTGAACATTTAAATATTGAATTAAACAAATATAGTCACGAAATTTAGAACATTTAATGTAAAATAAAGAAAACACAAAACATCATGACAAAATTCATACCGAATATTTTCTTGAAAATTTTACTTGACAACCCGCACCCCTTTCAGCCACCATCCACATTGACCGATCTAATCTGAAAATGTTAAACATTTGAAGGAATGAGTAATTTAAACTCAGTAAGATATGTGCGTCCAAAACAATATAATAATCTTTTAAAAGTAAATTTACAACATTCCATACCATTATTTCATCAACAGCAATCGGAGATCAATCGAATGCTCTAACACATTTCTGTGCAACATTTGAGAAAATCCGGAGGAGATATCACATTTCATTTCATTGAGACCTGTATGTCAATTAACATTTCATGAAATAAATTACATAAAAGAAATCATAATATTACTTAGACATATCAACTTACACATAGTATCCTACCTTGACTAGACCAATGAAAAATGTTGCAAGATTTTTTTGAAAATACGGTTTGCACTCTCTTCACTCAAAATAAAACTGTGAATATGAATATTTGTGGTGAGAATTCTTTGGATGTAATGGGGATATTTATAGGGTCCGTATCTAGTATTAAAATTTTAATTTTGGTATGATTGAAATAAATGTGCCATTTTTCCACAAGTTCACCATTTATATTTATTCAAATCAAAGAATGATTTGCTTGTACCAATATAAAATATCAACGTGGCTTTGACACCTTATTAAAAACAACATTCAACTTTATCAAATTCATAATTACCTATTCTATTAAATTAAAATACACGTGTCCATAAAATCACACAATTCAAAACCCAACCATATCTATAATTCCGGACACATATTTCTATGTAATGGCTTAAAGTTACTCAGTATTTCTATTTTATAAATGCATACGTCTTCAACTAAAGAAAAACCAACTTAGTTAATTCTAATAAAAGAATTTGACTCTTTTGGTGGCACAAAATCAAGATGTACAGTGTACTATGCAAAGGAAGTCTCTATAAAATAATATATTGTATTAATCATTCAAGACTAAAGTTACTATCAATCAAATCATGACCGATTAAGAAAGATATAAAGATATATATACACACAAAATAGTTCACGTGGAATTTAGAGGAAATTAAATCAATATTAATATAATTAATTATTAATTTAGGTAATATCTTTCAACTTCAATAACGTGGACATAACTTATTTGAAATAATTATTTTTGAAAAACATCTTTTGAAACAAAAAACTAGAAAATACATTTGGTTTGAAATTTTGAAAAATTGTTTCATAACATTTAATACCAAGAAATTTGATTATTCAGTAAAAATAGAGCAATTTTATGTTAATATATTATCAAGTAATATATATATTGTCAAGTTGGTGAAATCTTACAATATTTTTTTTCTTTCTATGAAAGAAAAATTAAAATAAATAATAAATTGAGTTCAAAACATAAGAAATAAAAAAAAATTAATTACATGGACCGAGTATATTTTTATTTGTGTTATTTTAAATAATATTAGAATTTTTATTTTTGGAATTTTTATGTTTTGAGTGTTTTCAGAATTTTCACTAAACACATTTAAACTGTCAAAATTGTATTTTGAGTTTTATATAATAAATTTATCTCTTTTCAAAAATACCACACCAAACACGTTTTCAGTGTTTTGTAAAATTGAAAACTAAAACATTATGATTTGGTCCTCGACGGGTACTTGTGGATTTAAGGGTGCGAGAAGAAGGACACCGTTTTGCTGATCAAATTGCTAGCTCCTACAAAATTAATGTTAAAAAGATTGAAAATATCAACCATTCCTCGGAGTGGGAGGATAGTACTTGTCCCGTAAAATCTGTACCGTGGATTGGTTATTGTGTGTGTTGGGTTTTGATACCCAATAAATCTCATGCTATGATATAAAGTCGGAATATAACTTCACAAACCTCAGCCAATGGTGAATTAATTACCAACAACCAAGTCCAAATGTTCAACCCAGTCCATATATATTACCTCCTGGATGGTATTGAATCTTGACCCATTTAACCTTATTGACACGTCCAAAAGAGGGTCAAAATAATATTCCTTACTTTTATGAAATTTGTCGTTCAAGTAGTAATGCGGTAAGTAAGGGTCATTCCCGCAGAGGATTGTTTTCAATTACGCCAATTACAATAAGAAAGTAAAAATGTGCAAATAAGTAAATGGGGGGAGGTTTGGTTGTTTAACTAATGAAGCGATAAACTGAAAATATAAAAGATGAAAATGACAAAGAACACAAGGAAATGAAAATGTGATCGAGGGATATTTCTTCACCGCTAGAATGATTTTTCTTTCAATGTTCGCAAAAGATTTTCATCTCAAGATCAACAACAATTCGAGAACAATCACAAGCTCGATTACCTCAAACTCTCCTTACATTTTAGTTGAATAAAACAAGCTCTTTACCCAACCCTATTCATTAAACAACTTAGGATAACCTCGCTAGATTTAATTTAACAAAAGCATTAACACAAGAAAGTTGAATTGAGTTAAGTGCAAACTCGCAAGCTTGGTTTACTAACTTAAGTGATAATCCACCTATATTTAATAGAAAATTCCTCATAATCCATTAAAATATAGTTGCTACTAGGGTTTGGTCAAATTAGCAATTACGGACTAAAAATTCCCAAATTAGCAAATATCGAAACAACCCAATCATCTAGTTGGCCTGCTAAATAACCGAGAAGAACAATAAACGTAATAAACACAATGGATTAACCACATCAATCTCAAGAATTTTAAAGCACAAATCGATTAAATTATCATTCTAGGGTTCCAAAATAACCCCCAATCACATACAAGTTAACTATCCATAAATCGATTCACAAATAGCTAACAAAATATTACCACACAATGATAAAAATGAGATTAAAGATGAGAAAGGGCTTATTGAAGGAGATGTGGCCTTCTTCATCAATGGAGTCTTCTTCTTCATCTTCCCATTTCCACCATTGTTGTAGAAAGTGAAGCTCCCAAGTTTTCTCTCATTTTTGTGGTTAGCTCCTCCCTTCTTTTCTTGCCCTAGAAGTGGTCTTCAAGTAGTATTTATATTGTAGGAAGGAAAGGAGATAAGTTGGGTCAAAAATAAGCCAAAAACGGGTCAAAAATCGAGTTTCTCGCTCCCGGGCGCGGCGCCGCGTGAGTGGCTCTACGGCGCCCATGCCTGAAGCTTGGGCACTGCGTCGCCGCTACAGTAGCGCCGCGGCGCTATAGTAAAATAAATATATATATATATATATATATATATATATATATATTTTTTTTTTTTTTTTAAGAATCGAAACTCAATTCCTCTTTTTTGCACTTTTGAACTTTTCTTCATTTCTTCCGTTTTCTTCTCCAAATTGGGATTTAGCATTAAAATACCTACAAAATAGAATAAACTATATTAGGTAGCAAAATCTTAATGAAAACTCACAAATATCTAAATTTAACGGCCCAAATAAGTGCGAAAACCTGCACTTATCACTTATTATTGGTCCAACTAAAGCCTAACCTAACAATATATATATATCAAGTCGTGTGTGTGATTTGTATGTAAAAGAAAAGACCATGGCTGCCCATTGAGTGTGGAAAATGACTGCTTGCTATTGTGCCAAAACTGGAGACTTCCTCCTCCATTTTTGGTCCTCTCTTGTACCTCTTTCATTGGTTTTTCTTCTTGCCTTTATGGCTACAAATCATCACAATTATCTTTTTTGTGGGTGAGATTGAGAAGTAATCGAGGTGAATAAATTGATTGTTGGTTGGAGCTGTTTGGATTGGTTGTTTAGCAGAGAAAGGTAAATTATGTTTCTTGTTGTGATGCCTTGGTAGCTGAACTCTGTCTCTTGTTGTGATGCCTTGAGCCCGTTCTTCTTTAGGCTATCTTTGAAGCCTTTGAGGGAATGGAATAGGCGGTATATAAGTTCGAACAAGGGTAGTAGGCTTGATTGATGGTCCCTCAATAATTGCATGATTCATAGCTTAAATTGCTAATACCTGTTTTCTTAGGTTCTTTTCAATGTCGCTTGTCAGGGTACTTTGTGTTCTATTGGCCAATGCAACTACTAATGTCCCATCTTATTTTCCAAATTTTGGATAGAGGCTTACTAGTTCATGATTACATCCTCAATCTTGGTGATGTATTTAGCAAGTAGATCCTCCAAATATGACCTCTGCTCCTGTTGCTGCTGAAATTCTTTTGGGGTACCCTGAATTTGATATCTGTGTCTAGGATTATTAACCCATGAGAAGGTCAGATGCTTCCTCCAACCTGGATTGTAGGTGTTGGAGTAAGGATTATTTTGTTGTCTCTGAAAGTTCTGTGCATAATTGACCTCCTCAGGCTGATAAAGATGCCTGGAGGCTAAAGAACATCATTTAGTAATATGATTAGCCCCACAGTCTCCCGCATACTGGTGCTAGTTAGTACACTATGCTCACATTATGAGTTAGTTTGTCCAACTTTTTTGTTAGTACTTCCGAATGGGCTGCCATTGTTGTTGTCACATCTATATTGTGAATTCCCATTGTTTTCCTTGGCATTTTCCTGTCTATAGGTCAAATGGACTGATTTCTATAGTTTTCTCAAAAAGTTCTAAAGCATTGTCCAAGGGAATATCCAAGATTGACCCTCCTACTGAAGCATCGACTATGTTGTGAAATTTAGGTCTCAAGCTTGAATAAAATATATAGATCTTTGAGTCTTTAGAAATGTTCGAATTAGGACACTTTCTGAAATAATATGTAAATATTTTGTATGCTTCTGGATAGCTCTCGAGATCTCTTTGCATAAAAATATGGACTTCATTTCTGATCTGATAGACTTGAGAAGGCAGGAAGAATCTCAAAGTGAATTTCTGCACCATGTCATTCCATGAAACGATATTCCCAGGATTTAGTGAATTTAGCCATTCTTGTGTGCCTTCCTTTAAGGTGTGAGGGAATAGACGCGGTCAAAAAGCATTAACAGACATGCCTTCATGACTGATCATATCGCAAAGTATTAAGAAGACCTGAACATGTTTATGAGGATTTTCAATTGATCTTCCAGAGAACCTAACGTCCTGATGATTTTGAAACAAATTGATGACATCTGGTCGATTGTGGAAGTTGGTCTGCCCAAAAGGTGGATATATAATAGTCGATCTCACAGGATTTGGGACGGGATTCACATAATTCTTAGGAGCTTCTTTACAGTTGGCAGCTGCTCTTGACATATCTTGTTGTTCTGACGGATTTGGAGGTAACTGAATTTGATTTTGATTTTGATTTTTTGTCATTTTTCTAGTTTCCTCCGTTCCCGTCTTCGTTATCTGAAAATTCTTTTGATTCCGGGATTTAATAGTAGGAGCTCGATTTTCTCCAGAATCTTGTATAATTTACCATAAAAATAGAGATAATGTGTGTAATTAATATCCTAAAACAACGTAAAAGAAAATTCAAATTCTATATAAATTAATAAACTCAAATTAAATACTTTATTCAGCCAAAAACATGTTCGTGCGAAACCCATAAGCCTACGAGATCGTTGGCAAGTAACATATTTGAGTAAGTTATGTATATCGTCCCACAAAGAATAAATTTCAATTCAAGTTTATTAGTTAGTATGAAATTCGAATCGTGTAAATTTTAGTTTTGCTAAATTAATCTAAAAAAGCAATAAAATTTTTGTTTTTATCAAATAATGGATAATTGTATTGGATATAGAATCCGTCTATTTTTATCTATTTCAATTCTTGATTTGTAATCTAGTTTCGTTCTTGCATTCATGTCAATTGATAAAAGCTAATGTATGTAACTTTCTTTTTTCGAGATAAATTAATTATATCCTAACCACGACCAGAATCTATTCCTAGTCTGAATTCGAATGGTTAAAACGCATTAAATATTAGATTATTTATATGATTACACACGTTATAAACGTGATTCCTAACATCTATTGCACATATATTAAATTTGTCACCTTCTAAATTTATTGTGAGTCTCCCAACACTACAACAAACAACCAATTATCTAATTGTGGTCAAACAATTAAATAATACAATGGATTTGTAAATTTAATCAAGAAACACAAGAAATACTAAACTACTAGTCTTGACTTAGGGGGGGGAAAACAAATAGAGTTTATCTCTATCCAATACAAAGGCGAATCCATCCTAGCATATTAATATATAAATTACAAGAAGAATAATAGAAAAATATCACTTGAATCATGAAATAATTCAAAAGATATTGATTTTCAAGTCCAAGATTGAATTCTTTAGAATCTTGATGTAATTGAGCTTCAATTCCTTGCTAGGGTTTGATCTTTTTTCTCAAAATATAGTAATTGGTCTATTGTTCTTGATGAATTTAATGATAATATTGTGAATGAAGAAGCAAGAGAAGGCATTTTTTTTTTCAATGTATCTCTTTTTATAAGAGCCAAAAAATATGTCAAAATCACATTTAATTTGGGTCTCAAAAGAGTTTGAATCGTGAAAGGAACTACTAATTCATTTGCCAAAAAATCCCGCGAGCGCACATGTACGCCCATCATGCTTGTGCCATTGAACTATATGGTTCTCGGTTCATGAAATTTGTGTCTCTTGCGCGTCATGAATGGCCCACGCGCGCACCATTTTGCTCACTATTGTCCTTGAGCAACTTTCTGTATTTTGATCATAACTTTCTCTCCCGATGTTCAATTGAGGTGATTCAAAGCGAGTTGAAAAGCCAACTCAAAGAGCTACAATTACTCTAGAAATACAATTTTCCAATTGAAACGTTTGCTATCCATTGAGGCCAAAATTTTGGAGCATAAGTTCTTCGATTAGAAATTGATTTGTAAAAATTCTTCAACTCTATTTCACTCATTTGACCTCCAATTGCATCCAATTGATACTATATGATTTTCAATCATTATTTCATGGTCTGAATCAACTATTGAATATTTACACTTTGGTCCATAAACTTTGATTTTTTTTACCCATTTTTCGTTCACTTCTTCCAATTCCACCAATTTGCATTGAGTTCAACCTAACAAACATAATTAATAAATAATTAAGGTATAACTTATACAAATCACTAAAAAATACTCCAATTTAACAATCAAGATAAGTGTACAAAATACACTTATCAATATCTTCAATTTAACTAATGAATATCCTTGTGAAGATGGTTGGATCAAATAATTGGTTGCTTAGACCCTTAATCGGGCCTAATGGGCTCCCTCCGAGAATTGCACTGCTCTTAATATAATTAAAAGGGGGAAATTACACCCAAACATTTTTTTGTGCAACTTACAAAAATACCCTTAAAATTAGGGATTTTTTGAAAAATCATATGAAAAAAAATTTTAAATAAAATATTGTGTAAAATCAAAAGTGACACAATGTCACTTTTTTTTTTAATAGAAATTGTCACTTTTTAAAAAAAGATGTGACACAATATTACTTTTAAAAGTTTAGTATTGCTTTTATATTAAAAAATGAAATACAATCTCACTTTTATTTTTTTAAAAATGATGTTTATCACTAAAAAAAAGTGATAGAAATTTCAAGAAACCGATTGAAAAAGTGACAAACACTAAAAAAAAATGACAAAAATCCAAAAAAGTGACAAAAAAAAATTAAAAAAAAGTTACATAGAAAATAAAAAAGTGACAAACACTAAAATAACAAAATGAAAAAGTCAAAAAAGTGATACAAATTCAAAAAAAGCGACAAACAATCAATGTCACTTTTTTATTAAAAAATGACATAAAATGTCTTTTTTTTTTTTAAAAAAAGCAACGTTTGTTATTTAAAAGTGACATTGACTTTTATTTTAAAAAATGTGGTGTTTGTTACTAAAAAAGTGATAGAAATTCAAGAAAATGATAGCAAAATAAAAATAAAAATGACAAAACACTGAAAAAAAATAATAACAGAATTTAAAAAAATAAAATAACAATGTAACCTTTTTTTAGTTAAATGTCACTTTTTTTTATTAAAAAGTTATTTACAATGTCAGTTTTATTAAAAATGTGATGTTTGTCATTCAAAAAAGTGACAAAAAATTTCTTAAAAAAATGATAGAAAAAAGAAGTAAAAATTCTTTGTGTAAAATTAAGTATCACTTTTTAATTATTAAAAAGTGATGTTTGTCACTTAAAAAAGTGACAAATTTAATAAAAGGTACCAAACCATAAATATATATATATATATAGTTTGCCCTTTCCGAAAACATGATTATTCTGCTATAATATGGCCATATTGATTCCGCATAGTCCAAGTTCTTTTCCAATAACTAGCCCCCAGATTTTTAATTTTCTCCTCCTTTTATGGGTCCCAATTTCATAATACAAAACATCCTAGGGTAAAATCATTTGAACACCATGATGTTACTCTGTGATCCTCTCACATGTTGAGGCAGTCCATATGAATTAAAAAATTGTGCCCCCTCATTTGTGAGGAGGCTGTCACCCTTTCTGTACATAAAAGTGGACAGCAAGCATGATTCACGTCCTATACTCTTTAGAATGCAACAACTTCTGGTAAATTAAAAAAAGCTGCGAAATCGGCTAAATCTAGAGTGGTCAACAAATTTTTTTTTTTTTTTTTTTTTTTTCATTCATTTTTGGCATGATTTCCCATAGGCCTAGGCATGGTCCGGTTCGGTTCGGTTCTGAACAGGACCGAATCGAACAAAAAAAATTCAGGTATTTAGTAAATAGAACTGTCGGAGTGCAAATATAATTATGGAACCGTTCGGATTCGGTTCCATTCTATTCGGTTCCATACTGTAATTAAATTTTTTAATATTTATAATAACACTACATAAATACAATTACTGACAGTCTAATACGTTCAATTTTAGCTTTTACAAATTAACGTTATACAATTTAATAACATATAAATAACAAGTTGTCGAATAAAATTAATTTATCAATGTATACAAATACCAAAAAATAGATACTAATACTAAACAATCGGTGATCCATATCAATAATTGCTTTGCTTCAAACCTTCAAGTCTACATAAAAAAATGAAATATAAATTAGAAGTCATAGAGATAAAATATTCTGAAGTATTGCTAATACTTACCAACTATTTGATTTATCCATCAGTTGCTTGATGATCGCCACCAAAGGGGAGTCAAAAATAAATTCCTTATTTCGCTACAAATGTCGTTCGAAAAGTATAATGCAAGCAATGGTCATTACCCGCAGAGGATTGGTTCAATTATGTTAATTGCGCAAATAAAAATAAATGGCAAAAGCACCCGTTTTGATTCATTCGCCAAACTAAAGGACATAACAAATTAAAATGGAAATGGCGCGAAACTTGAAATTCATTAAAATTAAATAACAAAGGAAAAAGGTCAACAAAAGAGAGTATGTGATCGGGGTATAATTCTTTACCACGAGAATGATTTTTTAATTCAATTTTCACAAAAGATTTTCGTTCTATCGATTAACAACAATTCGAGAATAATCACAAGCTCGATTACCACAAACTCTCCTTAGATTATAGCTGAATAAAATAAGCTCTTTACCCAACCATAATCATCAAACAACATAGGATAAGATCGCTAGATTAAATTTAATGAAAGCATTCATACAAGAAAGTCAAATTGAATTAAGCACAAACACACAAGCTCGGTTTGTTAACTTAAGTGATAATCCACCTACATTTAATAGAAAATTTCACATGATCCATCAAATTATAGTTGCTACTAGGGTTTGGTCAAATTAGCAGTTACGGACTAAAAATCTCAAATTAGCAAATATCAAAACAACTCAATTATCAAGTAGCACTCTTAAACAATCGAGAAGAACAATATAAACAATAAATTCAATGGATTCATCACATTAATCAAAAGAACTATAAAGTACAAAACTATTGGAATCTATTACTCGGGTAAAAAATTACCCTCAATCACATCTAAGTTTAGTTATTAATAATGTGCTTACAAATAATCATTGAAATCATACAATACATGGAAAACACAAAGATTAAAGAAGATGGAAAGTTTATTGATGAGAAGAACAAAAGATTGAGTCTCCAATGTCAAAGGACCTTCCTCTTCTTCTTCTTCTTCTTCTTCTTCAAAGCTCCAAAATCGCCCAACTTCAAACCAGATTTTTCTTCCCCTTCTTTGGTCGATTTTCCCCCAAGACTTGCCCTAGAAATGGTCTCCAAGGTGTATTTTATAATGTAGAGAGGAATGGAGACGGGTCGAGTTGAAATAGGTCGAGAAATTTTAAATTAGGAGTTCGCGAGTTTTTCTCGGGTTTTGCTCCAGAATTACCCTATGCGTACGTATAGGTGTTATGTGCGTACGTACAATGGAACCAAATTACTTTCAGTCGATGGTTTTGGAAGGTGTGCATACGCACGCTTTGCAGGCGTGTGCGTATGCACAGGCAAATTTTAGGCTGTCTTCAATTTTTTTTCTGATTTTTCACTCGACTTCAACCCGCAATCCATATTTCTTCATATGAACAGTCTTGGATTTGCTCGCCGAACTTAGGCGTTCTTGCATCACAATTGTTTTGCCTCTTTTCTCGCTCAAATGCTTCACATTAATACTCGATTCAGGTTTTCGCCTAAAAATTAAAATTAACTAAATTAAGCGACGAAACATAATTGGAAACCAAACAAATATTGAAAATTAAAAGGTAAAATAAGTGCGAAATCCGCACTTATCACTTGACTTGCCATACTAACTAGTACTAAGAAACTCTATAAGAAAAAAATGGGTTGGGCTGGACTAGTTAGGCATGGACTTGGGAGTTGGAGCATTAATCACATAATTGGTTAATTTGCTAATGTGTTTAGAAAAAATTAAAATAATTTGATTTATCCCATATATAAAATTTTAAAAATTTAAAAAGATTCAGTTCTTCGGTTCTTAGTCTAGAACCGAGACCCGAATAGAGCCCATCGATTTTCGATTCAAATATCCGTTCGTGTATTTAATTTACAAAGAACCGCTCGGTTCGGTTTGATTTTGGGAGATATGCCTAGCCCTAATTTCCCATGTGGATGAACCCTTTTACCGATGGGTAAATCACCTTCTTCTTCGCGTGGGTGAAGTTTCTTCTTTATGTTGGTGATACGACATCTTCGCATAGTGGGTGATTAAAGTTTTTGTCTGCAAGAATGACATGAATTGTGGTCTCCCTACTCAGTTAAGAGATTTTAGAATTTGTTAAGATGAATAAATTACGGTTATAAGATGTTTAAGTTGTTTTAAGAGTATTAATCTAATTGCTTCCCTTTTCAGAGTAGTTGAATTTCTTCTCTTGTTTTTTTTTTTTTTTTTTTTTTTTTTTTTTTTTGTGTTTTGTTTTTTCATTTCAATTATTCAATCAATAAATTATTCTTTCAAACCCATTGCACATTGTAACTCATCCTAACCCTAACTCATTTTCACCCTAAAAATGGTAACAGAAACGACTGCTTCCATAACCTACATATCATTACAAACCACCACCTTTTTTTTTTCAGCATTGCAACCGCCACCTCCACCGTCCTCTCTAGCATTGCCATCGTAAAGCCACTACGACACGCAGATGGATCGATTTACTCACAAATCCAATCTCCATCTTCTCTCTCGATCAATGTCTTTTCCCAACAGTCGTCTCTCTCTAAATTCTCTATCTCTTTACAGCAATTAAGCTTTAATCATCTCCATCGCAGCTTACTGTCGCCATTACCTCCACCTCAACCCTGACTGGAGATTTAATCTCTAGCACGACGATGGTCTGAGCTCCTATAACCCAAAGCAATGGCGTCTTTAACTCTCATCTTCTCCCTAAACCACCACTTTTGGCTACTCTCTCTTGCCAGACATCCCCTTCATACTCTGAAATTTGTCCCATTTGTTAAGGCCCTGTTTGATACACATTATTCATCCATAAAAATGAAAAATATGATCGTTATCCATAATATCTAGCCACTATTTTTGAATTTACATCTCTTGTGTAGAGCCCATAACGACTATATTTTTCATTCTTATTTTACAAATAATGTGTATCAAATGGGGCCTAAATACATATCGTTTAAATAGCACGATGATGGTGGTGCAATAGATTTTGTGGTGGTGGGTTGTTGTATACAGATCTGCGTGGTGGTGGTACAATGGTAGCGTTGCACTGGATGTACAAATCTCGTGGTGGTGGTTAATGGTAGGGACATTTGTGTACAACCTACATGGTGATTGTCCTATGTATAGAATAAGCAATTTGTGACCGATAAATAATATGTGACATGCGACTAAATTTGTAATTTTTACTCACAATTTGTGTCTTTGTAACTAATTTATGATCAATAAATAATGTGACCGTAAAAAATATATGATTTGCTGTTAAATTTGTATTGGATAGTATGTGACAGTGACCTTAAATAATATATCATTATGACTATGACTTATTTAATTAATTAATAATTCAAATAATTGTTATAAATGTGATAACTTGGTTTTTAGATTTTTTTTCACAATTTTATTATTTTTGAAAGAATATCTTGAGGAGTGTTGCTTCCCAAAATCCCGGGTTCAAACCCGGGGAGGCCCGGGATTTTCCATGAGTATCCTTATTGTATCTTGAAACCTTTGTAATTATATATATATTTTTTTTCCAAAAAAACTGGTCAGATTCGGCGTAACCTACAGCCCAATTGACAGATTTTTAATTAGGTTTCAATGATGATTTCTTGTCTTGGGGGCCAGAGACTAGGATCCCATGACCTTCAAAATTAGCTTACCACTGGAACAAACAACAACATCATCATCCACATCATTTATGAATTTATATGGACTTGAGAGCGTTGAAAAAGTTATAGTCCAGAGCATATTATATAAATGGGTTAATTTCAGAAATGGTCACTGAAGTTACATGAAAATTACAAAATGATCACTGAAATTCAAAACTTTCATGAACGGTCACTCAAGTTTCAGGCGCTTTCAGAAATGGTCACTGAAGTTTAAGACGTTCACCAACGGTCACTGAAGTTCAGGGGATGTTCACTAACGGTCACTGAAGGGTCATGTATTTTATTAATTTTTTGGACGACTTTTTCGGCAACTTCCGACCACCAAAACCGTCGAATTTTGATACCATAAAAAAGCCCACAATCTCCTCTTCAATTACCATCTAAAATCTCCCCCAAACTCCAAACGATTCGACCGAAAAATCGCCGCAAAAGTCGCCCAAAAATTGGAAAAATCTGCACAGATTTTTCCAAATTTTTGGGCGACTTTCAAGCAACTTCCGACCACCAAAATTGTCGGATTTCGATACCGTTGGAAAGCCCACAATGTCCTCTTCAATTACCACCAAAAATCTTCCCCAAAATCCAAAAGATTCGACCGAAAAATCGCCGCAAAGTCAGCTACCCAAAAAGGCCGAAAATCTGCCCATATTTTTCATGCTGACTTTGCGACGATTTTCTGGTCGAATCATTTGGAGTTTGGGGGAGATTTTTTGTGTAATTGAAGAGGACATTGTGGAATTTCCAACGGTATCAAAATCCGGCGATTTTGGTGGTCGGAAGTTGCCGAGAAGTCGCCCAAAAAATTGGAAAATCTAATTTTTTGGGCGACTTTTGCGGCGATTTTCCGGTTGAATCGTTTGGAGTTTGGGGGAGATTTTGGGTCGTAATTGAAGAGGAGATTTTGGGCTTTTCTACGGTATCAAAATTCAACGATTTTGGTGGTCGGAAGTGGCCGAAAAAGTCACCAAAAAAACTAAAAAAATACATGACCCTTTAGTGACCGTTCCTGAAACTTTTTGTAACTTCAATGACCGTTAGTGAAACATCCCCTGAACTTTAGTGACCGCTGGTGAAAGTCTTAAATTTCAGTGACTATTTCTGAGAGCGCCTGAAACTTGAGTGATCGTTCATGAAATTTTTGAACTTCAGTGACCATTTTGTAATTTTCATGTAATTTCAGTGACTATTTCTGAAATTAACCCTTAATTGAATAATTCAGTAAAAAAGTTGACAAAAACGTTTTTACTAGCTTTTTTAAAATCAAATAATTAATCTACGGATTTTTGATAACTTATAAAATGTTTGTATATGACAAAAAGGGCAACAATATTAATGTCAATAGGAATTTAATATTATACAGAATTATAAAATTAAAATATCTTACATTATAGTTCCACATAAGTTTACAAAATGAATAATCTATATACATAATAATTGTGACAAATAACTTAAAAACTATAGTTTTATCTCAAATTGAAAAAATTCGTATTTCAAAATTTTTTAAATAATTTTCTAAATAGTGGCATACTTGTCAAACTAACCATGGATTCAATTAGTGACTCGATGACATAGCCAAACATTTACACAATCCCTTTACCACCTTGACCCTATTCCGCCTACCAAAAGTCTTGTTGAATGGGTACGAGAAGGTTGCCAAACCCTGTCGCCTAGGAGGCAGAATCTTTGAGATGCGAATGAGCAATTATCGTCTAAATCCTAAACCTAGGCTCGAATCAAAATCATATCTTACTCAGTTGTCAACCTTAGGGTCCGTATGATTGGACAAGTTTTCCATGAAAGGTAGAAAATGTTTTCCTCTTTTTTATTATTCACCTGTTTGATTGCAGTAATTTTCTAGGGAAAACGTTTCCAAATTTTCCAAGGTACAAGTTGTTGATACACAAAAACTATAAAATGTTTTTCCACCATATTGGTGGGAAAATATTTTCCATTTTTTTTTTTTTTTGAAAACACATTCAAAAATCAATGGTAAAAAAATGTATCTATTTAATTGACAATTTACGTAAAAAAACAAACAAAGCCAAATGAGCACAAAAAATTTCAAAAAAAAATTTAAAATTTTTTGCAATCCAAACAAATTTTAATACAGATTGTAAAAAAATTTATCCCAAAAAGTAATAATTTGAATGAAAAATAAAGTCAAACTGATTAGTTGGAAAATTATACCAATCAAACACTATTAATTACAATTTCTTGTAAAACAAATTCTAAACAATTCAATTTACTGCCATTTATTTTCTTTCCACCCATTTTCTACCCACGCAATCAAACGGATCCTTATTTATCAGTGAAAATATAAAAAATTTAACAATTAAAAAAATCCATATTGTTGTAAAAGGAAAGTTTATTAGGGTTTGTAGTGAATGACAATTACACCCCTGTAACCCTAGAAATTATTACCATTGTATCCCTGATTCTTACCAATAAATATAGGGCTTTGGTCATTAATAAAATACACACAAGTCTATTGACTTAATTCTCTCTTCTTCTTCTTCTCTATTTCATAACACGTTATCAGCACGAAAGCTTAATTCTTCAAAGTCTAGTGAAGGTAGTAATTCTTTTATAAACATATTCATCTATTACATGTACCAAAATCAATTTGGTGACATGTGATTATATATATATATATATGCTGAAATCAATTTATTTATGTCTATTCGCACGCTTTCATCTCAAGTCATTTTTATAGATTTTTTTAATGATTCCCACGTAATAACTAATGGCTAATGATTTCTTCAAAAATCAATCAGAAATTGATTCTTACGCTACAGCCTTTTATTTCTTCAGAAAACAATTCATGGTTAATCACTTCATAATTGCATAATGATTGCTTTTTAATTCTTCACGTCTGCTTTATTGTGTCACATAATTGATTCCTCAATTTTATATTTTTCCGTCTGCATAATGATTTCTTTTTCCTAATGTATATTTGGTAATTAATTTTTAGATATAAATTCATATCCCATTTGTAGGGTAATTAATACTCTTTAACCTGATTAAATATTTGTAGATGTTCTATTATAAATTTTAAATTGATATTCTATCATGTTGTTGCTCCTGAAGTAGCACAACTTTACAATTAATATTCCAGAAGAATATTATTTGCTCCTGAAGAGCATAAATTATAATTTTTAATATTCCTGAAGAATATTAATATACCGCCCTTGAAGAAGCAATAGTAAAATACAATGTGCTCCCGAAGTAGCACATGTTTCGAAGAACATATTATTTTAAATTAGTGTTTATTCCCTGAAGGAAAACACGTAACTTATGTTGATATTACTTAATTAACTATTATGCATTCTTCGAAACTAATTGTACTTTTACTTATTTTATTGTGTAGTTAATCAAATAGCAAATATCACAAAACTTGAGTTTGCTGCACTTGACATATCTGGCAAAAACTATCTATCATGGGTACTCGATGCCGATATCCACCTTGTCTCAAAGGGTCTGGGAGAGACAATAAAAGAAGGAAACAAAGAATCCCTGCAGGATCGTGCAAAAGCACTCATCTTCCTTCGCCATCATCTTCACGATGGATTGAAAATTGAATATCTCACTGAGAAAGATCCACATGCTCTTTGGAAAAAATTAACTGAAAGATTTGATCATCAGAGGACTATAGTCCTCCCAAAAGCCCGCTATGAGTGGATGCACATTCGTTTGCAAGATTTCAAAACTGTAAGTGAGTACAATTCTGAACTCTTTAGAATATCTTCAAAATTGATCTTGTGTGGAGAAAAAATCACTGATGGAGATATGTTGGAGAAAACTTTCTCCACCTTTCACGCCTCAAATGTGCTCCTGCAGCAGCAATATCGTGAGCGTGGTTTCAAAAAGTACTCAGAACTTATATCTTGTTTGCTTATTGCTGAACAAAATAATGAACTTCTAATGAAAAATCATGGGTTACGTCCAACTGGTTCTATACCATTGCCTGAAGCAAATGGCACTGCATTTCCTGAAGCAAATGCAATATCAAGACGTGGACGTGGACGTGGACGTGGACACGGATTTGGACGTGGACGCGGACGTGCACGTGGAATAAATCATGGACGAAATAATCAACAAAGTTATCATCAGCAAGGCAACAATTTCAAAAGACACAAAGCAAACGAAAGTAGCACGCCCAAAAAGGTGCATGAAGAAAATTGTTTTAGATGTGGAATGAAAGGGCATTGGACACGTACCTGTCGTACGGCAAAACACCTTGTGGATCTTTATCAAAAATCAATCAAGGGAAAAGGAAAAGTTGAGACAAATTTCGCTAATTATGATGGTCCGATTGATGTGACTCATTTGGATGTCTCTGACTTCTTTGCCGATCCAAATGGAAATATTGACCACTTGATTGGGGGTGGTGTGATGGAAGATATAGATTAATTTATTTTCTATGCTACTAGTATTTCACTTTATTTTAGAAATTTAGTTAGAAATATGTTTTTATTTTTCACAAAACAAAAAAAACTTTATTGTGTATCGTCAATTTCATATTATTGAATTATATTTCTTTAAATTTAAATTCAAGTTTTTATTAAAGCATATGTACTTTGTTGTATTTATAGATTGATGATGGATTATCAAGATACCTGTTTGATAGATAGTGCAACTACACATACAATTCTTCAAGAAAAAAAATATTTTTTGGACTTAACATTAGCAAAAAATAATGTTAATACAATATCTGGTGCATCGAATATCGTTGAAGGCTCTGGAAGAGCTTGTATTATTTTACCAAATAATACTAAATTATATATTGACGATGCACTTTACTCTAGCAAATCCAGAAGAAATTTGCTTAGTTTTAAAGATATCCGCTGCAATGGATATCACATTGAGACGATGCAAGAAAATAGTGTTGAATATCTTTGCATAATTTTCTTTATATTTGGCAAGAAGCAGATAAAAGAAAAATTTCATGCACTCCCATCTGGCATGTATTATACATTTATAAAAATGGTTGAATCAAATAATGTCACGAACCAGAAGTTTGTTGACCCAAAAAGTTTTATACTTTGGCATGATAGACTTGGACATCCAGGAGCTATAATGATGCGTCGAATAATAAACAACTCACATGGACATCCTTTAAAGAACCAGAAGATTCTTTTACCTAATGATTATCCATGTGTAGCTTGTTCACAAGGCAAGTTAGTCATTAGACCTTCAACTACAAATGTCAATGTTGAATCTCCAACTTTCTTGGAAAGAATTCATGGAGACATATGTGGGCCAATACACCCACCATGTGGACCATTTCGTTATTTTATGGTATTAATTGATTCTTCTACTAGATGGTCACACGTTTGCCTACTTTCCACTAGGAATGTAGCATTTGCTAGACTACTTGCTCAAATCATAAAATTACGAGCACAATTTCCCGATTACTCAATCAAGACTATTCGTCTTGACAATGCTGGTGAATTCAGATCACAAGCATTCGATAATTATTGTATGTCAATTGGGATTACTATTGAACATTCGGTTGCGCATGTCCATACACAAAATGGTTTAGCAGAGTCGTTTATTAAACGTCTACAACTTATAGCTAGACCATTACTTATGAAAACAAAGCTACCAACTTCTGTTTGGGGACATGCCATATTACATGCTGCATCATTGGTTCGTGTTAGACCAACTGCCTATTATCAATATTCACCCTTACAACTTGCATTTGGTCATGAACCTGATATTTCTCACCTAAGGATTTTTGGTTGTGCTGTCCAAGTCCCTATTTCACCCCCACAACGTACTAAAATGGGTCCCCAACGAAGACTTGGGATTTATGTGGGTTTTGATTCACCATCCATTATTAGGTATCTGGAACCTTTAACGGGTGATCTATTTACTGCACGTTTTGCAGACTGTCATTTTGATGAAATGACTTTCCCAATTTTGGGAGGGGAAAAACTACATTCTAAAAGACAAGGTACAATTTCTTGGAATGAAATAACTCTATCTCACTTTGATCATCGCAGTAATCAATGTGAGCAAGAGATTGAAAAAATCATTCATTTGCAAAGAGTTGCAAATCAATTACCTGATATATTTGTTGACACGAAAAGAGTGACAAAGTCATATATACCAGCAGAAAATATTCCAGCAAAAATTGATGTCCCTGCAGGACAATCTGCTGTAGCAAACGAATCTAACATACGCCAGAAGCGTGGTCGACCAGTTGGTTCAAAAGACTCTGTACCTCGAAAAAGAAAAGTACAAGAGAAAAACCAACCAAAAACTTCGGAAGAAGTAACATTAGAAAAGATTGATCAATCAAATATTGAAAATATGGTTCCTGAAGAATCACAAGTGTCCGAAAATAATGAGATTTCAATAAATTATATGTTATCTCATAAATTATGGGAACGGAATAATGTTGTTATAGACAATATTTTCGCCTTTAATGTGGCTCTTGATATTATGCAAAATGAGGATCCTGAACCACAGTCAGTTAAAGACTGTCAAAATAGAAATGATTGGCCAAAATGGAAAGAAGCCATACAGGCGGAATTGAATTCCTTAGAGAAACGAAAAGTGTTTGGACCTGTAGTTCGAACACCTGAAAATGTAACCCCTGTAGGATACAAATGGGTTTTTGTACGAAAGAGAAATGAAAATAATGAAATTACAAGATACAAAGCCCGACTGGTAGCTCAAGGTTTCTCACAAAGACCAGGAATTGACGACGAGGAAACATATTCTCCCGTAATGGACACCATCACTTTTAGATTTTTGATTAGTTTGACTGTGTCACAAAAACTTGATATGCGCCTTATGGATGTAGTAACTGCATATTTATATGGTTCACTTGATAGTGACATATATATGAAAGTCCCTGAAGGACTTAAAGTGCCAGAAACAAACAATACATACTCGAGAACCATGTTCTCAATTAAATTGCAAAGATCATTATATGGATTGAAACAATCCGGACGCATGTGGTATAATCGTCTTAGCGAATATTTGTTGAAGGAGGGTTATAAAAATAACGATGTCTGCCCATGTGTTTTCATAAAGAAAACTAATATTGGATTTGCAATTGTCGCAGTTTATGTTGATGATCTAAATTTAATTGGAACTCCTGAAGAGCTCAACAAAACTGCTAATTATTTGAAAAATGAATTTGAGATGAAGGATTTAGGAAAAACCAAATTTTGTCTCGGGTTGCAAATTGAACACTTCCCAGAAGGATTATTTGTTCATCAATCTACATATACAGAAAAAGTTTTAAAACGGTTTTATATGGATAATGCACATCCATTGGCATCACCTATGATTGTTCGATCACTTGATGTGAAAAAGGACCTATTTCGTCCACTTGAAGATGGAGAAAAGGTTCTTGGTCCTGAAGTACCATATCTTAGTGCAATTGGAGCATTAACATATCTTGCAAATTGCACTCGACCCGATATAGCTTTTTCTGTAAATCTCCTTGCAAGATATAGCTCTACACCAAGTCAAAGACATTGGAATGGTGTTAAACACATTTTTCGTTACCTAAAGGGTACGATTGATTTGGGATTATTTTACTCCCAAAAGTCGGGATCTACTTTAGTGGGATATGCAGATGCAGGTTATCTATCTGACCCACATAAAGCTAAATCACAAACAGGATATGTGTTTACAAGGGGAGAACAGCTATATCATGGAGATCTGTGAAGCAATCCTTGACAGCAACATCCTCAAATCATTCTGAAATTATTGCAATCCATGAAGCAGGGCGAGAATGTGTATGGTTGAGGAACATGACCCATCATATCCAAGCATCATGCGGGTTAATTTCAACAAAAGATAGTCCAACAATTTTGTATGAAGACAATGCAGCTTGTATTGCACAACTCAAAGGAGGCTATATAAAAGGCGACAGGACGAAGCATATTTCTCCAAAATTCTTTCATACACACGAGCTTCAGAAGAATGGCGACATCGATGTTCAACAAATTCGCTCAAGTGACAATTTGGCCGATTTATTCACAAAAGCACTGCCAACATCTACATTCAAGAAGTTAGTCCATGGGATTGGAATGCGTCGACTCAAAGATTTTTAGTGATCAACATCAGGGGGAGTAGCTGTACTCTTTTTCCTTCGCATAGGTTTTATCCCACTGGGTTTTCCTAGCAAGGTTTTAATGAGGCAGCATTTATTTTTAATACTCCAAAATAACTGTACTCTTTTTCCTTCGTTTGATTTTTTTGTCCTATTAGGTTTTTATCAAACAAGGTTTTAACGAGGCAGATATTTTGTAATGTGTCATTCAAGGGGGAGTGTTGTAAAAGGAAAGTTTATTAGGGTTTGTAGTGAATGACAATTACACCCCTGTAACCCTAGAAATTATTACCATTGTATCCCTGA
Source organism: Osmanthus fragrans (assembly GCA_019395295.1). Classification (NCBI taxonomy): domain Eukaryota; kingdom Viridiplantae; phylum Streptophyta; class Magnoliopsida; order Lamiales; family Oleaceae; genus Osmanthus; species Osmanthus fragrans. The sequence continues at coordinate 12,232,154 of CM033348.1, read as the reverse complement.
TTCTTACCAATAAATATAGGGTTTTGGTCATTAATAAAATACACACAAGTCTATTGACTTAATTCTCTCTTCTTCTTCTTCTCTATTTCATAACACATATCAATAATTCTTTCTAATTGACGTGGTCTCCAGCCAGCTAGCCGTTATCTGTATTCCAAGAGTCAATCCTTTTAATCCGTTAATTATTAATAATTATGAAAATAAAAGCCGAATCCCCAAAACTCGGAATCAATGAGTAGCCTCCCTACTCCACAGTTCGCACGTCTTGTTCACTATTATACGACAAAACATATATATACTCTTTTATGTCTCTATTTCCAGTTGTCCACGCCAAGAAGCAAGCACAAGGTGAAGGGAGTTTCCAACAATAATTATTCAGATTGAGAAGTTGAAAGAAAAAATAAAAATGCTCTCAATCAAAATCACACCCTTTTCTCTGATTTTCCTGTCAGCTATAATTTTGATTTTTCCTACTGTTTTTTCATTATCTTGTGGGGTTTCTGCTTCTTCAATCAATCATCTTCAAACCACACACATTCCAGGTAATCTTCTGTGAACTATAACTTCGGTTTGTGCCTTTTTTACAGAGTTTTTCCCCCCCATCAATTTATGGAGTTTCTGCTTTTTAATGAATTATCTGCAAAACACACATTCCAGGTGATCTTATGTTAATTCCAATTTGGGTGTTTTTTTTCTGGCTATATTCTTGTTTTGGACACAAGAAATTTATGTACTATGTATTTGTTTTGTTGGATTGTCGCTTTGGTTGATTGAGTAGGTGTGGCCAATGAGATTAAGTACGGCGGCAGTTTATGGGGAATCAGGAGGTCTGTTTTAGAGGGTGACAATGGTGGAAATTCCTCTTTAATATTGGCTGCTGAAAGAACTCATAGAAAAGATTCACTTGATGATCTCAAATATTATACAGGGGGTTGGAACATTAGCAATGAACACTACTTAGCTGTAAGTGTTTCTTGAATAATTGACTTTTATTACCCTGCAATTTTTAATCTAAATGGACTTGTTTTTATATAGGGTTTTATTCTTATCCATGTTAAAATTATGTGTCTCATTAGTATATGTTAGTGTTAGATTTTTGTAATTGGCTATCCTGTGAACAAGAGGACCAACTTGAATATTTTAGAAGTTTAGGGGCTTAATTGTAAAGTTTCATAGTTGGTTGTTTAGTGTAGGGTTCGAGATCCAAGTTTGGAATACGAAGGAAATCGCTGCATTTTTACTAGCTGCTCGCGGGAGTCATGCTCGAGCGGATGAAGCAGAACATTCAGCGCTCGATCTTCGCCCACCTGTCGTTCGAGCGACAGGGCTCTCGCTCGAGCAAACATGCTCCTCGCTCGAGCGACTATTTTATGGTCTAACCTAATTAGCGATTTCGCTAGATTTTTATTGGTCAAAGTTTCCATATTCGTTCAATATATAAAAGGGGACGCTGCGCATTCGGGAAAGGGAAATTGAACATTATACATTCAAGAAAAAACACTTATTCTCTCAAGAGCTAAACCTTCATCCAGTTCAATCACTTTATTATTTGCGCCATTTGGATTGAAAACATCAAAACCTTCAATCAAATACACTGGTGCCATTCTTTACTTGGATCTGTCAGGAAGATTATGTCGTCAACTTGGCTGGTTGCGAAAATCAAGGAAGAAACTCAAGAACGAGGAGTTCTTGGTGGATCTACAGGAGATAAATTGCAAAAAGAGCTAGGATTAGTGTTCGTGTACACATTCCAGGAGAGTTGCTTCAAACATCAGACAGGGGATCAGAAATCTTGTATCGTCAACTTTGCTGGTGGTCTGTAAGTTTATAATACAGTTTATAGTGGATCTTTGACTGACAAAGTGCTCAAAAAATTTTCCACGTTGGATTTCTCCGTGAACAATTCTTGTATTGTTTACTGTTTTAGTTATTAGTTTCGTTATTACGGTAATTCAAGTTAGGATAAATTGAATTGATTAATCACCTAAACATAATTAACTTATGACTTGTTGCATGTTAATTAATTTTTAATTTCGCGTTTACACCTAATTACCCCCCTCTAGGTGTAGTTGGGTTGAATTTTCGATTTTTCAATATGTTATAGCCTGAAAGTAACTGATGGAGCAAGCTTTAAGGGAGAGGAAATTGTTTATCTTGAATGAGTTATAATGTTTCCTCATAATAAGAATTTTTGAGTCGGAATTTTTCTATTTTCGTCTCTCTAATGTTTTTCTCATGTTCTTTTCTGTCATGAATCATTTTCGTACTGTTGATTAGAATTCATGACGTTGTGCATTTTGTTTGGAGAAATAGTAGTTGTTGCACTTGACTTCAGGATAACTTAGTTTGAATATCCCATCGCAATGTGGCATTGACGCCAATTGAATATTTGTTTTTCTAATTTCTTCTCTCGTGTTGAAATTTCAACTGCATCTGTTTTAAGTAGGGATCGGCTTCATTGCAACTTGCAAGTATACTTTTTAGAAGTCCTAAACATGAGGATCCTCTTTCGAGATTTTCAGTATATTATAACAATCAGACATAAGTATACATTTGCACCTTTCGTTTCTGCTTCTTTTGAAGAAAAACGAATAAAAATTTGTTCCTCAATTCATTGTTGGAGATGTGATTTAACTTACGAGAAATAATAGTAGGATCAGGGTTGGTGAGATTCTTTCTCAATGTAGAGAGGTAGATAATATGTGAAATTTTTTATTTTCAAATAAAAATAGCTATTACAGAATGGTGGTGTGTTAATTCAAGATATGTTGTAGGAAAAGAGCAAAAGACTAGTAATCTACATCTAGTTTGTTTGTTTATAATGAACAATTGTTTGGTGGGTTCTATTCATAAATCAAAATAACTTTTTCACGAATACATTTTTCTTTTCTGACCTAAGAAAAACATTTATCTATGATTAGATTGTGCTAGGTTGAACATTCACTTTTAGATATTGGAAAAAGCACACACACTTTGAATTTGTTTCCTGGACTCGTGTATGTTATGTAACTAGCAAATGAGAACAGGACAAAATTTATTTTTTGTTATGATATTCTGTGTTCATCTCATTTTTCTTATTGTAGTTTTTCAAGTAATGTATTGATGCAATTTAGAATCTCAATTTCAAATTTTTGTTCTTAATGTAGTCAGTGCTTTACACGGGCTCTACGCTTTTCCTTGTTGCTGCATTCTGGTTTGTTGGATTCGGTGTTTTCTTGCTGTTGGCTTGTCTGTATGTTTGCTGCTGCCAGAGAAGACGTTATGGCTACTCCCGGTTTCTCTATGCACTATCTATTGTCCTTCTCTCGTTATTTACCATTTCTGCAGTGTAAACCTCTTGCTTCTATACATCGCTATCTCACTTAAGATTATATTTGTTATATTAGATCTCTTTACTCTTCCTTTTTTCCTAATAGCATCGGATCTGCTGTTCTCTATGCTGGTCAAGAGAAGTTTCAAGATAGTACAAAAGATACATTGGACTATGTTGTGCAACAAGCCGAGTCCACAGTTGCCAATCTCACAGATGTTTCAAATTATTTGGCTGCTGCTAAAAATGTCGAAGTGAATCAGATATTTTTACCTAAGGATGTTCAAAACAACATTGACAAGGTTGATAACTTGATTGCCTCTGCTGCTAGTACCCTTGAAACCCAAACAGAAAACAATAAAAATGATATATTCCGCTATTTGGATGCTGTGTAAGTATTGCTTTATAAATGGTCAATTTCATCGCACATTTCACTTTATTATGTATTCTCAAATATTTCGTTATACTTTTCAGGAGGCTGTTTCTCATTATAGTATCAACTATAACACTTATCCTGGCTTTACTCGGTTTCTGTAAGTCAACTGATAATTTCAGCCATATTTTTTTAAGCTTGTACTTGACAAAATGATAAATATTGTATTTTTCTATAATTCAAAAATTGGGGTACAGTGTTATCCATTGCGGGCCTCAAGTTCCTTGTGTATATCTGAGTGCAATTCTTTATCTATTTGACTTCTCAAACATATTCTGTTTCATTTATAAGGTCGTAAAATCTTGTTGAAATTATTTGCAGGTTGATCATCATTGGTTGGATTCTCATTGCCATCACTTTCATTATATGTGGTGTATTTCTTGTTCTTCACAAGTAAGTACCTTTAATTGCACCATCCATTTACTTCCACCTACAGGAAACAGACATATATTTCTTTACAATTTAACCTCTTGAAGGTCATAAAGTGTCACAGATAATTTCATTTGCACTGCTGATTGATGCCACAAGAAGACATACGTTTCATCTGTGCCCCACTATTAAATCCCAATAAAATGTCTTAAAGGAGATAAATTTTTTTCTCTTGTCATGGTTTTTAATTAATTTTATTACTAATATGGATAAAGAAGTAGAGATGCCGAAGCTTTTGAGAAGCATATGTTAGTTACCTATATGAGAGCCCCGTGTGCAAGCATAAGAAAAAATTTAGTTATTGTGGGTCAAAAATTGGAGAAAAATCTATTTACACGATATGTTGGCTAAGGATAAGGGAATTAAAGAACTTACCAGAGTTAGTGTATTTAAAAGATGGAAACCAAAAAGTGTTTTTTCATAGTGATGGATCAAATGGAGTGGCATAATAGGATTCATGTAGCCCAACCTGAATTTATTGGGATCAAGGCCTACTTTCTTGTTGTATGGATGAAGAAGCAGATCAGATTGATACGTACCCCTCCTAGACTTAATACAAACAAAATAGAGTCCAACTTCTTAAGAAGATGTTTTTTCTGCTGCCAGACGTACTCAATCACGAAAATGTAGGCATGCTAATACCTCTATTATTAGAAATATTAGTTTGAATTGCACTGTTGCCCCTTGCACAACCTCTGTCTTGTCTTAAGGCAGTTTCTATGTCTTCAAGTATTAGGCACGTATGTAATAGTGAATTTCACCTTCCGTGATGTGTTACTATGTTGCTCAGTCTCAAGTAGACATGTAACTAAGTGTGAGCCACATGAATTTCCAATTTTAGGATCTAGAGGAGTCAGTCAAAAGGTGTGCTGACGTTGGATGCAGATATTTTATTTAAATGATACGAAAAAAGCATCCCATCTTTTTCTATTTTGTTATTAAGTTTTAGTTGTAGCTTAGAGCTTGTTCAGGAAAGAATATTTGAAGTGAAATATGATTTTTTGGAGAATGTGGGGTTAACAACTAGAAAAAAAAGTTATGAGATCACGTGCAAACAGGGGCGGATCCAGCACCTTGTGAGCCCCCGTGGCCGCTCGTGCTGGATCCGCCGGGAGGGAATTTTTGTTTTTTTTTTTGGACAATAAATTAACTTTAAGCTTATATTACTAATAATTGATTTTATTTCCAAGCGTGGCTTGTAGCTTAGTTGGCTAGGACGTCTATCTATGTTTTTAACGCCTTGGGTTCGAATCCCTTCACAACCATTATTATAAAACATTTTTAGTTGTACATTTTTTAGTAAAATTAATGTCATAGAAAAAGGTTGGAGGAGCTTCGAACCCGCGAGCATTTGTAAGTTATATACAAAGCGTGATCATTATGGCAATGGGTGGAAGTTGAAACTAAATTGAACAAAGTAATACATGTTAGGTTTTAGCAGTTTTAATGCAATTTTAATTGTAAAGATTCGAACCCGTGTTCTTCCTTTGAATTGCACAAAATTTGGCCACAATATCAATTGATGAGTGCGGTGAAATCTTATAATATAATTTTATATGTTCAATTTGAGCAAAATAATTGTTATATTGAAATTTTAGGCATTGTTTGATTCCCATTTTTTTTTCAAAATACATTTTTCTCTCTTCTTTTCAGTTACACATTTTTCAATAAAATAATATTACACGCAAATTTAAATCTTTTTATTATTTTTAGCCACACATTCCCCATCAAAATAACTATTTCAAAATACATTTTTTACAAAAAAAATAGACATTAAATGGGCTCTTAATATTTTATTACGATCGATGATCGACGATCACTCGTGCTGACTCAAACCGCTGGATTCGCCCCTGCGTGCAAAATTATTTTATTGGGAGATGAAAATGAGTTTGAGGAAAGATGCTTCTCAAATAAGTTGTGCCAAACGTTTGCTTAATCTTTGGACTGGCATATGGTAACTGATTGCTTCAAGTGAAAAACTAAAATGTCTAACACTAATGGTATTTTTAAAGTCCTCGGCCTTCATTTCCTACATGGTGTAAATTCTTTTAGAAAGAACTACTAGATCAAAAGGAAATGTGATTTCCTTTCCTAGTGCTAGAAACATGAAACGCAACAATTGAACATGTATCTTTGAGGAGAAGTGATTGATCCTCTCTCTTTCTCTTGGGTGAGATAAATGAACTATTGACAAAGGACCATCTGGTTGCCTCACTGGAACCACAAGTTTATGAAATAGAATACTATGGTTCGTAGATGTTTTGTCAGTGAGATTGTGATTACATGCTGACCAAAGTTCTCACTGTGGTCATTTCTGAGGTTTTTATGCTTCATTTGAATTGTACTTCAGAAAAATCGTAATGTGATGTCTCTCTCTTGTGAATTTCTCGCTTTCAATCATCTTGAATTTTCAACTGCTCACAGTTCATGAGACCTTCAAGGTCCCCCTTTCTGTCATCATTGTTTCTCTGGGATTTAATGTTATGAACACTTTCACTCGATGATGGATCTAAAGCTTTAAAATTTTAACTCTCTAATCAGTGTGTATGAATTATTACTTTTTAAACTCATTGATTATAATTAGCTATAATTTGATGTGGGCTTTCTCTGTCTGTGTTGGTACTGATTTTTCTTCTCATTCTGAAGTGTTTTTTTTTCCTCTTTATGACAATTTTTCATATGCAAGTGTGATGGGAGACACATGTGTTGCAATGGACCAGTGGGTTAAGAACCCGACTGCTCACACAGCATTAGATGACATTATCCCCTGTGTAGAGGCTGATACAGCACAAGAATCGTTGTCCCAGAGCAAAGAAGTCACCTTCCAAATGGTTGGGCTTGTAAATGGGGTCCTCTCTAATGTTTCCAAAGCTAATTTATCTCTGGGGGCTGGACCTATTTCATACAACCAATCTGGTCCATTGGTACCTCTCCTCCGTAATCCATATAACCCTGATAAGACGGACCGAAAGTGTGCAACAGGTGAGGTTGACTTGAGCAATGCAACACAGGTAAATGACTTGCAAATTTATAACCTTATCATTATTCATTATCGTTTTCAAAAACTGTCAAGTATATGTGGCAAATTTTTACCACAGATCAATTATGAAATGCCTAAAATGTTTCATCCCATTTTCAGTCTTCTGAAATAGAAACTAAAAACCAATCAACGGAAATCAAATTTCCTTAGTTAAAGGATGAAAAGAGGATATCATCTGTTGACCTTAAAATCCTGTTGGATTCTGTAGCGACCGAGAATTTTAGTTATGTTTCTTGAAAAACGTGTCGCTAACTCTTAAACCCGAATTTTAAAAATAAAAACGCGTTCGTCTAGCCGTTATTAAATTAATTTAAATCCAATCCAATTTCGAATATTTTAATTCCTTATCGTTTTAAATTCGAAATTAATACGATAGATTATTATTTCGGCCCAATAATCCATTAGTCCAATTAGGGTTATTTTAAGCCCAATTCCTTAAGTCCAATTAGAAAATCCTTCCGGCCCGAATTTCTGGTCCGTTTACTACCCTAGGGATTCGTGCCCTAGTTTCCTACTGTATATATACCCCAACCTCTCCCCCCTCAACCTCACTCCCGCAGCCAATAGCCAAAAGGTAAGAAACTTCAAAATTTCCTCTCCTCCCTGCATTCAATTCCCAGCCTCATTCACGTGTGATGCTAGAAAACCAATTTCTAGCATCCACACAATCACCTCCAGCCTGCAGACCATAGCACACGGCCACACACGGCCACTGTCCAACCCACAGAGCCACCACACGCCACAGTCAGAACCAACACCTAAGCTGCCCAACTGAACCACCACCACGGCCACCTTCTGCGAGCCACCATCTCCTCTGCCCAGAAAACCGCCAACGCTGACTGCAAACACACACCTTGCAACCACCCATCCCACAACGCAAAACCACCAGTCGACAATCCTCCTCCAACCCAAAAATTGAACCCCAAATCAAAAAAAAAAACCAAGAAATAAGGAAGCCCACAAACTTACCTTGATCCCGACCCACCTTCTAGCCGATTCGCCGCCGAAAAATCCAAGGAGAACCGCACCTCCAAGCCTCGGTCCCTCTTAGCCCATCGCCAAAAATCACCCCCAGTCACCCCCACGCCACCGGCGTTCCCACGCGACGCCGGCGCTGGCGTCACCAGCCGGAAGCGACGGCAGGGGCGAAGCCTTCTCCCCGTCGCCTCCGTCGCCTCTCCTCTCTCTCTGCTCTCGAACGCGAGAAAGAGAGAGAGAAGTGTTTTTTTTATTAAATTGATTTTTCAAAAATTATTCTTTTAGCCCCTAGTTTAGAAGTTAGTTTATTTCAGTCCTCCAAGTTTTAAAACTATCAATTTCAGTCCCAAAGTTCGATTTTTAATGAAAACAGCCCCAGAAATTATGTTTTAAAACAAATCAGCATCAGTTTTCGAAAATGTCCATTCCAGTCCTTAAAATCCTATTTTCTGTTTTAATAGATTTTCAATTGAGTCCCTATTTTAGAAAAGTTCAATTTTAGCCCTTAAACTTTTATTTCCAGTTTTAATAAATTCCGATTGAGTCCCTAAACTTTATTTTTATCGTTTTTAATCTTTAAGAATTTCGAAACACTAATTCAAAGTTTATTTTCTATTTTTGGCTAGACGAAACGTAAGGACGATAGAGCTTGAGATTTCTTTCCGCTCAACTTTTTACGACTCGAGATAAATTGAGGTAGACTCGCCCCCATTAATTAGTTTAAATTATAATTGCATGTATTATGTGATTTTATGTGATTTGATGCATAAGATGAGAATCCCTTATGGGATAGATTATGTTGTTATGCTTGTCGTAACTTATATGCTTAATTGCATGAGAAGAAAGAGAATCTCTTATGAGATAAGATGATGTTATGCATAACTTACTTGCTTAAATGCATGAGACAGACTACCCACACCCTATGATTTCAAAGAGCCTATAATTTTTCAAAGAAAATTAGCCCATGAGAATATCACTGTATAAATTGCATAATTTATGTGTTAAATTACTCTGTAGATTAATTACTGGCGATGAGTCTACTGAGTATTTCTTCGAAATGCTCATTCTATTATTTTTAACAATATTGCAGATTTTGGAGACGGCCGAGTCTGATGGGCAGTGGTGGAATAAATGTAGTTAATCGTTTTAAATTACTTTTGAAATTTCACTCATTTGAACATTATGAAATTTACCTTGTCGTTTCCGCTATTTTCAAACTTGAGTTAAATGTTTAATCAAATTTTTCTTAAGTTAATTCGAATGGCATTTGTTACCGTTAAAGTTCAAAAATTTTAAATGTGATGTTTTCAAAAGTTAGTTATTCCGCCAAACTTTTCAGTTAAATTAGGGCAAAGAGAAGATGACGTAGCGTTCCGGGTCCGCGGAACTCGGGGCGTTACACTTTCTTTCTTCTAAGTCTCATAAAACATCAAAACAAGTATCCGAATTAAAATAACATTTAAACTTCATAAACTTCTTTACCTTTGGAGTCGGCTGATCGAGTGATGACAGTGGCAACTTTCATTAATAAGAATTAAATAATGTAAAATATCTCTTTGAAAATTTTTTTTTTTTTTTTTTTTTTTTTGAAAATTTTCCAGTCTACAGAAACGCAGACTGGCTCTGATGCCAAGCTGTAAAGCCCCGAGTTCCGCGGACCCGGAACGCTACGTCATCATCTCTTTACCCAAATTTAACTGAAAAGTTTGGTGGAATAACTAACTTTTAAAAACACCACATTTAAAATTTGTGAACTTAACGGCAATAAATCTCATTTGAATAAATTTAAGGAAAATTGATTAAACTGTAAACTCAAGTTTGAAATAGCGGAAACGACAAAATAAGTTCATAACGCTCAAATGAGTGAAATTTAAAAAGTAAATTAAAAGCAATTAACTATATTAATTCGTCCACATCACCACTGCCCATCAAACTCGGCCGTCTCCAAAATCTGCAAATATGGTTAAAATAGTGGAATGAGCATTTCGAAAAAATACTCAGTAGACTCATCGCCAGTAATTAATTTACAGAATAATTGAACACATAATTATGCAATTTATACAGTGATATTCTCATGGGCTTATTTTCTTTGAAAAATCATAGGCTCTTTAAAATCATAGGGTGTGGGTAGTCTGTCTCATGCATTTAAGCACGTAAGTTATGCATAACATCATCTTATCTCATAAGAGATTCTCTTTCTTCTCATGCAATTAAGCATATAAGTTATGGCAAGCATAACAACATAATCTATCTCATAAGAGATTCTCATCTTATGCATTAAAGCATATAAATCACATAGAATCACATAATACATGCAATTACAATTTAAACTAATTAATGGGGGCGAGTCTACCTCAATTTATCGCGAGTCGTAAAAGTTGAGCGGAAAGAAAATCTCAATTCCTCAATCGTCCGTACGTTTCGTCTAGCCAAAAATAGAAAATAAACCTTGAATTAGTGTTTCGAAATTTTTAAAGATTAAAAACGATAAAAAATAAAGTTTAGGGACTTAATTGGAATTTATTAAAACTGAAAATAAAAGTTTAGGTGCTAAAATTGAACTTTTCTAAAATAGGGACTAAATTGAAAATTTATTAAAACTGAAAATAAAAGTTTAAGGGCTAAAATTAAACTTTTATAAAATAGGGACTTAATTGAAAATTTGCTAAAACTGAAAATAAAAATCCAGGGACTGAAATGGACTTTTCCAGAACCTGTGGACTGATATTTTTTTAAAATATAAACTTAATAACTGAAATAAACTTTTTAAATAGCTCGGGACTGAAATAAAACATTTTAAAAACTTGGGGACCAAAATGAACTAACTCCTAAACTATAGGGCTAAAATCGTAATTTCCAAAAATTTAATTTAACAAAATCACTCTCTCTCCCTTATTTTTCTCGTCCAACGCGAGGGCAGAGAGAGAGGGAGGAGGCGACGGGGAAAGCGACGGCTTCGCCCCCTTCTGTCGCTTCCGGCCGACGACGCCGCCGCCGGCGTCGCGTGGAGACGCCGGTGGTGTGGGGGTGAGGATTGGGGTGTGATTTTTGGCGTGTGGTCGAAGAGAAACCGAAGTTGAAGCTCGGATTTCTTGGATTTTTCCGGTGATAGCCGGCTGGGAAAAGAGTCGAGGCATGAGGTAAGTACGTGGGTTCGCTTATTTCTTGGTTTTGGTTTTGATTTGGGGTTCGATTTGGGCGAATTGGGGGCTGTCCATTTGGTACGTGTGTGGTGGTGTTCGAAGTCAGAAATGGCCGGTGGATTTGTGTGTTAAGGTGGTGTTGGAGGTGGCTCGAGTGGCGGTTGTAGCAGTCGGTGTTGCTCGAGCTAGGGGCTAGTGGTTCTGGGTTTCGACTGTGGGGTTATGGCTGCAGTGGTGGAGCTCGTGTGGTGTGTGGTAGCTGCAGTGGTTGTAGGTCGGAGGTCGTGGTGTTGATGGTGGCTGCAGGGCGGTGTCTGTGGGTTGGTAGTGGCTGTGTGCACGGGTCTGTGAGTTGAAGGTGATTCTGGGTTGATGCTAGAAATTGATTTTCTAGCATCACACATGAATTTCCAACATTGTTGATGCTAGAAATGGGTGTTCTAGCATCAGTTGTCAGCTGGAGATTTTTCCAGCGTGACATTTCAGCTGGGTTGGAGGTGTTGGTGAATCCGGTTTCCACTGTGTTCAGTTCATATCACTGGTTGTAGTTCTTGCAGTTTTAGGTTTGGTGACTGGTTTAATTGTGTGAAAACTTCATGTTGTTGGTGCTAGAAATTCAAGGTTCTAGCATCAACGTGAGTTTTCAGATTGAGGGAGATGAACTGTGAAATTTTTACTGCATTGAGTGAAGAAAATCTGTAAAATGTGGTATTTTCTTACCCTTTCTGTTGCTGGGGGCTGCGTGAGTGAAGGGGAGGAGAAGGGAGGTATATATGAACAGTAAATTCTAGGGCACAATTCCCTAGGCCAGAAATTTGGCCAGAAATTTGGGCTGCAGGAATTTTGAATTGGACTTAAGTGAATTGGGCCGAAAAGAATACATTTGGGCTTAAAGGATTGGACTAAAATAACTTATTTGGACTAATAAGTAATTGGACCTTAAAAATTACTTAAATTATTAAAATGATAAGAAATTCGATACCTTAAAAATATTCGGGATTGAACTCGATTTGAATGAATTTAAATTGATTTTATAACGGCTAGACGAACGCGCTTTTATTTAAAACTCGGGGTTTAAGGTTTTGAGACACGTTTTTCAAGAAACTTAAATAAAAATTTTCGATCGCTACAGAAAGAAAGAAAGAAAGAAAGAGAAAGAAAGTGTATCCGAATTAGAAAGAAAGAAAGAAAGACGAGTATGAGCATAATTTGAAAGAAGTTTCCTTTAATTTTTACGTCCTCAAAATTTTAACTAGGAGAGATGAATAACCCCGCTTAGTTGGACTTTGCATAATTGATTTAGGACATGGCACCCATTCGTAGAAATGCACTCAGTGACGCAGAACAAGCCTTTAGGGATTATGACCGCTTCAGGCCCGAACTTGAGTGGACAATTGCCCAACATGTAGAGCAGTTGAACGTTATACGCGAGCGAGCCATACAGCATGGCTACGTGACTAATAATCACCGGTCGATCCGTCACTTGCTCTCGACATTTCGAAATGACTATGCGGAGGTAGCTAATAGCATATATGTAGATGCTCTAGCGTCTCTGAATGTGGAGATGGAGTATGATGCTTTCTGCACGAGATTTGTGGCATATTGGCCCATGTACTAATCATTGCATAAAAAATGAAAAAAAAAATTAATAATAAAACAAAACAAAAAGAGAGAGAGAGAGTAATGTTTCTCATTGTGAAATGCCTCTTTGTAATGACTAGTAATTAAATATGCAGTGTATTTAAAATCTATTGTCATAAAGTCACCTCACACAGGAATCATCGGCCAACTGCTCGCTAAATTGGTCATTTAGAAAAATTAATGGAGAAAAATCTGCACATAAGATGTTAGAAGAGAAAAAATACCAATTAAAACAAAAATTGTTACATGCCTTAATTAAGCACCAAAAACTTTCTGAAAGAATTATACTTTTAACAAGGGGTTATTAGCCTAGTTAATTTTTGAAGGTTGAAGAGCAATAAAAAATAAGAAGAATCCACATTTGTTGATATCTTGAACTACAATTAGTAAGATATAACCAAACTAAAGAGAGTGAGGATATGATATTATATTAAAATTCAACATTAGATCGCACCTGAATAGAGAGTTAAATAAACAAGTTTGAAGGAGTGAATCTCACGAGAGGAGAAAGAATAAATTTGACTGTCGAGGGTCATGATTTGAATCGCTTCATAAATTTATGATGCTTGACATTAATTTTCACACCCACACAGATGTCGACTTTACATTGGATAAGTAGAAATTAATTTTAGCATTGTGATTTTGAAGCAGTTCATAATCTTAATACATATATTCCAATTCTGAGACCAAAAGCAAATTATCTAACCATATGTTTTTAAATTTTTTGATTAAGTTAGGATATAGTTTTGTTTGAGAACAAATAAAAGTTCAAGTTTGGGGGTGTTTGTTAAGTGTATTTTGTACACTAATCTAGGCCATTAAATTGGAGTATTAGTTAAAGATTTGGATAAGTTATAGCTTAATTATGTACTAATTATATTTGTTAGGTTGAATTCAATGCAAATTGGTAGAATTTGAAAAAATGAACGAAAATGGGGAAAAATGAAAGAAATACAAAGTTTGGGTACCAAAGTGTAATGATTAAATAATTGATTGGGACCATAAAATGATGATTAAAGATCACATACGATCAATTGGATAGTTGTAGTATTTTCACAAATCAATTTCCAACCGAAAAAGTTATGATTCGATTTTTAGCCTCAACTTAAGACCCATTTTTCAGATAGGAAACGTTCAAATTGGAATATTGTACTTCTAGAAGACTTGTATCCCTTTGAGTCATCTTTCTAACAAATTTTGAATCGCCTCAATCGAATATCGGAATAGAAAATTATGTCAAAATAACGAAAGTTGCTCAGAGATGAACTACGCAAAATTTTAATGACCCAAGAGCCATTTGAATCAATGGTGCATGCACGATGGTTATGCTTGTGTGCACGAGCGGGCCATTTTGTGCAGATGAATCAATAGTTTCCTTTCACGATTCAAACTCTTTTAGAACCTGAATTGTACGCGATTTTGACCTATATTCGACTCTTATAAATGTAAAACAAGGGCTATCATCAAATTCATCAAGAACAAGTAGTCAATTCGTTACTTTTTGGAGAGAATATCAAGCCATAGCAAGAATCGGAGGTCAATTACATCAAGAAATTGAAGAATTCAACTTTGGACTTGAAAATCAACATCTTTTGTATTCGTTCATTATGTGGGTAATATTTTTTCATTATTCTTCTTGTAATTTATTTGAAACCATGCTAGGCTAGATCCATTTTTGTATTACATAAGCTGAACCCTATTGCTTATTTATTTTAATTCAAAACTAGAAATTTAGTTTAATTCTTGTGTTTCTTGATTAAGTTTGCATACGCATTGCATTATTTAATTGACTGGCACCTATTAGATAATTACTTGCTTGTTATATTGTTGGGAGACTTACAATAAGTTTAGAACTCGGCAAAACTAACGTACGTGCAATAGATGTTAGGAATAACATTTATCACTTGTGCAATCATATAGATAATGTTAAATTTAATTCATTCTAACTATTTGAATTCGGTCTAGAAATAGAAAGTTGTAAAATAAGCAGTTAGTGTTGTCAAGAAGCACAACAGCAAGGGGAAGATAAATACAGATAACTAGAATTCTTGATGCACAGATTACCTAATTTGATAACTATAGTTTTTTTTTTATTGTACTTGTCTGTGTGATATGATAATTTATATAGATTACATGTAACAAAGGAATAGCAGTGTGAGTGATAATGATATGATTTGTAAGTTTATGTAACATCTATCAAAAGTCATATTGTGCTTACTTTATATAGTTTCATTTGTTTGATTTTGTGCATCTTAAATACCTCAAAGATATTGAACGTTTACTGTATGTAGTAGGTTGCTACCCAGTGTCTTTGATATTGTATTTGTTTGTTTTTATATTTCTTGAATATTGAGTTATGCCCTTTTATGGTGGGAAAAGTCAGCTATGAGAAGTGTGAGCCTACCAAGAATTCATAAACTGGTCACACACACAGTGGTGGAGCCAACACTTTAATACCACACCCAAAAAATTAATCTTAAAATATAAAAATTAAATAAAAAAATCTCATATTTCAGTGGAGGCCAGGACCCTACTGGCCCTCACCTCCCTCCGCCACTTAATACATGCAAGATACTGCAATCACTCATTAGGCTCGATTGATATAAAACAATAATCAAAAGGGGTCGAGGCTCCTCTATTAAGAATGTTCGCTTTTTTAGTTAAGACGACTGATCTTCAAAATGGTATCAGAGCTCACAAAGCTTTTTTCATATATACTTATAGATTATCTTCAATGATTAGTAAAAAAATTTGTTATTTGATTTACCTTGTATATACATATCTTTTAATTTGTTTGTTTTGAATCCAACAAAAACTACATTGAGGAGTCAATAAAAATGTTGATGGCTGGTCTCCATTTATTTACGTGAGAAAAAGAAAATTAGGAGAAGGAAAAAAAAACAAGTAGCGCTTCGTGGCAGACCCAGCATTCGGCGGCCGCCCATGCTGGATCTGTTGGTATTAAATTTATTTGTGTGAATGTACATATGTTTTTGTTATATATATATATATATATATATATATATATATATATATATATATTTGTAAACTCATTCGTTCTCAAACAATTTTAGTAGTCCAATTGGTTGGAACACCCGTTCAATAAGTGGAGGTCTAAGTTTGACTCTTCACAAGACCAATACTTTATGTTTTAGTTTAATATTTTTTACCATTATAAAAAGATTAGTTATTAGAAATAGTGCAACAATAGAGATCCGAAGCAGCGTTCACCTTTGCAGTTACTGGAAGCTTGATCACTAAGGCATTTAATTGATGCCGAAACATAATGTAACAAAAATATATATGTTCAATTTTAGCAAGGTAATTGACATATGATCTCTTCACTTTAATTTTTTTTTAAACTAAAATTCGACCTTTTAATGACTCAACGGTTAAACCACTGACTCGATGACTTGATAATTTTTCTAGGTCGACGATCAGATCGGATATGATAACTATGTATTGAAGAGTGGAAGGATAACAAAGAAGAAAATTAAAATGACAATTGACATTTATTAAAGCCCAAAAATTTATTAGTTTTAATCTTGTCATTAGAAACTATTTAATCAACAAACAATTTAGCAATTTGAATAAGCATTGACCCAAATTTTTCTTTACACATTCAACGACAAAATCTTTGCCATCTTTAAAACTATGATTTTTTTTTAATTTTTTTTGCCAGACTAAGATTATTAACAAGTCAAACCAAGAAAATAAGTAATTTGACAAATTTTTCAAACTTGAAATTCTTACTTGATAAATATTATTAGATTGATAGATAATGTACATCTACACTTGCAATTCAAGCTATGATATAAGTAATTTAATTCAAGGTACTGGTTTTCATTGTCATCATTAATGGTCAACGGTCAACTATCGTTTGTGCTCACTCGTAATCATAGATCCGCAACTGGTAGCACTACAAGGAAGAATATACTAGAATCCATTAAACATAGTAACATTTTCCATAGACACAACATGGACATTCGAAGAGTTATTATTGAGTTGTATATGGAAAATAGATTTTACGAACAAGTACGATATGTATCAAGAACTATAAATATCAAGATTTATCTTTCCATTTCATTATGCTTCTTGAAAGCTTCAGCAGTAATCTTTTCCCGTGACTCCGATTGTGGATCTATAGATGTTTTGGTTTGAATTAGAAAAAATCAATATATAGCTAAATAAAAACATAATTACCAACATGATAAGTTCATTATACACTTATTCGAGGACTTAAATAAAGACATTTTATAGGTTTTAGATTGAAATAATACCTAATTTGTTATGTGTTGTGTTTAATAGGTAAAACTTACGAGCTGATGAGGAATTGGAGAAAACAAGATGAAAATAAAAAAAGTGGCAAAATTCAAAGTGTGGGGACTAACTTACAACATATTCAAAAGTTGTCTCACACCTCATTATAAAGATTCAAGAGTATTATGGGTCAATTGGATGAAGAAATATGTCTAAGAAATTAAATATAGTAAAAGTCACACATCAAGTTCCAGCAGAAAAAGTTATTCTCCGAATTTTCAGTCTCAGATTAAACTCATTTGTTGACATAGTAAATGTTCGAATCGAAAAATGATATCTAAATAAGAATTGTATCCCTTTAGGTTTTCTTTTCAACACACTTTGAATCACCTCAATCAGATATTGAGAGAGAAAGATGTGATAAAATTACTAAAAAATGTTCAACAACCAAAATTTAGCCTATGCGGCTGCGGGAAATGATTTTTGTGCGGGCGCATTCGACCCTGAAATAGCAGCAGATCCCATTTGGCGTCTTCCATGCAGCCACAAGGCACAATTTCGAGGAAAAAATCTGGTTTTCTTATTTGATAAAAACTCTACGTTTTTGGAATCCTATATATACCAAAACTTTGTCAAAACGTCCCCAACCTCCATTCGACTTAATTCTACATATTTTGGAAATGAAGAACAAGTCTATGCATCAAATCAATGCGAATCATACAAGGAATTTGAAGATTCATAGACCGATTTCAAAATTCAAGTTGAGAACATGGATCTTTCCTTTTTCTTCATTAAATCTTATTTTTCGGGTGATTTTTTCCAATTTTCTTGTCTAATTTAATTAAAAGTATTTTAGGCTAGATTCTTCTTGGATGGATGATAAACATTATTAGTTGTTAATTTCAATTCAAGATTCGTTAATTTAGTGATTCTCTTAAGTTCTTGATTACTTATGTATTCATATTGCATTGTTTGGATGATTAGCCACCATTTAGATAACTTGTTTCTTATTCGTAGTGATGTGAGGCTCACAATTAGTAGAATACTGCATACTTAACACACAAAATTAGATATTAAGAATAATATTCATGGTGTGTGCAATCTTGTGCGATAAATCCTGTGAATTAATGCATGTTTTTCATATGAATTCAAACTAGGAAGATGACCGAGTCGTGTTAAATATAGGTTTAATATATCTCGAAAAAGAATATATTGAATAAAATTGGATTGTCATTAACACTACAAAATAATTACTACTTTTTATAGATCAAGAATTAGAAATAGCACTAATAGGGGGATTCACAAATCCAATACATTCATCTCGTATCGATAAAATCACTTCTAATTGCTTTCTTGGTTAGAATTAGTATAAACAACAAACCCAATCTCCTTTGTGTTACGGTATGTCAAATATGGTAATAACTAATATACTATTATTAAACATTATTTCTCGATGGACAATAACTCAACTCACTTATTTTATTACTTGTCAACGATTCTATATGCTTACGGGTTTGTCCGAACACAACACTTCATGTGTTTTTGTGTGTGTCGAACTCACTCAATCCTCTATGCATGGGATTGTGTTGTTTATTTCATTTTTTTTCTTCATCTTTAATTGTAATCAAACATATTAAGACTTTGATAAGCTCGATCTTAAAAATTTAACATTCTTAAAAGTAGTAATCCAAACCTCTATATGTCAATTTATATTTTTATATTTTGTTTGATGTGGAATTTATTTTTAAAAAATTATTCTAAATGATTTTGATTTCCTTGTCCTTACTAGTTTTGATTTCGATTATGGGAACTTTGAGGGCCGGGAGCCATTCCGAGTCAGTCCCCCAGCTCCAAGACAAATATATCGCTGAAACTTATTATGTATGACAAACATTTCGTACATATCAAATAGCCATGCGGGACAATAAAATAATAGTTGTATTTTTAGATTAATAATCTCATTACATATCTTCAAATCCATATATTTTGAAATTTTCTCAACAAAACTAAAGTGAGGAGTCAACAAAAATGTGTTATTACGAGGAAGAAAACATCCCTTTGTTCATCAATTTCGCCAAATCTAAATGTATAGACGTTTTAGGGGGTGTAAATTACAGACTGGATTTGTGTCTCTCTCTCTCTTTCTCTGTCTCCACTGTGTATCTGTATCCTTGTATCTCTCTCTCCATATGCACCTGTCATTTATGGAAATTATATTTTCAAAATTATTTTTATGAACGCTATAAAGAAATTCCAAGGGATGAATTAGTTAAACACACACATATACATAGTACGATAATTTGGTTATTACGGTTTTTTTTTCACAATAATAAGGAAAATGCTATGGATACATAACATTTCACATAAGGCCGTGTCCATAATGTGAGTAGGGTGGGGCCCATGCTACAGTACCGTTGACCACACCACACTCACATTATGGACACCCCTATGTGTTTTGCTATGTACACACAGCAAAACCCAAATAATAATTTTACAAAATTGATTAGGGCTGGCAAGGAAACTTCAATGGGAAGCCATGCATGCACTGTGAAAATTAATCTGTAAAATTTCGTAAAAAAATTACTCTAATTTTACATAAAAAAAAAAAAAGAAGCTTAATAAATACTGGAAATGAAGGGAAAAAATAGAAAGCATAAACCCCAGCATGAGATGGAAAACACAGAATTCGGGTTTTGATTTTAAAGGTCATCAAGAGAATAACTCGAGTCCTTATATATAGATTATTATTTTATAACTAGACCTTGAGATACCCACAAAAAAAGCACAAGTAGTATTGGTTAGTACATTTTTATTTCAGCTCAAATTCTACAGAGATATTTTAATACACCACATCTATGGTCTTCTTCCTTGAAATCCCATGGAATTTATGGCAACATTACATGGAAAAAGTGTTTAGAAGGAAACCATAGAGTTCATGATTTATAAATACAAATAAATCGTCCTTGAGATACACACCAACAAGCAAAAGAAAGAGAAAGAGAGTTAAATGGATTCCAGCAGCAGCAGTACACCAAGATCTAGCAAGAAGGGAAGCGTTATTCACAAAGTAAAGGAGCACGTTTCAACAATGATGGGAAAGAAAATGGCTGAGGCTGGGAAGAAAGTCGTAGAATCGGCAGTCGATGCTGTCAAGAAACACAACAATAAAGGAAAGATAAGCCCCGACAACTAAAATTCTTGATGTACGGATTGCTTAATTCAACAACTATGGTTTTTTATTGTAATTATTATTGTAATGTAATAATTTATATAGATTGCATGTAACCATGAAATAGAAGTGTGAGTGACAATGATATGATTTGTGAGTATTTAACATTTATAGAAAGTCGTACTATGTTTATGTAGTTTCATTTGTTTGTTTTTAGTTATCTTGAATACCTCAAAGTTATTCAATGTTATCCACTCTTTGAAGTTGTACATGTTTGTTTTTATGTTTCTTGAAAGTTGAGGTATGCCCTTTTATTGTGGAAAAAGATCTCAGTTCGACATCGAACATAACGTAAGTAGGACACATATCAAGAATTCAAAAACTGGTCATACCCGTAATGATGGAGACAAAACTCGAAAAAAAAAAAATCAATTTTAAAATATAATAATACTAAATATAGAAATAAGATTTGGACTGAAAATTAGAAACTTGAAAATCATATTTTTGGGTTCCCAATTTTATTTAGAAAATAATAAAATAACTTGGCTTATTTAACGTAAATACATTAAAAAAATTATGAAGATTCGGTTCTTCGGTTCTTGATCTAGAGCCAAGAACCAAATCGAACTCGTTGATTTTCCATTCAATTACCTGTTCGAGTATTTAACTTAATAAAGAACCGCTCGTTTTGATTTTCAAATTTTACCCAACCCCAATTCTACATGAATCCTTTTATGATGGCGACTAATTCTTATATTGATTAACAAAACTCAAAATTCAAATTTTCACCTAAAAATTGCCTTGGTAAACAATTTGCTTCTTGTTATAATCTTTGAAATGTAAACAAACTTGTCCTCTCATAATACATCAGCTCAATTTCTTTAATAAAATTTGCATGCTAGTTTCTGATCTATTTATTTTTATATGCTAAATTTGGACTCAAATATTTCCTTATTTTACTATTATGTAAATACCTCAGTCTAAAATGCAATTTATGGCATAAAAAATAGATTTGTTTATTGAAGTTACTAGTCACCGTAGTTATTAATTAATCGGATATTATACTTGAAATTCTTTTGAGTTGTTGCTAAATTTGGTTTTAAAGGCGTAATGTCTGGAAGTGACAGGTTATCTACAAATAGAGCTGGGCACGGTCCCGTTCAGTTTGGTTCTAACGAGAACCGAACAAAACTCGCAATTTTCAAGTATTTAGTAAGTGGAATCGTGGGGTCTAAATTTAATTTTGGAACCATTCGGGTTCGGTTCGGTTCGGTTCTGTACTATAATTGATTTTTTTTTAATATTTACAAAGCTACATTAATTCAACTAATGACATGTACAATCTTAGCTTTTACAAAGCTACGTAGTTCAGTGTTATGTATTTTTTATGTCTCTTTTTGTTTTGTTCTTCACAGATTTGATTGTGAAAATCATAGGAAGATGACGATATCGAGCTTACAATAATTAAGATAATCACTGTCGAGTATCAATTCGATCTCTCTCGAAAAACCACGCTATGGTAAAATAACAGATTTGAATGAAACTGATTCAATTTAATTAAGTTGGGTTTGGACTGAAAATTGAAACTTGAAAATCATATTTTTGGGTTCGCAATTTTATTTAGAAAATAATAAAATAACTTGGCTTATTTAACGTAAATAAATTTAAAAAATTAAGAAGATTCGGTTCTTCAATTCTTGATCTAGAGCCGAGAATCGAACCTAACTCGTCGATTCTCCATTCAGATACCTGTTCAAGTATTTAACTTAATAAAGAACCGCTCGATTCGATTTTGGAATTTTGCCCAACCCCAATTCTACATGAATCCTTTTATGATGGGGACTAATTCTTATATTGATTAACAAAACTCAAAATTCAAATTTTCACCTAAAAATTGCCTTGGTAAACAATTTGGTTCTTGTTATATTCTTTGAAATGGAATCAAACTTGTCCTCTCAAAATACATAAGCTCGATTTCATTAATAAAATTAGCATGCTAGTTTCTAATCTATTTATTTTTATATGCTAAACTTGGACTCAAATATTTCCTTATTTTGCTATTGTGTAAATACCTCAGTCTAAAATTCAATTTATGGCATAAAAAATAGATTTGTTTATTGAAATTACTAGTCACCGTAGTTATTAATTAATTGGATATTTTACTTGAAAAATGTTGGAGTTGTTGCTAAATTTGGTTTTAAAGGTGCAATGTCTGGAAGTGACAGTTATCTACAAATAGAGCAGGGCACGGTCCAGTTCAGTTTGGTTCTAACGAGAACCGAACAAAACTCGAAATTTTCAAGTATTTAGTAAGTGGAATCGTCGGGTCTAAATTTAATTTTGGAACCATTCGGGTTCACTTCGGTTCTGTACTATAATTGATTTTTTTTAATATTTACAAAACTACAATAATTCAACTAATGACATGTACAATCTTAGCTCTTACAACCCTACGTAGTTCAGTCTTATGTATTTTTTACGTCTCCTTTTGTTTAGCTCTTCGTAGATTTGATTGTGAAAAACACAGGAAGATGACGATATCGAGCTTACAACAATTAAGATAGTCGCTGTCGAGTACAAATTCGATTTCTCCATAAAAATGACACTATGGTACAATAACAGATTAAAAATAAAACTAATTCAATTTGATTAAATTGGGTTTGGACGGAAAATTAAACACTTGAAAATCATATTTTTGGGTTTCCAATTTCATTTAGAAAATAATAAAATAACTTGGCTTATTTAACGTAAGTAAATTAAAAAAATTATGAAGATTCGGTTCTTCGGCTCTTGATCTAGAGCCGAGAACCAAACCGAACTCGTCGATTTTCCATTCAAATACATGTTCGAGTATTTGACTTAATAAAGAACCGCTCGTTTTGATTTTCAAATTTTGCCCAACCCCAATTCTACATGGATCCTTTTATGATGGCGACTAATTCTTATATTGATTAACAAAACTCAAAATTCAAATTTTCACCTAAAAATTGCCTTGGTAAACAATTTGCTTCTTGTTATAATTTTTGAAATGTAAACAAACTTGTCCTCTCATAATACATCAGCTCGATTTCTTTAATAAAATTTGCATGCTAGTTTCTGATCTATTTATTTTTATATGCTAAACATGGAGTCAAATATTTCCTTATTTTACTATTATATAAATACCTCAGTCTAAAATTCAATTTATGGCATAAAAATTGATTTGTTTATTGAAATTACTAGTCACCGTAGTTATTAAATAATTGGATATTACACTAGAAAAATGTTTGAGTTGTTGCTAAATTTTATTTTAAAGGCGTAATGTCTGGAAGTGACAATTTAGCGACAAATAGAGCCGGGCACGGTCCAGTTCAGTTTGGTTCTAACGAGAAGAAACGACAATTATGGTAAAATAACTGATTTGAATAAAACTAATTCAATTTCATTAAGCTGGGTTTGGACTGAAAGTTAGAAACTTGAAAATCATATTTTTGGGTTCGCAGTTTTATTTAGAAAATAATAAAATAACTTGGCTTATTTAACATAAAAAAATTAAAAAAATTAGAAGATCCGGTTCTTCGGTTCTTGATCTAGAGCCGAGAACTGAACCGAACTCGGCGATACTCCATTCAGACACCTGTTCGAGTATTTAACTTAATAAAGAACCGCTCGTTTCGATTTCGGAATATTGCCAATTCTACATGAATACTTTTATGATGGCGACTAATTCTTATATTGATTAACAATGCTCAAATTTCAAATTTTCACCTAAAAACTGCCTTGGTAAACAATTTGCATCTAGTTATATTCTTTGAAATGGAAACAAACTTGTCCACTCATAATACATCAGCTCGATTTCATTAATAAAATTTGCATGCTAGTTGCTAATCTATTTATTTTTATATGCTAAACTTGGACTCAAATATTTCCTTATTTTACTATTATGTATTTACCTCAGTCTAAAATTCAATTTGTGGCATAAAAAATAAATTTATTTATTGAAATTACTAGTAACCGTAGTTATTAATTAGTTGGATATTACACTTGAAAAATGCTTGAGTTGTTGCTAAATTTTGTTTTAAAGGCGTAATGTCTGGAAGTGACAATTTAGCGACAAATAGAGCCGGGCACGGTCCAGTTCAGTTTGGTTCTAACGAGAAGAAACGACAATTATGGTAAAATAACAGATTTGAATAAAACTAATTCAATTTCATTAAGCTGGGTTTGGACTGAAAGTTAGAAACTTGAAAATCATATTTTTGGGTTCGCAGTTTTATTTAGAAAATAATAAAATAACTTGGCTTATTTAACATAAAAGAATTAAAAAAATTAGAAGATCCGGTTCTTCGGTTCTTGATCTAGAGCCGAGAACTG
This sequence comes from Osmanthus fragrans, assembly GCA_019395295.1. Taxonomy (NCBI): domain Eukaryota; kingdom Viridiplantae; phylum Streptophyta; class Magnoliopsida; order Lamiales; family Oleaceae; genus Osmanthus; species Osmanthus fragrans. Next base: position 12,207,398 of record CM033348.1, on the reverse strand, counting down.
AACCGAACTCGGCGATACTCCATTCAGACACCTGTTCGAGTATTTAACTTAATAAAGAACCGCTCGTTTCGATTTCGGAATATTGCCAATTCTACATGAATACTTTTATGATGGCGACTAATTCTTATATTGATTAACAATGCTCAAATTTCAAATTTTCACCTAAAAACTGCCTTGGTAAACATTTTGCATCTAGTTATATTCTTTGAAATGGAAACAAACTTGTCCACTCATAATACATCAGCTCGATTTCATTAATAAAATTTGCATGCTAGTTGCTAATCTATTTATTTTTATATGCTAAACTTGGACTCAAATATTTCCTTATTTTACTATTATGTAAATACCTCAGTCTAAAATTCAATTTGTGGCATAAAAAATAAATTTATTCATTGAAATTACTAGTCACCGTAGTTATTAATTAATTGGATATTACACTTGAAAAAGTTTGAGTTGTTGCTAAATTTTGTTATAAAGGCGCCATGTCTGGAAGTGACAGTTTAGCGGCAAATAGAGCAGGGCACAGTCCAGTTCAGTTTGGTTCTAACGAGAAGAAATGACAGTTATGGTATAATAACAGATTTGAACAAAACTAATTCAATTTGATTAAGTTGGGTTTGGGCTGAAAATTAAAAACTTGAAAATCATATTTTTGGGTTCGCAGTTTTATTTAGAAAATAATAAAATAACTTAGCTTATTTAACGTAAATAAATTTAAAAAATTAGAAGATTCGGTTCCTCGGTTCTTGATCTAGAGCCGAGAACCGAACCGAACTCGTCGGTTCGATTATTCAGACACCTGTTCGAGTGTTTAACTTAATAAAGAACCGCTCGTTTCAATTTTGGAATTTTGCCCAACCCCAATTCTACATGAATCCTTTTATGATGGCGACTAATTGTTATATTGATTAACAATGCTCCAATTTCAAATTTTCACCTAAAAATTGCCTTGATAAACAATTTGCGTCTTGTTGTATTCTTTGAAATGGAAACAAACTTGTCCACTCATAATACATCAGCTCGATTTCATTAACAAAATTTGCATGCTAGTTGCTAATCTATTTATTTTTATATGCTAAACTTGGACTCAAATATTTCCTTATTTTACTATTATGTAAATACCTCAGTCTAAAATTCAATTTGTGGCATAAAAAATAAATTTATTTATTGAAATTACTAGTCACCGTAGTTATTAATTAATTGGATATTACACTTGAAAAATATTTGAGTTGCTGCTAAATTTTGTTTTAAATGCGCAATGTCTGGAAGTGACAGTTTAGCGACAAATAGAGCAGGGCACGGTCCAGTTCAGTTTGGTTCTAACGAGAAGAAATGGCAATTATGGTAAAATAACAGATTTGAACAAAACTAATTCAATTTGATTAAGTTGGGTTTGGACTGAAAATTAAAAAATTGAAAATCATATATTTGGGTTCGCAGTTTTATTTAGAAAATAATAAAATAACTTGGCTTATTTAACGTAAATAAATTTAAAAAATTAGAAGATTCGGTTCCTCGGTTCTTGATCTAGAGCCGAGAACCGAACCGAACTCGTCGGTTCGATTATTCAGACACCTGTTCGAGTGTTTAACTTAATAAAGAACCGCTCGTTTGGATTTTGGAATTTTGCCAAGCATCAATTCTACATGAATCCTTTTATAATGACGACTAATTCTTATATTGATTAACAATGCTCAAATTTCAAATTTTCACCTAAAAATTGCCTTGGTAAACAATTTGCTTCTTGTTATATTCTTTGAAATGGAAACAAACTTATCCACTATTAATACGTCAACTCGATTTCATTAGTAAAATTTGCTTGCCAGTTTCTAATCTATCTATTTTTATAAGCTAAAGTTGGACACAAATATTTTCTTATTTTACTATTACGTAAATACCTCAGTCTAAAATTCAATTTGTGGCATAAAAAATAGATTTATTTATTTAAATTACTAGTCACCGTAGTTATTAATTAATTGGATATTACACTTGAAAAATGTTTGAGTTGTTGCTAAATTTTGTTTTAAATGCGCAATGTCTGGAAGTGACAGTTTAGCGACAAATAGAGCAGGGCACGGTCCAGTTCAGTTTGGTTCTAACGAGAAGAAATGACAGTTATGGTAAAATAATAGATTTGAACAAAACTAATTCAATTTGATTAAGTTGGGTTTGGGCTGAAAATTAAAAACTTGAAAATCATATTTTTGGGTTCGCAGTTTTATTTAGAAAATAATAAAATAACTTGGCTTATTTAACGTAAATAAATTTAAAAAATTAGAAGATTCGGTTCCTCGGTTCTTGATCTAGAGCCGAGAACCGAACCGAACTCGTCGGTTCGATTATTCAGACACCTGTACGAGTGTTTAACTTAATAAAAAACCGCTCGTTTCGATTTTGGAATTTTGCCAAGCCCGAATTCTACATGAATCCTTTTATAATGACGACTAATTCTTATATTGATTAACAATGCTCAAATTTCAAATTTTCACCTAAAAATTGCCTTGGTAAACAATTTGCTTCTTGTTATATTCTTTGAAATGGAAACAAACTTATCCACTCTTAATACGTCAGCTCTATTTCATTAGTAAAATTTGCATGCCAGTTTGTAATCTATCTATTTTTATATGCTAAAGTTGGACACAAATATTTCCTTATTTTACTATTACGTAAATACCTCAGTCTAAAATTCAATTTGTGGCATAAAAAATAGATTTATTTATTTAAATTACTAGTCACCGCAGTTATTAATTAATTGGATATTACACTTGAAAAATTTTTGAGTTGTTGCTAAATTTTGTTTTAAATGCGCAATGTTTGGAAGTGACAGTTTAGCGACAAATAGAGCAGGGCACGGTCCAGTTCAGTTTGGTTCTAACGAGAAGAAATGACAGTTATGGTAAAATAATAGATTTGAACAAAACTAATTCAATTTGATTAAGTTGGGTTTGGGCTGAAAATTAAAAACTTGAAAATCATATTTTTGGGTTCGCAGTTTTATTTAGAAAATAATAAAATGACTTGGCTTATTTAACGTAAATAAATTTAAAAAATTAGAAGATTCGGTTCCTCGGTTCTTGATCTAGAGCCGAGAAACCGAACCGAACTCGTCGGTTCGATTATTCAGACACCTGTACGAGTGTTTAAACTTAATAAAAAACCGCTCGTTTCGATTTTGGAATTTTGCCTAGCCCGAATTCTACATGAATCCTTTTATAATGACGACTAATTCTTATATTGATTAACAATGCTCAAATTTCAAATTTTCACCTAAAAATTGCCTTGGAAAACAATTTGCTTCTTGTTATATTCTTTGAAATGGAAACAAACTTATCCACTCTTAATACGTCAGCTTGATTTCATTAATAAAATTTGCATGCTAGTTTCTAATCTATTTATTTTTATATGCTAAACTTGGACACAAATATTTCCTTATTTTACTATTACGTAAATACCTCAGTCTAAAATTCAATTTGTGGCATAAAAAATAGATTTATTTATTTAAATTACTAGTCACCGTAGTTATTAATTAATTGGATATTACACTTGAAAAATGTTAGAGTTGCTGCTAAATTTTGTTATAGAGGCGCAATGTCTGGAAGTGACAGTTTAGCGACAAGTAGAGCAGGGCACGGTCCAGTTCAGTTTGGTTCTAACGAGAAGAAACGACAATTATGGTAAAATAACAGATTTGAATAAAACTAATTCAATTTGATTAAGCTGGGTTTGGACCGAAAGTTAGAAACTTGAAATCATATTTTTGGGTTCGAAGTTTTATTTAGAAAATAATAAAATAACTTGGCTTATTTAACGTAAATAAATTTAAAAAATTAGAAGATTCGGTTCCTCGGTTCTTGATCTAGAGCCTAGAACCGAACCGAACTCGTCGGTTCGATTATTCAGACACCTATTCGAGTGTTTAACTTAATAAAGAACCGCTCGTTTCGATTTTTGAATTTTGCCCAACCCCAATTCTACATGAATCCTTTTATGATGGCGACTAATTTTTACATTGATTAACAATGCTCAGATTTCTAATTTTCACCTAAAAATTGCCTTGGTAAACAATTTGCTTCTTGTTATATTCTTTGAAATGGAAACAAACTTGTCCTCTCATAATACATCAGCTCGATTTCAATAATAAAATTTGCATGCTAGTTTCTAATCTATCTATTTTTATATGCTAAAGTTGGACTCAAATATTTCCTTATTTTACTATTACGTAAATACCTCAGTCTAAAATTCAATTTGTGGCATAAAAAATAGATTTATTTATTTAAATTACTAGTCACCGTAGTTATTAATTAATTGGATATTACACTTGAAAAATGTTTGAGTTGTTGCTAAATTTTGTTTTAAATGCGCAATGTCTGGAAGTGACAGTTTAGCGACAAATAGAGTAGGGCACGGTCCAGTTCAGTTTGGTTCTAACGAGAAGAAATGACAATTAGGGTAAAATAACAGACTTGAACAAAACTAATTCAATTTGATTAAATTGGATTTGGGCTGAAAATTAAAAACTTGAAAATCATATTTTTGGGTTCGCAGTTTTATTTAGAAAATAATAAAAAAGTAACTTGGCTTATTTAACGTAAATAAATTTAAAAAATTAGAAGATTCGGTTCCTCGGTTCTTGATCTAGAGCCGAGAACCGAACCGAACTCGTCGGTTCGATTATTCAGACACCTGTACGAGTGTTTAACTTAATAAAGAACCGCTCGTTTCGATTTTGGAATTTTGCCAAGCCCCAATTCTACATGAATCCTTTTAAAATGACGACTAATTCTTATATTGATTAACAATGCTCAAATTTCAAATTTTCACCTAAAAATTGCCTTGGTAAACAATTTGCTTCTTGTTATATTCTTTGAAATGGAAACAAACTTATCCACTCTTAATACGTCAGCTTGATTTCATTAATAAAATTTGCATGCTAGTTTCTAATCTATTTATTTTTATATGCTAAACTTGGACACAAATATTTCCTTATTTTACTATTACGTAAATACCTCAGTCTAAAATTGAATTCGTGGCATAAAAAAATAGATTTATTTATTGAAATTACTAGTCACCGTAGTTATTAATTAATTGGATATTGCACTTGAAAAATGTTTGAGTTCTTGCTAAATTTTGTTTTAACGGCGAAATGTCTGGATGTGACAGTTTAGCGACAAATAGAGCTGGGCACGGTCCAGTTCAGTTTGTTTCTAACGAGAAGAAACGACAATTATGGTAAAATAACAAATTTGAATAAAACTAATTCAATTTGATTAAGCTGGGTTTGGACCGAAAGTTAGAAACTTGAAAATCATATTTTTGGGTTCGAAGTTTTATTTAGAAAATAATAAAATAACTTGGCTTATTTAACGTAAATAAATTTAAAAAATTAGAAGATTCGGTTCCTCGGTTCTTGATCTAGAGCCGAGAACCGAACCGAACTCGTCGGTTCGATTATTCAGACACCTATTCGAGTGTTTAACTTAATAAAGAACCCCTCGTTTCGATTTTTGAATTTTGCCCAACCCCAATTCTACATGAATCCTTTTATGATGGCGACTAATTTTTATATTGATTAACAATGCTCAGATTTCTAATTTTCACCTAAAAATTGCCTTGGTAAACAATTTGCTTCTTGTTATATTCTTTGAAATGGAAACAAACTTGTCCTCTCATAATACATCAGCTCGATTTCAATAATAAAATTTGCATGCTAGTTTCTAATCTATCTATTTTTATATGCTAAAGTTGGACTCAAATATTTCCTTATTTTACTATTAACGTAAATACCCTCAGTCTAAAATTCAATTTGTGGCATAAAAAATAGATTTATTTATTTAAATTACTAGTCACCGTAGTTATTAATTAATTGGATGTTACACTTGAAAAATGTTTGAGTTGTTGCTAAATTTTGTTTTAAATGCGCAATGTCTGGAAGTGACAGTTTAGCGACAAATAGAGTAGGGCACGGTCCAGTTCAGTTTGGTTCTAACGAGAAGAAATGACAATTATGGTAAAATAACAGACTTGAACAAAACTAATTCAATTTGATTAAATTGGATTTGGGCTGAAAATTAAAAACTTGAAAATCATATTTTTGGGTTCGCAGTTTTATTTAGAAAATAATAAAATAACTTGGCTTATTTAACGTAAATAAATTTAAAAAATTAGAAGATTCGGTTCCTCGGTTCTTGATCTAGAGCCGAGAACCGAACCGAACTCGTCGGTTCGATTATTCAGACACCTGTACGAGTGTTTAACTTAATAAAGAACCGCTCGTTTCGATTTTGGAATTTTGCCAAGCCCCAATTCTACATGAATCCTTTTAAAATGACGACTAATTCTTATATTGATTAACAATGCTCAAATTTCAAATTTTCACCTAAAAATTGCCTTGGTAAACAATTTGCTTCTTGTTATATTCTTTGAAATGGAAACAAACTTATCCACTCTTAATACGTCAGCTTGATTTCATTAATAAAATTTGCATGCTAGTTTCTAATCTATTTATTTTTATATGCTAAACTTGGACACAAATATTTCCTTATTTTACTATTACGTAAATACCTCAGTCTAAAATTGAATTTGTGGCATAAAAAAATAGATTTATTTATTGAAATTACTAGTCACCGTAGTTATTAATTAATTGGATATTGCACTTGAAAAATGTTTGAGTTCTTGCTAAATTTTGTTTTAACGGCGCAATGTCTGGATGTGACAGTTTAGCGACAAATAGAGCTGGGCACGGTCCAGTTCAGTTTGTTTCTAACGAGAAGAAACGACAATTATGGTAAAATAACAAATTTGAATAAAACTAATTCAATTTGATTAAGCTGGGTTTGGACCGAAAGTTAGAAACTTGAAAATCATATTTTTGGGTTCGATGTTTTATTTAGAAAATAATAAAAGAACTTGGCTTATTTAACGTAAATAAATTAAAAAAATTAGAAGATTTGGTTCCTCGGTTCTTGATCTAGAGCCGAGAACCGAACCGAACTCGTCGGTTCAATTATTCAGACACCTGTTCGAGTGTTTAACTTAATAAAGAACCGTTCGTTTCGATTTTGGAATTTTGCCAAGCCCCAATTCTACATGAATCCTTTTATAATGACGACTAATTCTTATATTGGTTAACAATGCTCAAATTTCAAATTTTCACCTAAAAATTGCCTTGGTAAACAATTTGCTTCTTGTTATATTCTTTGAAATGGAAACAAACTTATCCACTCTTAATACATCTGCTCAATTTCGTTAATAAAATTTGCATGCAAGTTTCTAATCTATTTATTTTTATATGCTAAACTTGGACTCAAATATTTCCTTATTTTACTATTATGTAAATACCTCAGTCTAAAATTGAATTTGTGGCATAAAAAATAGATTTATTAATTGAAATTACTAGTCACCGTAGTTATTAATTAATTGGATATTGCACTTGAAAAATGTTTGAGTTGTTGCTAAATTTTGTTTTATAGGCGCAATGTCTGGAAGTGACAGTTTGGCGACAAATAGAGCAGGGCAGGGTCCAGTTCAGTTTGTTTCTAACGAGTAGAAACGACAATTATGGTAAAATAACAGATTTGAATAAAACTAATTCAATTTGATTATGCTGGGTTTGGACCGAAAGTTAGAAACTTGAAAATCATATTTTTGGGTTCGAAGTTTTATTTAGAAAATAATAAAATAACTTAGCTTATTTAACGTAAATAAATTTAAAAAATTAGAAGATTCGGTTCCTCGGTTCTTGATCTAGAGCCGAGAACCGAACCGAACTCGTCGGTTCGATTATTCAGACACCTATTCGAGTGTTTAACTTAATAAAGAACCCCTCGTTTCGATTTCGGAATTTTGCCCAACCCCAATTCTACATGAATCCTTTTATGATGGCGACTAATTTTTATATTGATTAACAATGCTCAGATTTCTAATTTTCACCTAAAAATTGCCTTGGTAAACAATTTGCTTCTTGTTATATTCTTTGAAATGGAAACAAACTTGTCCTCTCATAATACATCAGCTCGATTTCAATAATAAAATTTGCATGCTAGTTTCTAATCTATCTATTTTTATATG